>CM022489.1:19172433-19210678 GCA_011952105.1 Coreoperca whiteheadi | reverse complement strand
AATTATAATTGGAAATATAGCAGCCTATAGGCAATTATATTGTGATTCTTATTGTTACAAAAGAAATGTCCTTATTTATTGAAAATGCCTATATTTTATATTGAAGCTTAATAGACAAGCTTAATCATTTACATTTAAAACATAAAAATAAAGATAGTGGTCAAACAAAGTAAAAATAACATCTTTAGTTGAGCCTTTGTTCAAGTGCATATTCCATATCATATATATATATAGACACTAGAAATTGTACTGAACTTCATTTGAAGCAGAGTCACATGAAGGATTAACAACAACAACAACATTATAAACTGACACAAGCAAATTGACTGAAACACAATCCACTTCGTCACATTACTCCATCCACGGGTCCAACCTGGTAACTCCGCACTGAAGCAAACCATAAGCAACCTGTCGTTAGGATAAACATAGCGAGATTACTTGGACTCTGATCCAATACGTCTTTGTCTAAAAGCGCTGCATGTTGGAGGATTGGTTTACCACGATGGGCTCTTGTCAAATGACTGACTTCTAGACATTTTGTACAACCTGAGAAGCAGAGTATCCACTATAAAAGCTGGGTATTCTAGCCCTTGCCTTTTATTCATGAATGCATGTTGTGCTCCATAGAGGAATCCGATACTCTTTCTACACACTGACTGTTTTGAGGTCCTCGCACAGTGGTTTTGTTTATGAATACACACAGCCCGTGGCTTTGCTCTTGGCCCCTCCACTCAGAATGTGGCATGACAATGACTCTGCCATATCAGGTCTAGTTTGGATTCATTCTTGTGTAATACTAGATAGACATAAATACAAGAACCACAGACCGTAACACAATCCTGTCCATGTCTTTTTAATTGATTCGGTAAATTAACCAGCAGCAGCGCAGCAGGATTGGCATGAAACTAAAGTTAAATACTTTTACATTTCAGCACATAAAATATAAATTCTAGGCTAAATTATATGATCACTTCTCATAAAACTATCTAGCAATCACTGCAATTTAATGACAAATCTACAGGAGCGAAAGCCAGATAGCTGAAAATATTTTGTCTCTGACTCACTGTAAAATGATGTCTTGTCACAGTGTGTGACAGTTTTTATTACCATTACTATCATGAACCAGAAATACCAGGCGTAGGTAACACTCAACATTTAAGTTCCTACAAACCTACGGGACAGAAAGGAGTGATTTTTTTAAGAATAAGAGAAACTGTTAAAACAAATGGCAGTGATCGATGGGAAAAACACGAAGAGAAACTCTTTGAGTCAGCAGGGTCAACAGGGAAACAAGTAAAGAAAGTAGACCTGGAAGTGAGTGGAAGAAGACTGACAAGAAAGGCGGAAGTGTGACGCGCTGCCATAAAATGAATAAGAAAGGTCAAGCAAGCTGTGCTCGAACACACAAACAGTCAGTCACTTAGAACTGTTAGCACACTCACTCAAAGGTAGGTACACCCATCAAACTATCTACCTGGCATTGGGAACACAGCGAATGTACATGCAGCTGATTCTGTTCCCTCGGCTGGATCGAGTGAGGAACACCTCTGTCGTGTCCAGCTCTCTCTGCGAGTACTGGAACTCCGCTCGCTCCGTCAGGTGGAGCTTCCATCTCCCCTCCACAGCCCCGGCCCCTCCGCTTCCAGCAACCGATGCACCGCTCCGCGCCCGCAGGCTAGAGGTCCCGGTTGCCGCTGGTGCAGCAGGGCCTGCCTCTGGGTCCGGAAGAAAGGTGTACGTGGGCTCAGGGGGCAGGAAGGCGAGCTTGGCTGCGATGCGGCTGGGGCAGGGCGGGCAGCAGAACAGGCACCAGAGCTCACCGAGAGTGAGGCCATTCATCGTTCACTGTGCAGGAGGAGGACAAGAGGATCACTGTGCTGATGAATCCACATCATCCCAGTGTTAACACAATGAGATACTCATTACAATGTAGCGTACAAGGCGTTCAGTCTCAGTGTGGCAACAAGGACGATGAAAAGGTTTCTGCAACAGCTGGTTTGTAACATGTTAAGATTATAATCGATTAGTTATATAGCATGCCATGAACATGGGCTACACCTTAAGAATCTATTAATCACTTTAATGATTTCTCAGGTAATACGATTTAATATTTCCTGGTTAAAGCTTCATATATGAGGCGTTTTTCAATTTTCTTGTAATCAAAAAATGAAAAAACTGAATAAAATAGCCATTATTTCATTTGTGACTAATCTATGCATTGTTCCAGCTCTAAAACAGAAGGCTTTGTGAGTGTTGGTCAAACTAATTAAGCAATTTTCAGGGCTTCACTTGGTAAACCATAATGCTTATAACTCATTACCTAATAACATATTTTAGGGCTAATAATTAACATAGGCGAAAATAAATCACTATTGAATGGAGCCCCACATGACATCACTCCAAACACACCGCGCCTGTATGTGACAACAGTAGACCTACCTGTTGAGCTGAGGAGCTTAATCTAAGGTAGAGTCAATCAGACGCTGTGCAGAAACAAGAAGACAACAAGGAGGACTTCCTCCACTTCAGCAAACTTCAAACACAGGATACTGCTTGTAAAGTGCCCTGTCAGCAGAAGAGGGGAGTGTTATTTACGACGCATCTGCAGTGTTTTCCGTGTGGTGACGTCCACATCACATCCATTTTGTCCACTTGTTGAGATGTTGACGAGTGACTCCCGATGCAACGTGCCGTTTCCTCAGACGTGCCCTGGATATTTGAGGAAAAGGATAACTTTCTTCAGTTTTTCTTAATTATATATATATATATATATATATATATATTTTTTTTTTTTTTATTCTTGTGTTGACAGCGTCGAATAAATGTTTCCAATGCAGTCTTGACTTCAAAGTGTCCAAAACAAACTCTGAACGCTTTTTAATAACAATTAAAGGCGCACGGTGCGGTTCCCATGTGTACGAATGAGCGATATATCAAGAACAACGGCAGCGACGAGTCATATTTTGCCGGAGAGACGCGATTTGTGTGCGCGTACCAGCTAACGCGACGCTCGTATTAGCTAGCAAGAAGACATAAACACGGCCGCTCAGTAAAAACAACGCTCATTCGCGGACATCCAACGTAAAATACCGTTAATACAGTTTCCGATGTGGGTATTTGTCTCCATGAATCCAGTCTGGCCGTGCTGGCGTCCCCCTCGACTTCATGGATGGCGTCTTGTCATTTATATTAATCCATGTACGTGCGGCGTTTTCCTACTTCTCTGCGGCTTCACCGCATCCGGAAGCGACAGCTGACAGGATGTGACGTAAAGAACTTCCATTGGACAATTAAGGGAAACTTGTTATCAGTGTGGGAGACGATGTCGTAAAAGATGACATATTTGAACTTAATTGTTCATTTGCACCTTTGTAGAAATAAAATGGAAATGAAACAGTATCCCTTGTGACTTAAGTGCTCATGAATCACCACAAGTACTTGGTACTGGTGACTAGAATGATTAAGTTGATGTGAGCCTATTACAATTTTTTTGTTATCAGCAAAAGAACAATATGTATCATCATGCCTCTGTGATAATACCTGACGGGAATATTATCTTACATACACACACACATAAAGGCGTTTTCGTGCGAGTGCCTGAGAAGGACGCTTTGCTGGTAAAGGTGGTTCCTATTACAGAGAAGTGCAGATTTTAGGCTTTCAGCTGTTTTGTTATGTAGCCCACCCCTGGCCAGAAGAAACAGGCCACCTTGCTACAGGCCCTGCACACAGGGGTTTTCAGTCATACTTGCTGCACCTTATTAACTGTGCTCCAAATCTAACCTGCTCTGGGCTTGGTCTTATTTGCCCAGGTTTGGCGGTATCCGTTTTCGAGATCTCTGCCTACACCCCATTACCGTGAGGGTGAATTTCATTTGTGGTGCTAGAAAAACATTTTTCTAGAAAGACAAACCCCTGGACACCCATAGGCTTCTAAAAATAATTATTTTCCCCACACTTGCGCACCACATTCGATCACTTTCAAGGTCTTGAAACTGTGAAATGTGAGCTCCTGTTTTCGGCATGTTTTGGAGTAGGCCTACAAGATATTTATTTTCATAAAGACTTATTCCTATGTTCAGTTTTTCTTGACGTTGTGATGGCAAGAAATCACAGTGACATACTTCTGTTTGATGAGCAGTGCAGAATAAGCGTGTTGATTTCAGTACAATTAAGTGGCCCTCACGGCAATGCATGCATGGCAGCTGAACGTTAGGTGCTATTGTGTAGCACCGTTTGCGCCTGCAGTGTTTTGCTTTGTATTTGAAAACAATATACAAAAGCAGTGGGGCCACATCATGTACATGTAATGGAGCAGCAAAGAAATCATGAATCCTTGTAACTATATACCACTTAATATATAAATTGTTTTTATATAACGTTCTAAAGAATAAATCAGGGTTTATTTTCTAGAAAGCTGTGTCTCAATCTTTAACAGCAACATTAAAACAAATAAAAATACATTAACACAAAAGACAAGTGTAATTTAAAATAAACTTTGTGAATTTATTGTTTTATACCTACTCTTACACATCATACAATCCTAAATCTTTAAAGAAAAACAAAATAAAAAGATATCTGGTTGTGTTTCTGGGGGACTGGAGTGCCAAGGGACAAGAACTACAGCTCCGTGAACATTGTAGATTTCATTTGATGTCCCTCAAGCTCATGTTGAAAGACAAAATGAATCAAGGTATCCAAAATTGTCTTTACTTCTGCAGTAAAAGTGAATTTCAACCAGATTCATCACAACTGACAGGTTTATCATTATTATCAAAACCCTTGCATGATGAAGTCACTGACTATGAAAGGTTGTGCTAAAGACAGGACTGAAGACATCAAATCTCTATCAAAGCAATAGAAGGAAGAAAAACGTGTATGTACTGATAATATCTAGATTATTCAGGTATGGTTGCTCTAATTGCTGGTGCCAAGTCCTTCATCACAAACAGTCAAACAATTTTCGTGATCCAACTGTCCCAAATCACACGCAAAAAAAAAAATTGGGCCTCCATCCTCTGCCCAAAGACAGTCAATATCAGGGCCAAGTAGTTTGATAAATGGCATTACAGCTTATTATGTGAATTATGGTTTACATTCAAACTGCTCATGTTTATTAAGAAAATAGGGGGTGGGACATATGAGCAGTCAATAGAAAACGGTAAGCGTAAACCATGAAATCCTCGCGATTTACATAGCTGAACAATCATCCCAAGTACAGGATGTTTTCTCGGAAAGGACTTTCAAACTGTAAAAAGGAAAATTGAGCACTTTGTAGGCAACAATATTTTGTAATGGTCAACAATCCAGCAGGCGAGTGTGAATATTCTGAATGTACAAGACACACCTTAGGGAACACCAAACTGCAGAGCTGCTCGAAACTGCAAGTTCCCCTAAATATGACAATTGTTCACCTTGTACATAATCGTCACTCAAGAATCCCCATTAACTCCTTCTGAATTTAATTTTCCAGTAGTGGCGATTCAATCACAGCCAGGTGCATCAGATGACCAACTTATGCCAAGTAAACAGTCTCGGTGTTGGCATGCCAAGTCACGGAGCCATTTAGACATGTTCGTCACTGACACTAGGACTTAAACAGGGATTCTGATGAGGGCCAATTTTCCAAATCAAAAAGGAAATAAACTCAACCAAGTCCAACATGATATTCTGTGTATCCAAGCAAACGTGTCATACACAGCAAACACATTCTGCATTGGCTTATTTTGAAAATGCATACTCTGCAAATTCCTTGCTACTTTTCTACAGCTCCATAAATATTTAATGGCCAAGATCAAGTAACATTTACAAGCTTTTGATAATGAAAAGATGATGCATCAAATGTCCCTCTACATCTCACAAGGGGCCTTTTTATCTTTTGATAATATCGCTATGCTATGAATAGGCTTCATTAACAGGATAAAAGATGTGTTACTCAGCAAGGTTAATAAAGCTTATAGGGGCTTGTTAACAATGTGACTAGTATTGCAGAAGATAAGCCACATGGCCTGTAAGAGACACTCATGGTAGAGCCAGTTACTTTGGACATTACATGGGCAGATGATGTGGTAAATAACTTGTAAATAAGGCGGGGGTGGGGGGGTTGAGGGTGTTATTTGTGGCACACTTTTTTTGGGGATAATTATGAAAAGCACTTTAATACACATAGTACTATTCTTCACCCCACCACTATTACCTGGCAAAAATCTACATTAAGATTATACTATATGAATAGGAGCCATATGGTATTTACATTTGGAAAACAAAACAAAACTGTAGAGTCCTGTTACCTTGAACCTTAGGGTTCCAGCCATGCATTGTGCTACTGCTGTGTGGCTTTTTAAACATTCCAGCTTCATTTCAAACTGTGCAGTCAGTTACAAAACAGTAACTCGTATGTTTCACTGCGCACATGCATGATCTTCCTAGAAGCAGCTAGCCAGAAGCGGTCTTCGTAGTAAGGACTTGTCTGAATCTGAACACATTTTAAAAGCGCAGCACGCAACTCTGTAGCAGTGCGACAATCTAACTTCAGCTGAGCAGTAGGTGTGTCAATGTGTAGAGTAACTGCGACCCAGGTCAGTTTTCATTCAGCATGTGTCAGTGGTCTGCTGGTGGTTAGAGAAACATGGAGCTTCACTCTGACTCCACAGAACAGAAAAGGGCATTCAAGGAGAACACACTGCCTTACTAAAGCAGAACGTGTCATCAATCGAATAACAAGGCAATTTCTTCAGCAAGCCTGCTATACAGATAAAATATAAACGGCAAATGACCCAGATGCTAAACAAAACTGAGCAGGTGTTGCACACTAGTTTGTGCTCTGCAGTTGACACACTTTGTTGTGCTTTGTTTCCAAATCCAAAACAATGGACATTTTACAGCACAACTGTAGATGTAACGGCTTAACTGGACTCTACTCCATTGTGTCAGAGCTTGTGTATTTTTTATTCAATGGTTATATAATTAAGATGGAATTACTTAAATATAATTGAAAAGGTTAAGTGCAAATCTTAATGATTTGCTGACACATGCTGCCAATCCTCCAGCACAGACCAACCAAACGATAAAAAATAAATAGAATGCAATCACACAATTCAAGCTAACTACAATATATTAATATAGATCTTCTGATGTCATACGCTCATTAAAACAGGGAAAAAAAATAAAATAAAAACACAGAATTCAATCACTCAGTTAAGTCAAGGTTCTGTTTCCCTAGCCTTGCCCAACCCTACTGTCCCCCTCCAGTAACTGTTCATGCATTCAATATCAGTATGATAAGTCAATATATCAAAGAGAAACGTTTCTGGAAAATGCTGAGACTTGGAGTTCAACGTGTGATGACCCATAGAGTAAGGAGGTGGGAAGAAAAAAAAAAAAGGGCCAATTTGACAAGAAGTTGACATCATTTTCAGTCTGGGAGAAAAATGTTATATTCCAAAGCCCTTAAAAGGTCTCGCACATGAAACCTCCCAGGTAAGTTGTTTTTGTTTTTTTTTACTTGCTAGATCTTAATTGAGCTCTGTGCCATTGTCCAGGCTGTGACACACTCCTTAACAGCTTTCCTGTCTCAACTACCTTACAGGGATTGTATAAAAATAACGATACCCCAAGTAGAGGGGGAAAAAAAGGGGGTCAAATCAAATGCCTTCCCTCCCCACAGCAACACTAATGTCCACCAAGCCCCTACGGCGCTCTCCCCGACTCTCAAGCAAATGTGCACACACACACACACACTTTCATACAAACACACACAGAGAAACACTCAGTTTCAGCTGCAGTCACTAGTGGAGAGAGAGGGAGATGCTAGTAAGGGAAGCATCTGGACAGTGGCTGCGACCTCACCACCCCACCCCGCCTTAGACTACCATGAACAAATGAAGCCATGATATCAGGTGTTTTCATCCAAGTCGCCATTGTTCAAATTCCCAAAGTCAGAGACTACTTTTTGTACTCAGTCCTCATAACTTCTGAATTTTCTCAGCCACTACGATGGGGTTCTCCTTGCGTATGCGGGCAGCAGCAGCACTCCGGTAATCGTAGGAACAGTCGTGTTTGTCAGAATAACGGTGAATGGCACAGAACAGGTTGCCGCAGCGACAGTCAAAACCTTCAGTAAAGAGAAGCAAACACGGTCAGTCAAAAAAAAAGCTTTATAAACATAAATTCTTGTATAGAAGATAAGTATTCCTGCATTGATTTCTACGGGTTAAAAGGTTTAGATCAGTTGCTCTTGCACAGTCTGGGAATATTTGCTCTTTAACTGCTTTTAAACTGGGCATATTTTATTTTAGTTAAAAAAAACTACAACAAAATACCCCTTAAACTGAAAAAGGGCATGAATAATGTATTCAACTCAGCCCAAATTCTTCTAGGCCCTGAGGGTACTTCCATTATCATGTTGCATTTTCACATGCATACTGAGGATTTTGGTCAGGGTCAGGCCTAAAATACAAATACTACTTTTACAACATTAAATGGCCGACTGAGGTAATCCAGTTTGGCAAAAAAGCTGCAATACACTGAAATGCACCACTAACGTGCAGTATGTTGATCTCCGTACCAAAGTGTTTGGTTGTGGAGAAAGAAAAAAAAATGTAGACCATACCATAGACTGCAACTTCACTCAAAACTGACAAAACACCAAAACTGAGATGTGAACAAATGACATAATGCTCTCATTTTGTTTTTAAGTGAACGTGACTGAGCTTCTGATGAGTGGCATCAAAATCCGAAGTCTCTCAGTAGGCCAAGAATATCATCTCTTACCAGATTCATGATAAAACCAAAAAAGCAAATTGTCTAACAGTTCAAAGGTTTGTGTTTGCAAAGGGCTTTTCTTGCTTCAGATTTACTACAGGAACTTCTGGCAGTGCTGTGAATTTAAAAACGGTCCACGTAGTGCTATTGTGACACAGATTGTGAAATACCCAAGCAACATTTGGACATTTTGCACTGTAAAACTTGTAAGACAAAAGGTAACGAGGCAACAACGTATCAATGACATGCAAATGGTGCAATGAGTTTATCGAAAACTACACACTGCTTGTATGTTAAACTGTTCTCAAATTCAAAGTGCCAGGTTGTGATTGTCCGGTGTCAAGTGGAGAATCAAACGAAGCAGGTTCATGACTCAAACTGTGGCCCATGGCAGCAGTTAAGAAGAGCTCTCTACTCAGTATGTGTGTGTTCGAAATTCTTCTCTTCCTTACCAGTAAGGCCTACTTTCTTCCGGCAAGAAAAGCAGCGGTTCTTTTTCTTGTTTTTGTCAGGAGTTTGGTCATTATCAGACAACGCCTGTGCTGCCTCCCCCACTGGCTCTGGTGAAAGAAGCACCAACAAGCACGATGGTCACCAATCAATTCATCCATTACTTGTTCAAATAGGTGCTTTGTTTTCGAAGATGACTATAAATCTAATGGGTAAAATACTAACACTAACAATAGCCCAAAGTAAAACATTGAAAAGATCTCAAATAAAAAGGGTTAAGTTCAATAATCTAGTCATGGGGAAATGTATGTTACAATGTGTCAGTCTAAAGAGAAATAGTTTTTTTGTTTTTATAATCAAGCATGACAGAGATGGTATAAAATAGCTTTCTCTCTTTTTCTGCTCAATCCAGCCACTAAACCATCACTATTCGCTCCCTCCCCGTTTACACATCAGGATGGTGGATTTGCAATAAAAAACAAACAAAAAACAACAACAACATATACTTTACCACTTTTGATTTTGGGGATACTTATGTAAGAGGTTGTCATTGTGCATCCCATTGTTTATTCATACCCTAATAAAGTAGTGTCCTCCACAGCTGTGAGTGTAGCTCACTTTATGTGGATAGTGGGAAGGGATAGTTTTGGGAAAGAACCACTGTTTTCTGTGATGTTTACCTGTGCTGTTGGAAGTACCCTCCTCTTCACCCTCCTCAGCCTCCGCTCGATCAGAGTCTACAGCTGCTGAATCCTGGGAGATGCTCATAGCGGTCATCTGTTGAGTTACTGGGCTGGGAGAGCTAGGACTGACACCACAACAACAAAAAAAAGCATTAAAAAAAAAAAAGAGCATACAGGATTTATTTTCTAATTCAAATATTTGGGAGATTTGTGTATATTTTGTTAGACTGCAAAAGTTAGCCAACCTAGATGCTCTTGTTGCCATCCAGAATCTATGTAGAAATAGAGTGAACACAATCCCAAATAAAGTAGTTTTTTTTCAACCCCAGAAACACCAAGAAATTGATATTTTAAAATATTTTATATACACACACACACATATATATATATATAGTTTATTTGGCTGCATACATTATCCCATTGTTTTGTCTGGTGACATATTAATCTCTTGGATCTGTTTCACCACGCTCCCTGTAAACTACTTGGAGAAATGCCTTTGAGGAGCTATCACACTCGACTTGACAAGACAGAAGCCACTACAAACAGCCAGGGCCTACAGAAAACGAGACAGTGCATACATACAGTACACAGCACAATTATCCACGATTACACCATGCTGATGGATCAGGTGCAAATCCCTTCTGATAACAAAATTTCATCACACTGGGAACAAATTAAATGTTTAGACTTTGCTGTAGACACATAAACCCATTACTGGCACAACTTCTTTGATAGCTGGGCCCATTATTGTGTGTGTGTGTGTGTGTGTGTGTAAGCTGTGTTTTCCAGGAAACTCAGAAATGCAGGCATGGTGTCAAATATTAAATCCTCTGGACTTCTATCTGATTTTCTCTCTTTAAAGACCTATTGTCCTTTTTTGTTTGGTTTCTTTCCAGCAAATCTATAAAGAAAATCCATAAGAAACAGCAGATATAACAACAGAAACATCTTTAACAATTAAAAACAGCCTCACAGAACTCCAAGACATCATCTACAAATACTTTCCTCACCCATCAGATTATATTTTACAATTCAAAAAGAATTAATGTGCATGTCTAAAGCAAACCATACAAGAACCCTTACAAAATGGTTAATTACAAAAAATGAACTAGGCCTGCAACAATTATTCAACATTATGCAGCAGTTTTAAGAAAAGGCCCTCAAGCAAGCTTTTAAAACTACAGAACGTTACTTTCAGCTCTTTCTTTCAGTGTCAACTTTAAAAAAGAGAAACTTTGCCGATTTTCAACCAGCTTTGTATCATTACAATGTGAGCAATATATGCAAATGAACAAAGGTTAACTTCCATCCATGTTGCCTGCAGCCAGCGCTCGCTGTTCAAGTCCGCCGGATAAAGAAAAACACGTGATTCATTAGACTTTTGCTGGCTCTAGGGCTGTTGTTCGAATGACAGATTATACTTCCTCGATTTTTTGTATGCTTGCCTCCACGGACAGTCGGATCGAGAGAGGGGCGGTTCCTCACCACTCCAAAATCGAAACATCCTGACCAAAATCAACTGGCTATAACAACCACTGACAGAAGGCAATGCTCCTGTAGATATGGAAGAAAATGATTTTAGTAGTGTAATGCTGGAATCAGACATCCTGGGGTACTTATATGAGCCAGAATACAGTGTATACGGCGTATGGAAGAGGATGAGGCTGCCACAGCCGAGAGGCAAGCACTGCCAGTCGGTGAGGATAGCGGTGTAGAGCTGCCCCCTGCCACGGACAAGTGGTGGTGCTGCTGATGTAAATATGCACCAACGGAAACAGAAGTGGAGTCGGTGTGCGTTACACCAAAGCTTTGGGCTGCATGTGGACAGGGGAGTGCTTGAGACATACTTCAGGATCCTGAAAAGAAACTGGAAAAAACAACTATCGCCAGAGGTGGCGTAACGGATGTCTGAGCATAGAGTAAGTGCCATGGCGACGGTGTTTTGTTACTAGCATTGCATAACAATATACACGTTTTTATGAGGCCCATTCAAGACTAGCTTATCACTTATTCTGCCTCAGTTTGTCAGAGGTTAGCCTAACTTTAGTAGCTCTGACTGGCTGTTTGTAGGAGTTGGGAGTGGCCCAGTGCATTCTGGTTGTTGTAGGTTTTCTACCTTTTGAGCAAAAGAGACTCTACCACAACCCCTTCTCTCTGGTCACATAGCACCAATTTCAAAAATATTTGTGTCTTTCTACTGCATAGCCAGTCCGGTTTTATCAAAAGACCATCCTTCCGGCAGTGAAATATACCTTTAAACGAGAGCTATGAAATATTGTTAAGTCTGCCTTTTTTAAACATTAGGGAAAAAAGCGCTTCCAAAAAGACCCAAAGAAGATGCTAAAACAAACTATATATAATATATATTTTCAATTCATAGATGAAATTACAAACTTAATGCCACCTATAAATACTATAAAATATACAGTACCAAACTCAGCCATGACCTTGCGTTGTGCTTGGCTGACACTTATTCTACTGCTTGCAAATATGTAAATGTCAGTAGAACTGGGTTAGAGATGTGTGTAGCACACTGCTGAGTATGAACTCCTTAAAACTGGCTAAACTGTTTTGCATTGACTAGCAAAGAGCTCTTAGCAGAAAACTCAAGCGTCATCAGGTGTTGAATGTTTGAGTTGCTAAAGGATTGTAACATAATCCCAGCAGGTTGTATGTTGAACAGTAAGATGTGAATATACATATGCTACAGTCTCTTTATATGCCGTCAGTCAACATACCTGGTCGTTTGTTCCTCGGGTGGGGTTCCCGCCACCTCCGTACTGGGCTCTGAGGTTGTACTCTCCACAGTCACACCAGCTGACCCTGGTGATCCTGCCGGTGATGTAGCAGCTGTGTGGGGACAGAACAGTCTGATAGCACAAACAACACAGAACCCGTTGTTTTGGCCCTGAACGTGGATGACTTTCCATTTGCTTCTAAGTATCTTATTATAAGCCATTCATTGCCGGTGTGTGTCTACCATGATCAGATGTGTTTTGAATTAATGTGAAACAACAGATGGAAATGTCACTCTCTTGCTTTCTGATGCCACAGTGTAGGCAGCTACAGCTACCTCTGTTCTCCAACCCCTTTTAGCAAATTCAAGTGTCCCCCATACCTGTACAGTTTTTGAGTAATCCTGTTCCAACTTCCTGTCTTTCCTACCTAACAGACCCAGATCCAGCACCCCCCGTGCTTTTTATAGGTCATGTCTCTCCCATCTTCCTACCTTTCTCTCCTGGGGGGCTGGATCGCCCCCCTCCCTGTTGTCTCTGCAGGTGTTCCTTGTAGCAGACCGAGCACATGCCGTTGGTGCGGGGGTTACCATAGAAACCACATCCCATAGTGCAAAGCATTGGCACCTGCGTCTGATTGGTCTCCTGAGCCATGCTCTGACAGAGGGGGTAAGGGGGATGGGAGAGGATATTCCTGAAAATGGGGTTGCAGAAGTCAAAATGATTAGCAGTCCCTATTTGCTTACATGGTTAATTTTTTTTTTTTAAGCTAAAAGAGCTTGGAGACTGGCATTGGAGCATGAGAGTAGAGTTGGAGAAAATGTGAGTTACTTTGTGGGTCAAGGGGGTATGGCCTACTAATTGTAGCTGTAATGAAGGTTTGTAGAACAGGTCCATACCTTCATCATCATTAAATGAAGTCCAATACCACCAACAGAGTGACATGTTCAGTTCAGCCACTAAGTCAGAACTGGACATCGTCTGAGAACTAACTAAGAATTTAGTCTAAATTATGTGCTTAAATTAATGTAAAGGACAAAGTCAATCTCTGGCATTAATACAATCAAAATAAAAATGCTAACTTAATAATGTAATGCTCCTCCTGCTACATTACGGCAATGCGCCAGGAGTTTTGAAAGTAGTATGCTATGGGATTGTCACAAAAACTAGGTGGACAGCTGTGCACGGCAATAAAAGCAGAAAAGGGAACAAAGGCACGAGAACAAGGCAAGTTAACGTCCCAGTCTGCGAGAACACAAGCTAGCTCGCCTAGTTTATGCTTTCTTCCTCAGCAGAGCGAGATGTTTTGGTCAGAACAAAGTTAACAAAAAGGGGAACAAAAGCTAAAGACATGTCTAAAGAAATCAACCCGGAGAAACCTCAAATATACCGCTGACCTGGCTAAATGTTTACGCTACGTCGCTTACAGTCTAGCTAACGTTAAACAACTTCCAAATGACTGTCCACGGTTTGAGTTTTCCGCAGCAGAAAACAATTGGCGTCCTATGCTTGCATTGCTCAAAGCAAACACTAACATTAGCTAACAGCCTCACTAGACGTTTTGTCTGCCTGACACTGGATACCAATGCACAAAACTTGCTTGATAACATTAGCCTTCCATCATGAAGAAAATCAAGAAAATAAAAAAGTACAGCGTGCTTAGCGACAAACCGTAAACAAATCTCGTGTTTTAAATCGAATAAATGCTAGTGTTAGCAGGCTAACGTTAGCTGAACTGCTAGCATGGTCAACCAGCCCAAAAACAGTGCGCTTCCCGACAGTCCTGGCCGGATTAAAATCGGTTACACACAGCGGGAAAATCTCATAGCGGTCTAAGATGAGGACAGTACCTATAATTCAAGGAACCGGGGGCTGTCGACGACCTCGGGCTTCAGATTTGTACAAGTTGTGTCCCCAGCAGAGCGCGCGCGGCCTCCTACCCAGCGCTACCTCCCGACATTCGAAACAACGACGATGACGTCATCCTCAGCATCGATCCAGCCTTCAGTCCGACGGACCATCACGGCCAAGTCCACCACCCCACCAAAAATACAATGACAACAAAAACACAGAAATAACACTTTTACGTGCTGGGTCAAAATTTTATTGACATGTCAGCTCACTGACAGTTCATTAGCTGCTTCCATAAAACCCATCGGTTTCACTCGCGAAATACTCACATTAAAATCGCAAAACTAAAAACTAATGAATCCACTATGAATTCCACAGCTCATTATCAACAAAAGCAACACACATTTGGCTTAGTTCTGGGAATGCCTTAAACTCGTTTTAAGCACTAACAAAAGACACCAGTACAGGCACACACTAGAGTAATCTTCAACAGATGTAAAAATGCTTTTACAGGGCTGCCAAGTCAACACTTTTGTTTGGAGTGAGATTTTGTATGGGTGAAGTTGGTGCATTTTACTAGTAGGCCCTCTGTGACATTACCCATAGCAGGGGTCATCACTCCTAAACCCTCAGGAATTTAGTTTAAAAAGTTCAGCTGCCAAATTCACAATTTTAAAGCATGTATAGATGAAAAGCCATGTCAATAATCATGGTCAATGATAAAAAAGTATGGTTGATCAGCATACTTGCCAGCCTCCAAACATCATAGCCTCAACCAGCAGACCAAACCTAACCCAGCTATCTGGGGATGTTCCCCAAGAAAATGGTTAATTTTAGAGTTTTTCCTGCACTCCAGTAAATTTATCGGGTTGGCCAAATTTTGTTGCTGAAATCTTGGAAGGACAGGGGACAGGGAGGGGGCATTGGGAGTCTCAGGAGAATCTGGAGAGTTGACAAGTAGCTGCATCTACAAACTTTGTATGAAAAGTACAATAGGGGGAAAAACACATTGTTTAGAGACAGTGGATCCCGCAGGATAATTTTGTCCAGAAAACGATCAAACAATGTTTCATTAAACTAGAAAGCCAGCCTAAAATTATAAGAGGAGGACAGAGTTCTTAGCTGAACTATTTGTTTGGATTTGTCATATTTTACTTGATTATGTCAAAGGTGCTTGCACACATAAGCACCTCACAAACAGCTGTTTTCTCTTAGCTATCAGGACTCAACTCCTCCCTCTAGCCCCCACCTCACATACTACTGACATACATTACCTACACCTGCTGTATATGGTGGGTGTACTATGTTTCTGTGATGAGATGTCGACTGTATCGTGGTAATATGTGGATTGTCTGCTGTCTGTTTATGTGTTTGTGCTGCAGAGTATAAAATACTGTACCGAAAACATATTCCTTCTGTGTTGGTCATGTGTCTAATAAACAATCTCATCTATCTAACTATACTTACTGATAAGACTACAAAGGCAATTCATCTTCTGACACCTTGGTAGCTAGATTAAGCTATCATGGTACTGTCTGATAAATAAGCGCTCGGATAAGTAATGCACAATGATGATTTGATTTTCAAATTTGTAGTGGCGGTTCTAGGTCACATTATTGGTGAGTCTAATTAATCGAAGTGAGGCAAAACTCTGCATATAGGCCTACATGAGAGGTGTTTTTTGATTTTGGAGCGGCGAGTGTGCCCTTGTCAACTAAAGCCACACAAACTGTATGTTTGGGCCCGGAAAAAATCCTGATGTTCAGACTTTGTCCTGCGCACAGCAAAAGCCTATAGTTATATATATATTTTATAATGAAGGAGTGACTTTGAGGCTAGCTCTTATTTGGCGTGAGATAGATTTGAGAGAGATGTGTTGGCAACTCTGTATAATGTTAACCAAAAATGTAAAATAATGTTACATTAGCTACTAGATTTCAGCATTGAGGTACAATTACATTGCTGGTGTTGCATAGTTTAACCTGAAAACCTATTATTGGGAATCTCAACAAAGTTTCAGTGATTGACAGAGTGTCCCCGTAACCATAGTAACTCACTGCCTGTGTGCACACAGCGAGAGGAGAGACGGTGTGCTGCTGCCAGAGGAGCTGCTGACTGAGATTACTCTGAACAGCATGCACAGGAATAAATTACAATATAAAAGATTTGTGGATATTTCTTGCTTTCAGCTTGATGGTCTGAATAACTTGCTGCTGCACAGTGCTGCTCTGTCGTGTCTATTCGTGCACTGTCCTCTTTACGTGCCGTTATCAGTTACACATTTGTTTTATACTGTGTGAGAAAATGGACGTGTGGCATGAGAACGTGTGAAAAGTATCTACTGAGTTAGTTTTATAGTCAATGCTTGAGACTTGGCAGCTCTACTTTTATCTTTTCCAGGATAAATAATAAAAGTGCACAAATGTCTATATTCTCTAAGGCCTCAGGTCAGAAGCTTCAATCATAGTTAAATTCCATTAACTTTTACATCATAAATGTAGTGTCATCAGTTATAAGTACAAATTTAGTACATCATGAAGAAAACATGATTGATTTTAAGGCCTTTTTCATTAAAGCAAGCAGATATACATTTTTAAAATGGTCCATCTACAGTAAACACTAGTCTTCTGTCATGGAGAAACACAACAATGTCTTCAAGTCTAGTTGTGTGGTCCGCTCTGCTCCATCGCCACTTCTCCTTCTGACTTCTCAATGATCTGAGGGGCAAAAGGTCCCACCAGCCAGTTGAGTGGTGTGTTGTTAAGTAGATACTCCATGACACCATCCAGAGACTGTTGAACCTGGGAACAAGCACTTACTAGTATTAGAATTGCTAAAAGATAATCAAAACAAATACTTTACCTTAAAAATATGCTTTGCTTTATTGTGGGTAGAAAATATTGAGGTTATATGTGTATACTGGTAAATACAACATAAGATTGACTTTCCTAGTTTCATTAATGCATATGAATGAGCAGACACCCCTGAGAGTGGAAGTTTGTTTCTGTAAAGTATGCAGGAGAATCCCATTTAATTCCTGTTCAATAAGACTCTGCAGGTATTATTTAGGCGCCAATTAAAAGATAATGGAAGGACTGACTTAACTGTAAAGTGATGGTATTGGAAATGAGAATGAAACTTCAAGCAGTAAACTACAGTATATTTAGCTAAGCTGATGCGGAAAAACAAAACACTGCTGTAAAGACAGGATGGTGCAATTAGTACTTGGGTCAGGTGGTGACGGCTCCGCTCCAGAAGGAGGGGCGTGATGGTGCTGGTGTTCCCCAGAGAGGAATGCAGTTCTTCAGCTGATCGCCTTGCGCTGGTCAGCTGGTCCTGGACTGCATCTGGCAGACCCTGAGCACTTGACACCACATTGGTGCACGCTGACCTCAGCTGGTCACTCAGACCACGCACCATGGAGAGGGCCCGCCATTCCAGCTTCTGTGAACAGAAAGTGGAAATAAATATTGAGTTTAGTGATAAACATTAGCATATTAAATGACAGTTGATAATATAGCTGTAACATATCTGTGGGGGTATTATAATGCAATGTCAGCCTCTAAAATTAAAGTCTGTTAAGTCAAGCGTTATTCCGAGTCCCTTTGGAGTATACATGCTGCATATGTGCACTATATACACTGTAAATCCTTTACAATGAAAAAATAATCTGGTTGGAACCCATTAAGTCAATTCCCAAATGCTCCAGCCCTGACCTCAGCTTCATCACTGGTCCCATCTGGCTCTGACTCAGTCTGTCCAGCTCCAGCATGCTTCTGCTTCCACTCTGTCCAGCGCTGCAGCAGCTGCTCTGAGGCTCCTCCTATGTGGTTACTGGCGGTACCCAGACTGGTGCGGGCGCTCTCTAGCAGGTCCAGAGTACTGGTAATCTGAGCCACTGCAGTATAAGTGGTATCCCTGGCATGTCGAGCACGGACCAGGGACTGCTGTAGGGCTCGCTCCCGTACTTTGGCAGAGAGTTTCCCCAAGCGGACAAAGTAGCTGGGGCTGGCAGACGGGGTAGTCACCTCACTGGTGGCAGGTTCAGCCACAGCAGCTGAGAGAAAACAGTGTTATATATCATAATAGATGTTTTATATAGTGTTACCTAGAATCTTTGAGTATGGCTTTCTATTTATAGGTGTGAGCACAAAGGTGGGATTATAGTACCATAGGTTATACACAAGTTTTGCCAACTCTTAGAAAAGGATAATCCAAAATAACAAATATATCAGCCATTCTTGAGCCCTCCTTTGTTTTTTTTTTTAGCTTTAACTTTTATGCGAAGAAATACACAGAAGAAATTAGGGCTGCACGATATGGTTAAAAAAAAAAAAAATCATATTGCGATTATTTTGACAGATATTACGATATGATTCCCAATTAGTGGGAATGATCATTTTTGCATTACAATTTTCATTTTCACCAAAAACTATTACAATGATGTCATTATGTTGTGACATTTGTTGGGGTCTGTACCAAACAAACATGTTTTCTTACATTTGGACAACACATTTTGCAGGCCAGGGCATCTCTGCCACACTACAGTACTGCATTATTATTATTTTATCAAAAAAGTGCAGCTTCAGCGATGTGGACATTTCACTGAGCCATATTGCGATTTCGATAATATTCCGATTAATTGTGCAGCCCTACAAGAAATTCAGTATATGTACATTCTTTGAGGCATGGGCTGGTGGGCATGTTTTGAGTGATGGGTGGATGCACAACTGGCTCCTTCCCACTGTGCCAACTGGTGCATCTTCTCCAAGTCCGGCTACTTGACTCTGACAGGGTTAAAGCACATCTGCTCCAGAGAGACAAAGAGACTTCACTCCCTTCAGTAATCACTCTGTGGAAGCTAAGGGATATGCAAAGTAAAACTATCTCCCTGTGCTTCTGTTAAAAACTACTTTGGGGCATTTGTTGGGCCTTTGCTGCAGTAACCACTGAACAAATCAAATATCCCCTGAGTACTGCCATTATGGGTACTTTGCTGCTGCCACTGAATACGGTTGCATCTTTCTCATTTCCATAATCAAGAGGATGGCCTCTTAAGTATTTCTGCTATATTGGAATATTGCAGGTTGTCATGATAACATGACATCACAGTAGCAGGTGTCAAAGCTGTGAGTGCTGGAAATTGTAGGTGCTTTATGGGCCAAGTTCATCGAAGGGAGGTTCATTGGAATGTCCTGCCTCCCTCTCTATGATTAGCATCAACCATTCATGTGTTCAGATCCAGTCATTGAGGTTTGCTGTATGATCTATAGATCAGTGAAGCAAGGACAGTGTCAGCTACTGACTCTCATAGTAAATGGCAAATAGTGCAAATGTCATCATTCACATATATTAATTATGGAATATATTAAGTTTCAGTAAATGGTCGTAATGCCAGTTACTTTTTGAAAGTAAGCTTAGAGTAATGTAAGGGGTATAAGGCTAATTGTTGTGCTTAAACTTTAAAACAAAACTGTAGCATTATTAATGCTTAACTGAAAGTAAATGGGATACGACTGCCATGTACTGTTCATATGCCTATGTGGAACTGCTATTTTTAACCTACCTCTCTATATGGGTTTTATGAAATATATTACAAAAAGGTACAATCTGTGATTCAAATGTAAACAAAAGCCCCACCACCAAAATGTAAGACATAGGGTTGGAATCAATCCCACTTTAAATTAACACCTGGAAATTCAAGGCCTAACAATAGACGACAGCTAAATCTAATCTATAAGTGCTTTGCCACTATAGTTTTATTTACATGTGCATTATTTATGAAGCACTGGAGTGAAACTGCTCAGCAGTTTTCATTATAATGAGAGAAAAAACATGGAAAGCTTATTACTTTTCATCATATCTGCAACATATGAATAGGGTCTTGAAGCCCTACATTTCTTTCTTATTTGATCATATTTACTGGATAAGTGGGAGAAAAGCTGCTCTAAATATTTACGATCACCTGTGATAAAAACTTGACGAACTGGCCACTTGTTATCCATAATTAAGTAATTCCAATTGCAGCCTTGTTTCAGCTACATTTGCTCTTCAGCTACACCGGTCTACTCCTCAACAGTAGACATATGGGTTTATCACCTCCCCTGGTTTTTATGGACTGATTATGCTCTCCACATTTAGGATAGCTACTGACCCAGCTCCCTCTCAGTGAGTGGTAGGTTCTGGTCAACCCAGTCCTCGGATCGGCTCAGGGCCAGGCCCATCCCACTGCTGACCATCTGGCCCATCCTGGTGCCCATGGCGGTGATGATACCTCCGCTGACTGCCGCCCGGGTCAGCTCGACACCGCCCATCACAGCCCCCACCACAGCATCTTTGGCCCCTGCCACCGACTGGTACACCATGCCTACTGTGTCCGACACCACCTGAGGAAGAAAGAGCAGATTATGTGCCATGATCAGAGAGTGATGGTGGCGCTATTAAGTATTTTCTACACATCTCTTATCTTAAATCGACAGATATGACATTTGAGACGATTTGGCCTACAAGGAGCAGTTAACAGAGTGATAATGTAGGGTGCACCGGCATGAGAAAGAAAAAGGACGAGGTGGAGGCTGGAGAGTTGTGTTTTCTCCATCAATCCCACCTTTTTCTTTTTTAGGTCATCCTTGAGTGTTTTATCCCACTCATACCACAGCCATATACAGTATCAAAGGACAAAAAGAGACCGTGGTCAAATCATCTTTATTTTCAATGTTTGTTTGTAGTGAGTTGAACCCATGACCTGGTTATTTTTTTACCAAGGGGTAACAGTATCTGTTCACATATTGTGAAGTGTAAATGTTGTTGCTATGGCTACCTGGAGTGTAATACAATTTTTTGTTTTTAGAAGGCTAGGCAATGACCGGAGCTATGTTTGAAGTGTTTTCATACATAAATGTGTAAGTTATCACACATTTTATAACAAGGGATGTTACTCTGTTAAAAGACCTAGTGTGATAAAGGTTAACATTATAGTTAATCAAGCCAAATGCACAGTAAAAAGGTGAAAAAGAAAAACGAAGTAAAAGTTGGTCTGACCTTATCTGCTGGTTGGTGAAGAATAGGCAGCTTCTCTTCCATCTTATTGAGTCCTTTTAAGGCGTACTCATTTACTGTAGCAACTGAAACAAGTACACAACAGAAATTCACTAATAATTTAAGAGGATAAGAAGTTGTCACCTCTGCTAACTATCGGTGGGAAGTAATACCAAGTAACAAAAACAGTAATTGCTTTATGCTTACAGTACAGTAATAACTGAAAGGGTTTTAAAGATTAAAATGACACGTCCAGTAAACGATCTGGAAAGTATGTTCTTAGAAGAAGAAAGCTATTTTAATTTTTGTCGTATTCTAGCCCAGAGGGAAGAAGTGGTCCTGACATCAGTTTCACGCATTTAATGTGCAACGAGCTTGCAATTTTCTTTTATAGTACATTTGAATGTTGTAAATTTGTGTGCGGTCATTGCACACATATTACATCATATTTTGCACAGAGAGAAGAACTTACGCTGTGGTTCTATAATGTCCAAAAGAGGCTTGGACCCCGTGGTGGCGGCTGCTCCCAGGGTTCGGACCCCACTCTCTGCTGCATCCATCACTCCCTTCAGCAAGGGCACACTGTCCTTGGTGCTACTGTAGGCGCTGGAAACCACCTCGCAAGCTGAACTGACCAGAGGCAAATTGCTCACTCGGGAAACAACATTCTATGACCAAAAAAAAACAAACAACATAAAAATTGTGAAATACAATCCTGTCTGTGTAAAGAAAAGCTCTTTTCAGTCGAGTTGAAGTATTCTGTTACAGTAGCTTATCAAAATGGGGAAATTCTAAGGGTCAAATGAGTTCATAATATGCCTCGGTTTTGTAATCGGTGTCATTTTGGGTCACAGTGCTCCTCACCTGCTGGTCTCCATTAGCTGGTTCTGCTGCTGCAGCTGCAGTCTCATTAGTCTTCCCGCTGTCTGCCATTGTGACTGTTGGATTCAATCTCTGACATGAGATATAGTGTCAGAAACAGAGATTCACCTCAAATTGCTTGGTATGCATGAGGAGACACATCTTCCCCTCTGATATTCTTTGTTTAGGTGCCTGATGTACTTTATCTTACATGGAAGCAGTGTCTTATGAATTTAGAAATGGAATTGCTGTCCTGTCAGACAGTTTGAGAATATAGGCAGCAAGGCAACTCAACCATGTTAAATTCATTTGTCAACGCTGTGATGCAATGAGGATGAAACTGCACTTAGAAAAATAAAATAAAAATGGTGCAGCCAAGCAAACAATTCAAGGCTCTACTCTATGTCAAAGGTGAAAGTAAAATATTGGATAATGATACATTTGGAATGTAGTTTTTTCTACAAAGTCTACAAAATTTACTCATGAAAAAAGGCATTAATGAGGCCAAAGTTTGGTAGATCAATGTGAAGGATTAGCATCATATACATTTAAACACATCATTATTATTTTGATTTGAAGTTGAAATCATATTATAGAATATCAGAACAACAGCACATCATAGTGGCTAATGTAAGTTTTAAAGTCTGTCTCGATGGCAACATCATTGGAAGGCTCACAAGTTTTCTTCCTTTGGGTTTATTAAAAGAAACGTATAACTGTTTGATCAAGATGTCAGAAGTTTTCTACGAGAAAGTGAAACACAAACACCGAGTTTATTCCTTTGGTTTATCTTAATACGTCAACTTCTTTGTTAACTTACAGTGGTATACTGTAACAACACTGGTTTCTCAAGGTGAGGCTTGCCTCAGGGTGAGGATTGCCACAACACAAAAGGAATACAGACACGATACATTATGAGAACGATCCAGAGGTCGGACTAATTTGAAATTATAGATTAGAGTCAAGAGAAAAAGTCATGAATACAAAATAAAAAAAAAGATAAGAACTACGGACCTGCAGTGCACTAATGCCGGGAAGTGAAGGTTCACAATCTCACGTGAAGTCACGCGGGCAAAATGATGGTGAAAATTTGCCATTTTTCACTTTTTTCTGACCAAACGATTAATCAGGACAACAATTGGCAGATGAATCGATAACGAAAGCAACCAAAACCATGACGAAAGGAGATGCAAGTGAGGGAAGCAGTCAGTGATAGCTGACTGGAGAGAACCCTCTGCAGCAAGTCATCTCTGCCTTTTCTTTCTGGTGCTCCCAACATGTGGACGGCATCTGTTTTGGTTCGAGCAGATGGCACAGGGAGACACAAGTGGACTCCACCTGTATTTACTGGAACACTGTTAACAAGCGTTTGCCATGGTTGAACTGATGTATAGGGCAGACGAGTTAAAGAAGGACATGACCTCTGTGATCATACTGCTGGGGAAACATGCAGCAGTAGCGTGAGGGGTGCAGATAACCAACTGGAACCTGTTTCCAACATGCAGTAAATGCTCAGGTAGATTAGGCTACGCATCCACCTGACAGTAGGACCTGCTGACGGAGAGACGAGTCTCATATCCAGCAAACCACACTGAAGCCAAGCAGTTCCAACCATGGATAACCTTTAAATAAAACTACTATTTATTCATTTCACACATTATTTTAGATGTCAGGGTGAATAAAATACTCTCTCTGATGTTTTCATGACCTGTGGTGTTCCAGACAGTCTCTCAGGGATTTGTGTGATGGCAAATTGCACTTTGTTGCAACAGCTTGGTTGAGCAACGTGTTTTTTTTTGTTTTTTGTTTTTCTGAGAGGCACTTTATGAGATCTTCACTGGCTTTATTACAAAGCAAAGTCTGACACTATATTGCCTGCCATCAAGTGTGAGATGAACCCGAGATAATTTTCAGCGACACAGAATATTATGAGGAAGGCTGCTATGCAACACAAACTGAGCTGTTTTAGACTTTCGGAAATAATCATCTCAATGACAAGTGATTCCAGCAGAGCGCTCACAGAAAGGCTATACAGCCTCTTGCTATTGTGTTATTAGGCAATTTGTCACATCCTCACGATGTTCATCATCACCTGTCAGAGAATGGAAAGCTACTATGCTGAAACACTATGTGACCTTTGAAATTAATGGGCGAGCTGGTATATCTCCAGGAAACTGTTGAGACACTTGCCATAGGGGACAGAGAGATCACTGCTAGTCAGTGGGTTAAAGAGGAACATTTCCTGTTTCTTAACAATCAGTCTGCCGTGGAGCAAAAGCAGGATTTAACCACAGCAGTTTCCTCACATGACACATGTAAACTGTATCAGTCCAGCTGAGAGAGTGATTTCCATCAGTGCTCAGCACATACAAAACCCCTTTTAGCGGCTTTTTCACACAACACGGTGTCCTCTCAACAGATACTAACGTTACACAGCTGCTGTCACTTCTTCCAGTTAATAGTTGATGAACTTTACCCCAGATATGGAACTACGAACAACTGTCAACCTTACCTCAGCACTCTTTTAATCGGTTTCCCTTAATTTATCATAACGTCTGCTCGCGCCTCGACGTTAACAAGCAAAGTTAAGTAGAGCAGTTTCCTCAGCCCTCAAAAGGAAATAACCCTTAACGTTAGCTAAGTTAGTTCACGTAACGTAGTCAACACGTAACGTTAGCTAGCTTAGCAACGCGTCTTAGAGAAGATGAGAACGGATTTAAAACCAAAACAGAGCTGTCAAATCAGCCACTGACCTCACGGGCAGCCTGTTGTTCCTCTGTCCCGCTGTGACCTGCAGTATAACGTTGGCCAATGAACCGGTGCAGCCCACGACAAGGCCCGTTTCTACCGGCCTGTGGCGCTGCACGGAGGCGGACACTGGGAGGGTCTTAGAAACTTTCAACCAACTAAACCACAGCACGGAAGCGACAGCCGGCGGAGGCCATTATGTATTATTATTGTTGTGTATATCTATGGTGGAGGCTGCAGCTTTTCACGTCTGGTACAAATAAATACAGTACTGAATAAAGTCACACAGACACCCACATTCATACACAATTACAAACATGACATGTTATGATTTTATTGCTTTACTCACTCAGCTGACGTTTTTATGAACCTGCCTTTCTGACTGGTCCTTATTTCAAAAGATATTCTCTCATTTTGTATTATTGGACTTGGAAATGTGTTCTCGACAGTAGTGGAAAGTGACTAAAGTAACGTTACTGTACTTCAGTACAACTGTGAAGCGCCTGTGCTTTACTTGAGCAGGCTACATCCATTTCACTACATTTCAGAGGCACATATCCTACTTTTTACCGCACTACGTGTCTGTAAAACAAAAAAACATTTTACATCCAAAAATTAAAAGCTAAACGTCAGCGTTTTAAACAGGGGCAGAGATTTAGTGATCAGTTTATAAGATATGATGCATATAGATCAAACTACCCAGCCGTAAAGTAGTTGAAATTAGCTCCATATCGACCAATTTAATCAGTTACTGCTTCCATGTTAATGCAATAATCAACAATGATCCAATAATATAATATATATATATATAATATAATATTTAACACTGACAGGAGCAATTCTGCATGAGAACTCTTACTTTTGAAGTTTTAAGTACACTTTGCTGATAATGGCCCTGTTATTTCACTTGAGTGTTGCTGCTTTTGCTAAATGATCTAATGATCTGAATATTTCTTTCAGCACTAGCAGATAAGGACATTTGTGAGCGTTTATTTGCAGAGCCGGCTCTCCCTATAAGCGAACTGAGCGGCTGCTCAGAGCCCCGCCGCCACTAGGGGGCCCCCTAACTACAGATTGTACTCGCCAGCGTCGCCGCAGTTTAACAGTCAACCAACCGTGTAAAATCGTTGTCTGTCTTCCCTGAACTTGGAAATTTGACCTAAAAAAATGAAACGAATCTATCCATCCAATAAATTATTTGTCAAAAACTATAACCAGGGGTGGAAATTAGCACCCGCCACATGCCGGTGCTTTTGCGTGGTGGCTCAACCTACCGGCGGTGGCGGGAAAATAATAAAAGCGTCGATACATTTGTTGACGTTCCGCAACGCGGATTGAATCGCGTGGCCGCTTGTTTCACTCGGACACTTTAACGAGGAGACACAGAAACAACAACAACAACAATGTGGCGTTTCATCGCAGGGGTTCAAATTCAAGGTGCTGATTGTTTCACGTTGTCAACTCACGCATTGATCTGTGGCTAGCTCGCTTTAAGTAAGAAAAGGCAGAAAACCACCCCGTCATTGTCATTCACTCCCCTGACGGGCTCTTTAATCGGGATGCATTTGCAAAGTACTATTACAAAGTCAGCCTGTTAAACGTGGCCAGCTTGTGCTGCGTCCTCAACACCTGCAGGAAATGAGAGCTATAGCTCAGCTCCGTTTTCATAGCCTACCGCGGGCCTGTTAGCCTATGAGCCTGACCCCGGCCTGCACTGCAGCTGCTCCTCAGGACGATGCTTCCAGTGTCTCTTCATGTGCTCGGCACAAGTAAGTAAATGGAATCATTCAAAACACAAACGAACTGTGTTCACTTGTCTACATGTTACTGCTTAATGCCACGTAATGTTCTCAACATGATTACATTATTCACGATGAAACTATTCATCGTGTGGTCAGTTATAGTTGACTAATGTATGTACACTTGCCACCGTAGCAACAGTAGTCACATGAGCCACAACTTAACCGTGTGCCTGTACGCATGCGCGTGCGTCGTAGGTGCGCTCCGGTACTTGAACAAATATCATCACACCTGCTGTGTGTGTGTGTGTGTGTGTGTGTGGGTGTGCGCGCGCATATATGTGTGTGAGTGAGAGTTTAAGAGTTTAATTAATTACTTTATGAAATAAAAGAGCCTGTCGCTTAAATATTGTAGATCTTGTTTTATTGTTTTTCACATGCAGTCACACACTGCCACTGCTGTCCTGATTTATGCTGCCTCATGTGTTTCTATTTCCGGTTGTGAATATCCCATAAAGGTATAACTCTCACAGTATTATGACAACTTTTTTTTATGTTTTTGTATTACAAACAGGGGTAAATTTACTGTAAGAATATGGCGAGCATAGTTTGATACTGTATTATAATATATATTTTTAAGATTTCAAGGGAAGGGTATTTTGATAGACCAGTATTTAATAATGCTCCCACTACAGGATAATTTGTTATTACACCACTACTGACTCCGTGTATACTGTGAGAATATGGGGAGATTATACAGTTATAATCATATGAACGATGTCTTCATGTTGTTTGTGACTATCAAACACATTATTTATTTATGTAAGTTATTACTCTGTATTATTATTTTTTAAATAAATTATTTATTTGTTCATAAATTCTTCTTCACTCTCTATGATAATGTTCCTCCGGTGATGAAGGCCCCAAGATATGGCGAGATGCTACAAGAAAGCTCCAGAAGGAATCTGGTAAGTGGACCTTGGGTTAAGAATGTTTTTGTCAAACTCAATTATAAACAGTCTCAAGCCCGCCTGTGAATGATGTTTGAATGATGTGTGAAAAATGTTTTATAAAACACTGAAAGGATTTATTCATGTATTGAACCGTATAGCGTTATGTTTACAGCTATATATTATACTGTGTTATTGATCATTCGGTATCTGTTTGCACACCAGTTGTGGATGTTTCATATGACAAGTTATAGCTGTTGACAATTACATTAAGAAACACTTGAAAATAGTGTGTTATAAACCATTTATTAAGTGTGCATAGAAAACAACAATTAAATACTTATTACTGGTGAATCATTGGTGATGCTGAATGCCAACTTGGGCCTTTCCCTGCTCTATAGTGTGTATACAGCCAGATGGCTGAGCTGTGCTGAAAGTCAGGCAACCACGTTAACTGCAATTGTCGTAGTAAACCCTGAGAGGGCAGTCTTTACCCATTAAGTCAACTTAGACTTTTTTTCTGTAGCCTCACCCACACATCCTTAAAATCCTTTTTTGCTGCAGATGCAGTATGACTCCAGAGCAGAGTCTTTTTTTTTAATTAACTATTAAAGAATACAATGTTCATAAATATCCAGCAAAGATGAGGCATGGATGGTGAAGGAGGCGAGACTGGTACAATAGTTACATTAATTTAATGTACTTATTACATAGTCTGGGAATGCGATTTTCCCATAACCCTTCTTCTTCATCTGGCATTCACATATACTCTTGTGTACTTATCATTGTAAAGCCAGTAGAGTGACTTCCCCTGCTGGATGTTGTGTATCGCTACAACTCCATTAACTCTCCCTTTTCATCTAGAGAAGATTTTCATTATTCAAGCCATTACAGTTCTCATTATGTGTCCCTTAGTATTTTCCCAAACGCCTGCACCAGGCGCCAGAGAAAGGAAACAGATTACCTCTAATGTTGCGATCAGAAATTCATTTCATAGGATCCGTTGTAGTTTTGTTTTGGCCAGGTGGTTACAAATCCAGGCTGCAGTTTATGTTGCAGCTGAGGCCGTGAGAGTAAATGGGTCGGAGTGGGAGAAAATAGCATGAGGTGGGGAAACATGGGTGTGTTGTCTTGACCACAGTTGGGTGGCTCCTTTCCCTCTTATTGTTTGGGAATGACCACGCAATTTCAACCTCTGCATTTTGTAAATTTTTAATTAAACACACATACACACACACATCCATGCACACTAATGCCACTGCACTCTCCTGCAAAAGAGTTAACAACATGTGGCCTGAAGGCTCTCATCTGTTCCTGCTTAACTCTTAACTCTGCTTCACTGGATCAGTTGATTGAGGCCAAAATTGTTCTGGATATAGAGTAATTGAAGATTAGTAGATAACAGGAAAATCACTCATCCCTTGGACTATAATGATCATTCCACTCCCCCCGACCCCCTCTTTTTCCTGCGTGCAGACATACCTTTCCAGATAAGAGCAATAAATTGGCAATTTGACCAGATTTTCATGGATGTGAGAGCAGAACCCACCAATCTGATTTATATATGTCTTTTCCACAGTAAATAGAAGTGACTACTTTCAGATCAGTTGGTAATAATAGAAAAGAAAGACACAAGTTGCCTTATACAAAGCAGCAAATAGCACTGATAAATAATGCAAAAAGAGTCCACGCAATACCTCAGATTGGACAACCTATGCGATGCAATGCAGTATAGATGCACACAGATTTGTATGCATTCAATACAGCAGCCACTAAAATTGTTTACATTTCCCTAATTAAAAGAACAGACCCCAAAATATTAAAAGCAACAACAAATTAAGCAGAAATTGCTAAAGTGATCACCATTAAAACTTTAAAATGTTCAAACCCCAGGTGCACTTCCAGTCTTTGAAGCATTTTGCGTGGAAAATGAATTGTTTCAATAAAATATTCATCATCATCAAAGCGCACTTTTGCAAGGGACGTGGTCTTTACTAAACAATGAAAGGAGCAATTCCTTTGTAATGAAATCCATTTGCTCCGTTTCGTGTTTACTATTACACGTCTCAGGTGTACTGCGAACAGATCGCATCACAAACATTGCTTTGGCTCAGCATTAATTTTTCACTCCTGTTTCACCTTCAGCTCTTCTTTGTCAACAGCCATAAAACTGCAGAAATTAATAGCTGACCAGATCTGCTTGGTTTCATCTGCACCACACCAATGATGAGAATCTTATTTCCAACATCCTGCAACAAATTTCCGGAGGCTTGCGAACATAAGGTATCAGTAACATACAACACAGCTACAAATCATCTGCAGGTTGAAACTTGATATGAACCTTTGCCCTTACTATATGCTGCCCAATAACATATTAATACGGCATAACCAAGGCCAGGGTAATGCACCAGCTGTGTGAGAGAACTACTCCATCGTGTTGAAATATCAAAGAGACAGGAGGTAACCATGAGTCAGTGCTGGTAATCATTATTAACGTTCTTTCTTGTAAGATGTATTGATCAGAATATCGTGATCTGAAACTGCATTGAGACTAGTTTGAGGCAGTAGTTTTGACGTCTTGGACACTATGCCTTTTTGCTTTCTTGTTGAAAGTTAGATCGGTAACACTCTCATTTGTGTACGGTAAATATGTAGCTGGAGCCAACTGCGATTAGTTTAGTTTAGCAGAAAGTCTTGAAACGAGGGAAACAGCTAGCCTGGCTCTGTCAGACGGTAACGAAACACACCTATGAGAGCCTCTAAAGCTCACTAATTAACACGTTATACCTTGGTTATTCAAACCGTACAGAAACAGATTTGTAAAAACGACACTTTGCCATTTTATGGGGGGTTACGTGCCAGACTGTTTCTTGGTATGGAGCAGTTCCCATCCAACCACTGGAGACTCCAGGAAGTTACTGGTCCTGGCCATGAAATAGTCTGGCACATAACCCCCCCCCAAAAAACGGCACATTGTCGTTTTTACACCTTTTGTACAGATTAAACAAACAAGGTTTAACGTGTTAATCAGTGAGCTTTAGGGGTGCTGGCAGGTGGATTTTCTTACCTTTGGATGGAGCCAGGCTAGCTGTTTCCCACTGTTTAGTCTTTATGTTATGCTAAGCTAAGCTAAGCACTGTTGGCTCCAGCTGTATATTTACTGTACAGATATGTCAGTGGAAAACTAACATAGATGGTTATATGCAATAGTTTTCTGGTCAATGATTTGGGGGATGGTCGTGTTTTTTTTTCCAATTAATAAATATCTATTGATATTGGAGATCTTAGGTTTATCTGTCCATACATAAGAAACATATATAAATGTGGATCAGAGTGTATGAGAATTGAACATAGCAAAAAAGTATGTTAGTTTTTAAAGTGGAAGCTCAAAAAGAAAGCTCATAAAAGTCATTAACTTTATGCATTAAACTTTTTACGAGAGTAACAGTCTTTAATCTTTTGAGTAAAATTGCCCTGCGAGGAAAACTTAACAGGCTAGAGACGTTTTATGACTGTTGTGCCTTCGGCTTAAAGGATATTGGAAAAGTGATTTGTGGGGAACCTCTTGCAGACCTTAAAAACACATAATCAAAGAGATTTGTAGCCACAGTCAGAGAACATGGGAAATGCCAGGTCACTGCATGCAACATACAAAATGAAGAGCAACAAATAACAGAGCTGTGTGTTGCCAAGGCCAACGAGTAGCCTCAACTTTGCTTCCATAGAGAATGCACAATTTCCTCACACTGTGTTTTACGACTTTCCATCGCTTTTTGAATACCAGCAGCTGCCTCTCTATTTCTCTGGGTCTCCCTTGTTTATTTTGGAGTGCTTATTTCACCCCAGAGCCCTGACAACGGGTCAGCTGTCACAGCGGAGGTGGAGAGGAAACATGGGAAGCGCTGACTGGCCCTGAAATATTTATGGTTCTTTAGTGTTGTGATTGTATGAGTTTTGACAGCGATGGCACATTACTGTGACCCTTCCTCAAACAAAAGCGGTGATGTGTTGCTATCTGTTGTGATATGAAGAGGTGAGACAAAGTGCATATTTTTTCACCATACATACATTCTCCAGGCTTTGTTTTTCTCGCCCGCTCCTCTCTGTGTATTACGTATATCTTAGTATGTTTTTCTATTGATCCTCATCCCTTTTTTTCTTTGCTTATTTTTATCCTTTTCCACTATTTTCTCCAATATCATTTTCTTCAAATCTCTTCATAGCAAAGTGTGCATACCCTCTCTCCTCTCTCTGCCTTCTCTTCCCACTCAGTATCCCATCTCATTTCCTCTACCTTGTCGTCTCTGCACCACAGTCATAATGGCAGATTGATGGCTGCCTCTGCAGTCACCCAGATTGGTCCCAACTAATTTACAACAAGCTGATCAAGTCCGTTGACACACTGACTGTAAATTATTTCATATTTAGACCATTTAAATCTTATAAGTAATCAGAGCTTAAATTTACTTTTAGTATTAATTAAAATGTCATCTTTAGTCTCAGTGCGGTACTACTGACAAACCAAGTGCAAGTGAAAATGGAACAAGACGCATAAACATGAGTAAATATAAAATTGAGCGAGCTTGTTTCACGTACAAGAGATGAACAAACATCCATCATTTATGAAAGCAGACTTGTTGTTGCTCTCATTCAAATCCAAACAAAGCTTTGTTATTCAAACCTTTTTGCTTTACTATTTGCTTGTCATGCTGAGAAGAGGAACAAGTCAAAATTGAGCTCGCTGCCTTGATGTTTCGTATGAATACTGGAGCAGAGTCTCACACCAGGGACTGTCACTGTAGGTCATTCTCTGTATTTTCGTTTGATCCAGATTCTTACTGTAAATGCTGCACAAGGCATTACCAGTCTTGGTGGTATTTCTTTTTTTTTTTGATAACTTTATCACACACAGCTTCTTCTTAATCTTATCTAGTGTACAGCATTAACTATAATCAGCATTTCATAAGTTAAAGCTATAAAATTGCAAGAAGAAAACACAGTACCTCAGTCAAGTAATTCAACTATTTTAATTTTTCTTCTCCACAATACTAAGTAAGGGATAATGTACAGCGAGCTGGTCATTATTGCAAAATGAACCCTGACAGGGTGATGCAGGGCCCCGACTTCCACAGGGAACACGGTCTCGTAAAAAGTGATCAGTAAAAATTTGTCATTTCAAACAGCATATCAAATATACAGCTTTGCAACTGTTTTGGCATTTCAAGTTGTTCAAGATTGTTTTTAGTCATTTACAATTGATAGCACTCAGTTGCACTGCAAAACTCTTAAACTTGTGTTCTTGATTACTCAAACAAAACGTATTAGTCAAATATCACACTTGTATTAAAAGTAGGTTTGATTAGATTTTTTTAGCGCTTCAAATGTGCTTCATGGGTTTTGTTAATATCAATGAAAATCTTAAAGCTAGAGATGTGAAACCGCTTATTAAAAGGCTGAGTCGTCAGAATGACTGCTGAGCCTGTGAAGTTACTGGGTCTGATCACATGAACCCTGCACCCAGTCTGTGTGTCTTTGTTCGAAGCTTGGTGAACCATGTGATTACTTTGGTGGGATAGAAAAATGGAGTCACACTGGAGACTGAGGCATCTTTATTTTGCATGCATATTTCTGCTGAATTGGAAGTTAGCAAACAAAGGCTGTTGCTGTGAAGAGTTCATCTAACTTTGGCATCAGCATATGCCCCCTTAAAGGGATAGTTCAGTTGTTTTTTTTTAAGTGGTGCTGTATGAGGTGCTTATCCATAGTCAGTGTATTACCCACAGTAAATAGCGGTTTGAAGAAGCAGAGTTGTGCCAGAACGGAAGCTAAGGAATGTACTGCTGTACAACGTATTTTAGCCACCTCAAAGAAGGCCCACCAAAAGAAATCATTATCAATTCAAGAGTATGCTATATTTTGAATTAAGCACAACTTGGCCGTGCACGCCGCCAGAGATCGGCTGTTTGGGTCAGAAAGTGCTGTTGCGAGATCATACTGAAATCAAACTTCACTTTTTTTTAAAGATTTAAAAGATGGTGCATGCTTGTGTCTGTTCAACCACAAACCACTGAAAGTCTGACCCAAACAGCTGATCTCCAGGGCATTATACAATGTGCTCAAAGAAACTATCCCGTTAATGCTATTAGCAAACGCCATTCCCCTCTCCCGCTTTCTTACTAGTGATGGGAATTATGCTCTTTGAAGGGAGCCGGATCTTTGTTGCTTTCCGAGATCCGTTCATCGTTCTGTTTTCTTTTTTTTTAGGGGGAGGAGGTTACTAGGTCTATCTGTGAAATAATCACTAGGATAATGATAGGGTAAGATTTGGTTTAGAATCAAACTTAGACAGCTAAGCAATAAGAGCCGGCTCTTTCGGCTCCCAAACGGCTCTTCATTTAGTACCAACTCTGCTGGTCACTGCCGAAGTTACATTCTTATTTGCTGCAAGAAATAAATATGCAAGATTCTTCATCTGCAATACATTGAAATATTTAGTCATACTGATGGTTAAAATGAGAGATATGTGAAGAGTGACTATCCTAGTTGTATAACAATAATAATCCACTACTAATAAAATTGTATAGCTAATAAATAATTACACAACTCTATGTAGACACATTTCAGTTGAATTAGTATGATATAATATGAAACAAATATTTCTGCTCTGTTCAAAGGGAGGACGACTCTGCTGCCCTTCCCCATTTCCCCATGTTGTTGAAAGATTAAAAAGTGCGGTCTCCATCAAAGGTTGTAGTTTTCTAGCTAAGCTCTCTCGGTCTCATAGCAGCTCTTCTCCTTTTTATCTGGCTCAGGTCTACTGCCTGCCTTCTCTGACAGACCGAGTGGGATGAAAGGAAACAGATGAACAAACAAATCTTTATTTATTTATTGTCAGCACAAAAACTTTGACAGGAGATGGCATGGCATAAGTTCTTTTGTTGAACATGGCTCAAAGATTCTGTGTCCCGAATCATTTCTATGCAAAGTAGCTGGAAACAGAATAATACAGCTAAAAAAAAAAAAACAACTTTTGGAGAGCCGTTTAATATTAGAATAGAGTACTGTTAGCAATAGGGCCTAGCTAAGAAGTCCTCCCTCACTTCCCCCATCTGTGTTACCAGCAGTACACTGCGCTGGTTTCCCTCCTGTTCTGGGCAGTGGTTGGAAGATATATTCAAAAAAAGCAACAATACAACCATGTAAAAATGATTTATTTGGATAGTCTGCCGACAGGAAGTTTATAGAGTATTTGTAACATTTCAACTGTTTCGCTTTGTTTGTAGATGTTTAACAGATTATCAATAGAGTATATGTGACAATTCATGAATATACCCTGACCAAGATTTGTTTTTTGTGCCTAAACCTAGAAAACGGTTTTATTTGTTGAATCTCGCCTAATAAGCTGCTGAAATGTCACATATATACGTACATATAAGTGTTACTCTATAAACTACTTGTAGGCAGACTATCCAAATAAAGTGTTACCAGTAAAAGTCCTACATTCAAAATCGTATTTACGTAAAAGTACATAAGTATCATTGTACTTTTACTCTCCTTTTAGCTCTACATTTGGTGCGGGTTCGTCACAACACGTAAAAATATCGATTACAGCCACTTATGTCCAAAATATATTAATCCATTACTAGCGTATTACTACTGATGCATTAACTATAGGCCTACCTCTCAAATAAATCCAGTGAGTAAGAAGTAAAATATTTCCTTCTTAAATGTAGTGGAGTAGAAGGATAAAGTAACAAAACAAGGAAACACAAGTAAAGTACAAGTGCCTACAAATTGGAAAACTATGTAGCCTTACTTTTGAAAGAAGAAATAGCACATTCTTCCTCTTCATAAATGAAATGATTAAATTCAGAAGCAATAAAACACATCCTTGCTCAATTTAATACGCTTTGGGTTTTGCCGATACAACCTTGGTCTTGTGTGACCAGTAGGTGGCTAGTGTTAGCTAACGTACGCAAACTTTAGATAAATATTTCTGTATTAATGGACGTAACTATGTAATTTCACTGACTTGATAACTGTTCTCCCCTTGTACTAACTGTTCACTGATTTTGCAATTATGACATAACTGTCACTTGTAACCAAAGTGTCTTCGCTTCAGCAAAAAGTGACATGGTTTTGTTTAAAGTACACTTGAGTAAAAAATGCTTAGTTTCCAACACTGATTCTGGGAGCAGTAAGAGTGCAGTGCAGCAGCAGGAACAAAGCAATAAAAGCTGTCCGTTCTCTCCTCTCTCTCTCACACACACACACACACACACACATGCAGACTCATATGTTTACACACAGACAGGAAACTCCTCATGATTTTGTCTTCTAAACCCCTAAAAATGGACACATTTCACAGTGTGCATTGATTTACTGTCTTGTCCCAGGCACTTAAAGATATCTAGTCCTTAGTTCCTGTGTTGGCTGCATGCTATGAAAAGACAGAACACCTTGCTTATTGACACACAGCCATGATGGTTTGTATATATACGAGAGCAATTGAGGGACTGAAATCAAGTGTGTAGGGCCTCATCATTATTCCACTGTTGGTGAAACTATTTGTGCCTGAATAATGATACTGCTGTCAGAGCAGCGTCCTCTGTTGTAACCACAGCGGGCCTGTACAAAGACTTTCAGCATGTCTCCTCTGGACAAAAGAACCGTTCTTTTTCAAGTTTTAATTGTGGAGGGTAGAAAGTCACAGGCAGCATGGGATGATAAGGTAAGCAGGATGAATAATGTTAATAAGTATTACAGTGCTGTGCAGGCAAAATTTGGCTGTGTAAAGGAAGATAAGACAAAAAACAAAACAGCAAACAACAAGCAAACCAAAACAATGCTCTACAATAATGTCTCAATGTCAGACAAGAGTCCGCATTATAAGCTCCACAAAACGACAGTGGATTCAAAAATAGGAACTTGTAGCCATAATGTGCCAAGAAAAAGCCTTCTTTCAAAATAGCTTCCAACACCCTAAATGATTGCTGACATTAAAGAAAGTGTTTTTTTTTAAGACCTTTACTTACATAATGAACAATATCTGATCGAAAAATATGTTTTTGGATTAAATCCTGAATAATATAACCTGAGGCTAAATTATATTCAGTAATAGCAGGGGGCCTTTTTTTTGCGTACTTCTTCCAAATCAGAAGTTGAGTCATCTGATTTGGCAATGCTGATTAGCAGATTGTATCAAAAAGGCTGTCAGATTGCTGGGAGTAGATTTATTAAGATGGTAAAGAGAGTAAGCTACACACATGAGCCTTCAAGCCTAGGAGTCATTATTTCACCAATTAATTATTCATGAATCAAAGCTTAAAAGTGGCATTGGTTCCTCGCAATTTTAGCGAGAGAGGTCCATTAGGTTAACTCCTTTAACACATAGAACACAGCACCAGCATTATCCACTGACTGTGCTTATTTCGACATTAAGTCCTCTACAAGCCATTTAGATTGCTATTTGGGGTCAGTATGAGGATGTAGAGTGTCACTAAAAAACACAACTGATTGAACACTCATTTAAAACTCATGCCCAGAAGTGTAATAGTGCAACAATTTGGCTGGAGGCCAAAACTGAGATTTAATTAGACTCAATTATTCCTCTGTTGTGCTAATTTTAGGCTGAGTGAGAAGATGCAAAGGCAGAAATACCTTAAACTCAGGGATGGAAACCGTTTCCAAGTGATTGTACGTAATTACAGTAAATTGGACTTTCACGGATGTGTAATTAAAACAAACTCTTCTAACTAAAGTGTTTCCTATAAAATATTCATGCTGAATCCATATGACATCAAATAATAAAATTGGATGCAAATGGACACATTTCTCACCCTGCTGACTGAGCGATGGTTGAATTTTCCAATGAATATACAGTACATTGTGTCATTGTCCACTCTGAAGTTGCTTTACAGTTACTATTTGAGAAATGCTGTAAGTTGTTGTTTATTGAACACGTGACCAACAACACACATGAAGTAAATATGTTTTTCGAAACTACTATCTTACATAACACAATGGCTTGTGTTTGATCAAAATGAATCACCACCTCGGCCGCTTTCTGACCTCCTGGTTCAGTGAGGCAGCCATCTGTTACCCAGAAACTAAAGCAATAAATAGGCCTACTCAGTTTTATCGGGAAACTGCTTTGAATCGGGCCATGGCATTTTGTTTTAACGTCAGCACAGTAACCTTTCAGACCTTTTTCTGCACCGTCTCTTGTTTGCCTTTTAAGTATAAAGGCTCCTTGAGTTGACCCGAGAACAGTGCGCTCTCTGGTGCGCGCCCCCCGGTGCAGATGAGCCTCTGCCGTGTCTAACAAGATGACTAATTCTGTACCTCCTCATTTTGCCACCATGACATTTAGTCGACACACAGCAAGCAAGTTTTTTTTTTTTGTTGTTTTTTTTTTTCCGCAATGA
>CM022489.1:19136754-19172408 GCA_011952105.1 Coreoperca whiteheadi | reverse complement strand
TGTTGTTTTTTTTTTTGCCGCAATGAGTAGCTTGACTTTGATATTGATGGGTTTTCAGGGATTTGACGGCTCAAAATGAAACCTAATTAGTCATTAATCAATTCCATTCCAGTCGCTGCATAATTCTGCTTCAGGTTTTGGCTCTAACAGGCTTCAGGAGTCTCTTGTGGATGACAGCGGGGAGCAGTGCTGGAGATGCTGTAGCTCAGACAGCCGCTAGAAGACAAACGCAGTGGTCCTCCCACCTCACCGAAGCTCCTGAGCGCAGCTCGGGGAACAGGAACTATTTTTAATAAACCGATGAATGGGACTTTGCCCCGAGCTGGATCCTGAGCCCGGCTCTGTGTGGAAGTGGGGCGCAGAAGCAGACAGAAGGGCAGGCTTTTCTTTCAGTTAAAGCCGAGGTGGAAAAGACGCAGCAATGACAGAGCAGCAGTCGTGCGCAGCGGCAAAATAGACCAACTACTGTGGAGACGGAAGATTGATAACACAACTGGGCGAGCAGCGAGAGCGGCAGATGTAATTTCCAAACGTTGCAGCTGGTTTGGTGCCAGTGGGGTGCTGGATGGGTTATTATTGCCTTCTCCTTTTCATCATCCACTGCTTCCAGCGTTTCCAGATTACTTGGGAATCCGGACGGCTGTTTGTGAGGGAGTATTGCTACAGAGACTAACGGGGAATGCCATGTGTCGTTGCGCGACATAGAAGCTCTTTGTGGGCTGTTTTGCACCGGGGACAGGTGGTGCCGTGTCTGTGCGTACGTGTGGGTGCGTTGAAACTCGCAGGGGGGCACGGACACACAACCCCTGAGACAGTTGTCTTAGGGATGTCAGGCCGGCGCACGGGATCCGTTTTTGCCAGAGACAGGTGCGACAGGGAGGAGTAGTTTACAAAGCCCTACACAGGATCTGGTAACGCTCTAACGAGCCTCCTCTCTCCTCTGATCATTCTCGGATTCTTTTTGTATCCAGCGGGACTCACACTGTCGTTGTCTCGCCGGCACCTTTCCCCCGATAACCAGAGGTAAGTGACCAGAGCTGTCCGGAGTGGGGGTCTGTGGTGGGGGGTGGTGCGCTCCGGGGGCACGGGCTCTGTCGCGGCTCGCCTTTAGAGAAATCGAATTGCCTCTGATCAGACTAAGGAATTTAATTGTGGGAATTGGTTAAAACAACTAAATCAATACACAATGGCTGTTCTGTAATCTTTGGCATCTTGGCTTTCCAGTTGGTTTCATTGTATAATTATCAATTTCATACTGCGTAGCTTGCAGCCACGCACAAAACAAGCAGCTTTCAGCTGTCTGGAGCCCGAAGAGGCACTTCACCATCCATCTATTGATTGGATATTGACAAGATTCAGATCTTGTAATTGGACATGGCTGACAGTTTTGCATTGATCAAGATCATTTGTTACTGTACATTATGATAACAGCCATAATACCTCGGTGTCACTCGCCCACCATAGTTAAACAGGTTTTCCTCCAGGAACTGTTTGATTTGAGAAATCTGGGACTTTCCTCGCTGTGTCAAGAGGAATTTCCCCTTTTTGACATTACAAGTGCTATAAGGCACAACTAGAAAAAGCGCATTTTCAATCCAGTGAGTTACAGAACTGTGGAAGCAGAGACTGCATGTGTCTTCACCTTGGGATTGGTCAAAATGTGCCCTTCTCTCTGTGTCTTTTTTTATTGCGTGTGTGTGCTTGTTGTTTGTGTGTGATTGTATGTTATCTACTCTCGGCTGTGTATGTTCTACAGTCCTACCCGCTGGGCCCCTGGTGTCCACTACTCCTTCCTTCAGGCTCTGCCATCCATCCCTCCCTCCCTCCCTCTGCAGTAGCTGCTGTCTTTACAGTACACTAGTTGGCTGGGAAGTGTCAGAATCACATTTTTAGCTTTCTGTGCGAGGACCGCTAACTCTCAATAGCTGGCTGCAAGTCGCCTAAAGTTTCGCCATTTGGGGGCTGCATGTTTTTGTTGTGGCCCCTGTTTCAAATTCAAATTGCCTTTCGACTGCCTTTTGTCCAACACCGAGGTTTGTGGACTGTAAAGAGAGACAGAGCAGTAAGTGAAGTCCCCAAGGGTCAGAGCATTCCTATAATGAGCCCTACTGTGTGTGTGAGGAGAGAAGAGTAGGAGGAGAGGGAGAGGGAGAGGGAGAGAGAGAAAGACACATCTTAAGAAAGTGAGACAGTGCTCCGTCCAGTGCAAGCGTAGACACAGCCAAGGGAATACCAGCACCTCCACTAACCTCCCTGTCGCTCTGACTGTGTCAATCAACCTTGGAGGAAAAGAGCCTTTTTAATTCCTCTTCCTCTGGGCTGTCATCCAACAGCCAGGGCTCAGGGGTGCTGCTGCAGGTTACACATAGATCCTTCCTCCCTGCTGCTCAGATGCTACATCAGGGGGTGATGTACTGCACCAGACATTTTCAGACCTTTTTCTTTCTTTTTTTTTGAACCGCAACAGCAGTGCAAACAAGGGAGACACAGTAGGTGGTGAAAGGGAAGAAGTTAAGATGAAACATGAAAGGACAGATGATCATAAACTAGATATTGTTTAATCATCTGAGTGTTACAGCGTCTTTGGCAAGACAGAGCGTGAGTGGTGCCCTTTTCTCTCATGTGCTGACGTCCTTTTGTCGGCCCATCACGCCACCAGTAATTACAAGAGAAGCGCTATCAGAGGGAATGAATTAATAGACAACAGAGGAAATACCTGTCTGATATGATCTCTGATCTTCTTATTGTACCGGATCTAGTTTTCATTTGCTCAGAAGTCAAGGACAAAACACTTTGTGAGAGTCGAGAATAGAATCATCAGCGACTTTTGCTGCTGCTTCAACTCACCTTTAGAAAGTTTTAAGGGAAAATCTACCGAAAAATTAAACTTGTATTTCTTTCAAGTAAAGCACAGGGTTGTGAACAAGATCAGGGAACCAAAATGATCAAGAGACAGACCTTGAAGCTGCTGCACTGACACATACTGTTCATTCTACTGTAACCACTACAGAAACATTAGCCCTTTGTCAAGATTTAACCCTGTAATAGTTTTTACAAAAATTACTTTTGTTTTGATGATATTGAATGATTTTATACTAAGCTTCCTCAAAAGAGTTTAATTTCTTTCTGCAGGCAGGCGCGAGGGGATACATGTTTTCTCAGTCAGTATATAAATAGCCAGTCTGTAGGAAGCATTACTCCTGCCAAAAGAAATGACTCAGTAGGGGGCAAGATTGCACAGACATGTAAGGCAAACATAAGGAAAGCAATCGAAGGAACAGTGAACCTGATGTTGGAGCTGATGTCCTGAACACTGAAAGTGATTAGTGGAGAAAACTCAACAGTAGAAAAGCAATAGTTTCAAGTAAAAGCTTAATATAGGAGCAGGGTTTTGTGTCAATGGAGAACTCAGATAACAAGGCTAAATGTGTGCCCAGGAAACCAGGCAGAGGGTTTGTACCGTTCCAAGGTCCCAGTGCTGATGTCAGTTTTTGGCGATGTCTTCTCCGTCCCTAGTGCTTCTCCTCACAGCTTAACAAACTGCTCACTGGAGCTTGGCTAATCCTTGGCTAGCAGTGCCCAGTGATTTATTATAAAGTCAGTTAATTTGGGGAGATCTGCAACATCTCTCTGTAAACACATGCCCATGACAGATCCCCGCTGTTTTAACGGTGGTGTCTGCATTGCCAATTAGTCTGAAGAATTGTTTGTGTGTGTGCTAATGTGTGTCTAGGTCATTAAGAAAAGAGAGAAAGACTGAGTGAGAAGACTGAGTAAGAATTTGCCTATGTCTATCAGAGAGAAACATAGGGGACATTGTTCATCACATTGTGTCTGTTTGCCTTCCTGTTTTGTATGGACTGTGTGTGTGTGTGTGTGTGTGTGTGCATGCATGCATGCATGTGTGTGAGTCAGTCTGTCTGTGCCTTAAACAAGTGTGATTCAGCACTGTCCAGCATTGGTTGAATGGGTGCCCTGTTTGTGCCTCGTTTCTGACGCCAACAGCCGCTCTGCACTCCTTGCCTCGGAGCAAGTGTTGCGCCCTATGTGCTAAAATAACAGGTGCTTTTACACAGTGACTTAATCCCTCTTTCCTGCATCCCCGCTGCACCCTGCCGGGGGTTACGTCACCTGTGGGCCTGGGGCAGCTCCAACGTAGACATAGAAATCATAGCATAGTCAGATAAAGCTTCATTTGCCAGACAAGTTCAGGCCAAAGTAAGGTTACACAGTTTCACTTTGTTCTAAATTCACAGAATCTGATTGCAGAACATACTGTTTGTAGAAATCTGGATTCAACATTAAAACTGAGGTGGAGTGAGTGAGAGTGGGAATGTCACTGCGGTTAGCAACTTGGTTTCTCTTATCAGAAAACTCTTCTTCAATCCCCCTTATGATCTAAGTTACGGCCTCTTCACGTTCCTGTGCCGAAACTTAAAGGGACACTCCTCCAGCTTTAGCACATTGAAGTCATTTCATTCATGAGGAGTACTACTCAGCCTGTGAAAACAGTTAGTAGAATTTCTTCTGTGGCTCTGGAGGGAGCTGTCTATAGTTTGAAAGAAAGCCTACGTGACAAATTATAAGTGCTGCTTATAGAAAGAAGTGGGCATTTAAGAGGCAAGGGGGGTTGTCTAATGAAAAATGTTATTTAGTTGCATTTTGAGAAATGTAGGCTCCAGTGTTTGTCAAGATTGACCCGTACTACGGACTTTGCAGTTGGACTTTAGTTAAAGTCGTTTCAATCAAAATCTCCTTCCACCCCTATACAATCGAGATCAATCGAATTTCATTTGTGGTACTCACATATCCATAAAAATAGCCACTTTTAAAAACTCCCAATTAGCATGTCTTTTGAGAAACAGTGCCCCTAAAACAGTTTTCATCAGGACTATTTCGTTGGTAGAAAATATTTCTTCTGAAAACTGCCTATACCTCTAGAGGTAAGTGAGAAAGAGTGAGATTTCTTGGCAACTTGCGTGTGCAGATCCTTTAATGTCCCTCTCGCTGAAGTTTCTCCTTAGCAAAAAAAGGTGTCATATGGGTAAGCATTTGACTCTAATGACATTTCAATATTGCACCAAATACATGTGCATGAACACCTGTGTTTCCTTTCATCTCTCCTGAGCTTGTCCAGTCTGTCTTGTATTTCTCAGGGTTTAGGCCACTAAGGCAGATGTATTAAAAATGTCCTCTGTGGGAGCAGAGCTGTCGCCATCTACATCAGTCTAGTCTGAGACTGACAGACTGGTAAGAAATACCATTGAGGTGCCGAGTCAGTGGGCTTGTGTTAAACCTGGCACCCCAGCCTCCTTTTCTTTTTTTTATGTCATTTTTTTCTCTTCAGCATTCCCCCCCGCTTGTTTTCCTTCGCACATTCTGCCGCCATACCGCTTCTCCCCTCATTACTCCCCCCTCCCTTGCTTTCCTATCCTCTGCTTTCTTCCGTCCTCCCCCTCTCCGTCTCCTCTGGACCTTGATGTCAAGGCCTCTCAGGCAGTGTGGTCTCTGTCTGCAGGCTGTCAGGGGAGGGACACTGCCCACTGGGACCCTGAATGGGACAAATTGACCGAAACAATGTTCCCACTTAGCATGTGGAGCTGGGAGAAAGAGAAGGTGAAAAGGAGGGCCTGATGATTGAGGGGCAGGCCAGCCGCACAGGGGGAGAGAGAGCGAAAGAGAGGGGAAGAGCAGGACAGCGCTTAGAAATGCATGAAGTTAAGACTTATATTAAATCACACATCTCGCCTTTTTAAACCCTCTCTTCACATCGTCTCTCTTGTTCACAGACACACACACATATGGCTTTTCATATTGTTATTTGCCCAAGGCTAGTGCTGGGGTTGCCATAGCAGCAGGATAAACACGTTTGCCTGTGACCCTGCGAGCCCTCACACACACACACACACACACAACTCACCTCATTCCCAAGGCCCAGATGCCTTTCAGGGGGGTTCGTCAAGCCTGGCAGTTTGATCTGCACCAAGGTGCTACCGCTGCCTCACAAAGGGTCAAGGATCATTCAGCCCACCATTAAAATGCAATAAGGGCTGTAGCCCAATGGGAGCACCTCCACCATTTAATCACACACTGCTGCTCCCTCATCATCTGCTCTCTTCCTTTTATCTTTTAATCACTTGTTTTTCCAGTCCCGTCTTCCTTTCACTCTCATCTCTTCGTCTGCTTCATGGCTTTTATACATCCAGTGCAATGCCAAGGCAGCCAGACTAGATTCAGAGAGTTCAAAGAAGAAAGCCCGATATAGTCAATAATAAGTGCTCTTTCATTTTTCTTGAAAAAAAATTCTCTCTCTTATGGTTGCTCTCATCGGCAGCCACGGGCTAGTCTCTCCTCTGAGTATGTAAAGTCTATGATTTCAATATTTTTTGTCTATGCCCTTTAACTGTGACAGAATGTCTTGGAGAAGTTGGAGCGATTTCATGTTGTGTAAGCCTGAGGTGGCGCAGTATGACAGGAACAAAGAATGCAGCTGCTATCACCAAAGGCCAAGTGGCTGTTGAATAAAGATGCTTCCCGTTGGTAAAACTGGCATTCCATGTAGGCTTATTGTACCTCCACAGGGGGACTGTGTTCTTGCGTGTGTGTCCTTCCTATCTCTGAATAAGGTAGACACTGGGGATTCTTCCATTCTCTGCAGCAGTGAAAAAGGGAGAGAGTATATATAAACTCTATCCTGCTGGCAGTTGACCATGAGGGATACTGTGGGAGACAGGATGAAAAGACAGGCAGAAATGACTGAGATAGACACCAACTTTTACTTCGTGGACACGAATAAACAGCGTGTGCGAGCTGAATGTTTTTCACGGCCTGTTAGTCCCCCCACACACACACACAAACACACACACACACTTTGTCATCTCTGTCTTTCATACTCTTATGATGCCTTGGTGTCAGTAGGGCCTCAGTTTGTTAACAAGGGAAGAGACTAATGAGGGGCCATGGTCAGGAAGGGAGAGGACAGGCCGGTCCCATACACGGCCCAGAATACATGAGCACACACTGGCACATTGAGGCACTTGCATATTCCCAGACATACACAAACACACACATACACACACTCACAGCTAAGTAACAAGCTACCACAAGCCCAAAGCCTGGAGCAGCATATTCAGCACCAGCAGTCATACTGCAATTATATTATTTTTCTTCCCTGACATATATAATACGTGATAAATACTATGATAAAAATAGCAACACTTATTTCTATTATAGCATTCACAGACGCACTCTGAACACCTCCTCGGTTTTATTTCCCATGCCAAGTTGCTATGATCACTAAGCAGATAACTAATAAGGCACAGTTTAACTATGGCATGGTTGGAGACATAGCAGAAAGGATGCTGGTCACACACATCCTGAATCATTTCCCACATCAGCACAGTGGGAATCTAAAGAAACCATGCCCTGTGGGGCAGACGGGCATTATCCTACTGCTGTTTTATAGCTGATTCATTTCTTAGGGGAACTTCCAGCCCAAATGGCTCTGTCCTGTAGTTTTATGGTCGCGGAGAAGCTGCAAAAATAAAATGAGAATGTTGTCCTTGCTGTTGTTACTGCTGTTGACAGAATTGTTTACCACTGTGGCCGCAGCTTCAGCTCTTGTTGCTGCTTGTCTCATTGGTGTTCTGGTTTTAGGTTTGTGACTGTACTATTCTAAAGAAAATCTAAATGTCTGCTCATTTTGCTGCCAAGCTACCACTTGTTTTGTACTTTGAGGTAATTAACAGCTTAACACGTTCAGTGACCTGGGGGAGCCATTCATGCTGAAAAAACAAAAAGAAAACTCTGGCTTTCTGGCACTGGGCGCGGGGCAGTTGGCGAAGTGGAGGGACAGCGCAGAGACTGTGACCTGCTGTCTCTCTTCACTCGGTGAAGTGAAGAGGGAGCGGGTGAGGCAAGGACGGGCAGCGGCATGTTGACGGGTGACAGGTGACGCTGAACTGTAAGGTAATGGGGAAGAGTAGAGAGGCATCGAGCAGAAAGAAGGCCACAGGCAGAGAGAAGGGAGGAGAGAGTGCAAAATAGTGGGAGAGTCTTCGGAGGATGCTTGTTCAGCTTCTGTTGCTGTTGGAAAGTGGAAGGAAAGTGGGTCCTTGAATGCACTCGCCTAAATTAACGGCTCAGAAGCACCAATTAATGTACAGCCTCGCTTTGGGTCTCTGCTGTGCCGAATCAAAGAGGTCTTGCTGTGCAGTGCGTCTGCTCATCTCCTAAGCATGTGTGCATGCACTCACATACACACTCGTGCTCCACACACACAGAGGGGATATTAGCCAAGAAACTGGAGCCAGTGAATGAGAGATGAGATGAAAGTGTCACATGGAGCTAAAAGCTGAATGTCAAGGTTAAAGAACACAGGCATGGTGATTTGGGCTTTGTTAATAAGTGGCGAAGGGATGAAGGGAAGGTGAAGTTTGATGCACTTATGATGGGATGAGATGAAATAAGGAGTGGAGGAGGAGGAGGAGGAGGGGGACAGAGTGTGTTCTTCCAGGGCGGGAATCACAGAATCAGACCCAGGACCCATCTGGAGGCAACAGGTCTGGTGACAGCAGGCGGCTTCCCGATCCAAGTATCCCAGCCGTGGGTGACAGCCTGGAAGGGAGCCATGGTCTCCCCTTGTCCAAGACCCCTGGAGACCCAGCCAGTCCACCAGCAATCTGTCCCCTGATACTAACCACTTGGACATGACAGAGAGAAATGTTTATGATGGGTTATGGATTATAATTGTTCAAATCGAAAGTGGATGGTTGATTACATGGTATTAGTGCTGCTGTCAGAGATGAGTGGATTGTGTGAGGATGGTAGACGGTCTGTATACTGAGGAGTTATGTGGAAATGATAGAAAGAATTTAAGTTTCTTCACAGCAAATCTGTTAATGCAATACATTATATCCTGGGCTGAGCCCATTAACATTAATTTCACTTGATAGACGGAGTGGTAACAATAGCAGTCACAATCCAATAAGCCACAAAAGTAAAACATAATTGATATCCTACACACATAACACCTACTTCTAAAACCTATGTGCTGTTACAATAGAGCTGCTGATTGGCAAGTCCTCTGTGCCGGATTTTCTGTGGTTGCTGTGCATTCAGAATACCATAGCTATCGTGCTCACAGTAGTGGGTCATTCGTATTTGCATGTAAATGTTTTTCACCCCTTGGCTTGACTGGTGGGGCAATCAGAATGGCTCTCTGTCTGCATCACTAAGAGGGAGGCTGCAATGACTGACTGTGACATTCAGAGCTCAGGCCAGGCTTCACCCTTTGCTTTCATTCGCTTGTTCGCTCACACGTTCGTTTCTGTGGGAAGGAGAAAGCAAAAGACAGGAAAGGGTGGGTTTTTTTTGTGTTGATGTGATATCTCGTCAGTAGATCCTTTAGAATATTTTCACAGTCCCTTTCTTAGCGGCTTGCTATAAACATGCGAATTAGACCATGTCATCCCACACCCTCCTCCCTCATCATCCAGCCCTGGAGCCTCAGCTTCCCCACCTCCATCATCCCATGGTGCCACTGAGATGGACACTTGTGAGGCTTTTCTTGCGAGGACCAGCGTGACACACACACATAAACGGGCACACAGGCGCACACACCTCCCACATGGCGATGATGGATACATGTGCAAGCGTATATCTGCATGACGGAGGAGTGTTTGTGCTTGACTCATGTAGCACATCCCAGGGTTTGGCAGTCTGTCAGACATTTATCAGCCTCTGTCATCAAATGAAACATGGTCCTTTAGGTCTCTGAGCTCGACTAGGTTGGTTTCTCGGGTTTCTGAGTGAGGCAGGCAGAGGGGACTTTGGGGGACAAGGAAACTCAGGAGGGAGTGAGTGCTTGAGTGAATCAGTTCAGCGAGGACATGGGTGAATTAGTGAGTGAGTGAATGAGGACAATAATCAAGATATTCACTTCCCCTACTGTTGGAATGTATATTTATGCCACGAATATGTCCATTTAACTGGCATTATTTTAAACATGTCTGGTAAGGCAACCACAATGCTCCACTGCTGAGTAATTCTGCTCCATTTGTTGTTCATATTCGCTGTGTTCTTCCCAACACTGATGTAGGTGCATCATGCGTCTTCATCTGAGTATGTGAGTGTGTCTCTGCCAATGTGGGAACTTCTGTGTATATATACAGTCTAAATAAACACAGAAAATATTTTAAAAAGTTTCCCTTTTCCAGTTTATGCTGGTGTGTGTTTGATGTGACAACACATCAAACATTTCTCTAATCCGCCTTCTTGACATTTGAGCGCTCAGTTGTTTTATCCCAATTATAGGATATCACTGTATGGTTTGTCCGCTGCCTGGTAAACGGAAACATTGGTTTGTTGTTGTTATTATGTGTTCTTTGCTGTATTTGTGTATTGGCTGCTCTTCTAAATATAGTATGAGGAGCTGTGTCACCTCATGGACTTAAAATGTCTGCATATTTGGCCTCTTACTCATGCCAAAATGTTAAAGTGTTATAGTTAGCTTGTTTCTGGGCTCACAGTGTATTGATTTTGACAGTAACCTTCTCTCAAAGATGTGACAACTACTCTTTTTGACCCTGTCCTTACCTGGCGACATCATCACCGTGCTGCCTCGACATCCTGTTGTGTGCATCAACACGCAGCTCACTTGTTACCTGCTGTGGCTGCTCTAACCTTTTCAACAATTATCTGCTTGCCTCTTATAAATAGCCTTGCTCGTTCTGTCTGTTTCATTTCAAAACCAGCCGTGCTCTGCCTGGCTCTCTGCAGCAGCAGTACAGGGAAACTCGATCCAAGAGTCTAAACTGAAGTAATAAACAAGACAGAAAATGCCTGAGAGCCAGCTCTCGCAGGCCTGAGATGTCATACCATGAAACATTAAGGCTGCTGTGACAAGGGAAAAGCATTGACTGAGTTTTTCCACTTGCATGCATGTTGGAGAAGAATAGCCATAAAAGCCATATTGTTGCTGTAACAGCAAGAAAACAAAGGCCTTGGCCAAAATCACCCAAATCATCATAGAAACATGCAGCCAATGAATAAGCTTTCAGATCTGCCTCCTGCTTTCCCAGCATGCTCCTAACTTGCAATGGAGCAATTTTGTTCTCCTCAATTTTTACATTATTGATGACTCTCAGTGAGTGTGTTTTTAATTGTGTTACCCTGAGGGGGCGAGCTGAGTGCTTAGTTACAGAAACACTGGTGAGCACTGTTCCTGCCAAATGTTAAAGATGGCAGTTATTCTTGAGTGAGGTTTTTAGTTATTATCGCTTGCCTGCCGGACAGCACCACTCTCTCTCACTGGTGGGCAGCCTATTCATTTTTTTTTGCACTCTCCTTTTCTCTGTTTTTTGGCTCAGGCCGCTTCACCTGGCATAGAGATCCTCTCTGCTGTCATCAGCACCATTAATGGCCACAACAAAGTAGCTTTGAAGCTCTGCAGGGCTAAGGCTGTAATAGGGGGACAGCTCCAGGCTCACTTTATAATGGAGGGAAAGCTCACTGGCTCCACTGTTTGCTCCTTAGTTAAGATTTCTGTCCCCTTTCATAAGATAGGGCTCTAAAAACATCTGGACCAATTAGTCTGTTTGTCTTTTTGTCAACCTTTCTGACTGCCTCTCATCTCTGTTTTACCAGGCTGTGACATTAAAGGTAAAGTCGACAAATGCAGCAACAGGGATCATAACTATACAGGATAAACGATGCTAAAGCCGTGAATGTCGCTGTGTGGAACTATTTTCAGGCAGAGGTAGCGACTGCTGGAAGCTCAGTATTTATTGCTGTCTCTTCTGTTAATTGGATGCATTATGTTCATTTCCTTTGCCACTTTTCAAATCTTAATCAGATGGTTAATTTACTGTCTTGCAGGCTTTAACCAGCTGGCTCCAAACAGCTTCATCTCCTTCTCTTCATCTTCTGTGCGTGTGTCTCCATGGTTTCCTCGGCTTGTAGTAGTCAAACAGGCAGGGTTCTGTGTGTCAAAGTGTGTGTGTGTGTGTGTGTGTGTGTCCCTGCTTGTGTGTGAAGGTAGGTGGGTAGGTTAATATAACAGTGTCTTGTGTCTGGTCTGGCATTAATACAATGAGACCAGCGAAAATGTGATGGGGATTATTTGTCTGGCATTACTGAGTCAGTCCACAGAAGAAAAGATCAAGCCACTGCGAGGAGCCTTCATTCATATATTAATTATTATTAGAATTTTTATTATACAGGAAAACATCTTAATAACTAACATTACAGATGTTACAATGTGTTACATTTAAACTGCCCTGACTCTGCTAAAACTGGTTAACAGCAGGTTCCTGTTCTGCAGCAAATAAAACACAGATTCACATGACAATACAAAATAAAAACACAATACAACAATATAATAACGCTCGGTTTCAACAGCTAGCATGCTTCACGCTTTTTGTCTTGACACGTTGACACCTAATGGCTGCCTCGCTAGACCCCGAGGCAGCCATTAGTTGTCAACGTGTGTAGCCTTATTTATATATTTGTCACTTAGTCACACAAAATTCACAAAAAGGAAAGAGGGGAAGCTGATTATACTCTCCACAGTCACTTCTCCTTGTGTTTTACAGGCCGTCAGCTCAGCATTTCCTAGCCATTGTCAAGTTGGTTCCCCGGTGCTGATAAGAAGTAATTGCCAGTGTGGCAGTTGACTTGCTTCTTCCTTGAGAGTCGCCATCCAGGCTGAAGCAGGCTTTGAGACTCTTTTTGTTCCCCTGAAAAGTCTACATCAATATCTTTGTCTGGAAGGTGGGGAGATTTCGTTTGCATCTGATAATCCCTTTTCACTCCTGAAATTAGTTTCTATCTCTTGAGGCTAACATGCAGAAGCAAAATTACAAATGAGCGAGGATTACAAATGTAAAAGTGTGAAACAGAACAGATAGGGAAAATGAGTGGAACGTGTGTGTGTGTGTGTGTTTGTGGAGGGGGCCTCTCTGCCAGCAATCAAGGACTCTTGCTGGGATACTCACCTGATTGAAATGAATAGATTCCTGGATAGTGGATACAGGAGGAGGGGAGGGGAGTGCGGAGTGGCAGCCAGAGGACTCGTCTTTCATCACACACACACACACACACACACACACACACACACACACACACACACACACACCCACGGAGGCTGGCTCAGTGACTCATTAATGCACCTTAGCACCACCGGCTACACCAGGCAGCGAGCCAACCCAAAAACAGAAGCTAAGAGGTGATGCTCACCACGGCCACCCCGGGCTGGGTAGAGAGCTAAAGCTGAGCCTCTGGCAAGTTTTAGGTATCGCTCATTAGTATCCATGCACAAGCTAATGAAGAGCCTGGAGAGAAGAAAGAGAGAGAGAGAATGAGAGAGTGATGCACCAATCAAACTGAATAAAGAAACCAAAACACACAAACATGCGCACAAGCTTCAGCATAAGCATGTACAGTACATACTCACAGCCGGCCGTAATTGTAGCTCAGCTAACAACCGTTTTTACTGAGGAGTTGATATTTAGTTAGACTTAAGGCGTAGGAGCATCAGTGTAAGTGGATGTAGTGATTAATCTTAAAGCAAAACACTCTCCCTTAGCCGTCGCTATATTTTGATGAACTAGTTCTCCTTCATCTAAATGCCAGGGGACACAGACACACAGGGGACACTAGTTATAGAAATAGCCTGGGTTTTTGTTCATAAACATAACTCCTGCCTTGTGGAAACGTACTCTGTGTGTGTGTGTGTGTGTGTGTGTGTTTGTAGGTGTGCACCAGAGCTGTTTTCCAACCCCCCACGACAGCTTTCATCAGCATGATTAACAGGAGAGCAATATTGATTTCGTCAAAGCGGTTTCAGAGGCAAGATATTGTTATTTAGTCTGTGTGTATACGTCAGGACATTTTGTTTTTGTTGTCAGGCGTCTTGGCAGCCTTGCTTAGGAAAGCTCCGAGTGCGGCTGCTTATTTTTAAGGCTCAGCGAGTCTATGGACAAGGCAGCTAGTTTCTCTTCCAAGGCCTCCCGAGACTCAACCCTGAGGACCTGGACTAATTCTTCTGCATCACATTACCATTCTCATTATTTGTGACTGATTATACGCTTGGAAAGAGTGGGCCACAGTCGTGAGCCAACCGGCCAAAGTGTTTACTGGCACACAAGTGTGAAAAATCAGAATGCCCACTCGTGTTGAGTCATTTGTGTCTTAGATCATTCTGACAGCTGCGCACAGACCTTTGACATCTCATTCTCTTGTCAGAAATGGATTTCCATCTTATTTAGTTGGCGATTTAGTTTGAGAGGCTGTGTTTGTGCTTGTACTCGCTTGTGTGTTGGGTGTCGTGTTGTGTTTCTGCACTTTGCAGTGTTGTTTCTATGCTTATGAAAGAGAGATTTTGCCAAAGTGAGAGTTAACTTTATATTGCGGATGGTTTTGATCACACTCAATTAACATTCTTGACGTAAAGTTAAATTGTGAGAGATAACAACATTATGGCACTGAATGTACCGCAGAATGTGTTCAAGCGTACCTCTAACTAAAATGTTTTGGAAATATTATCATGGCAAGAACTATATTTTGTATTTGTTTTTAAAGTATATTGTCTTTCCTCTTGTGTTTATTGTTTGAGATTGGCAGCAATGCACAAAATAGCTCGCTACAAAGTCAGACTAAGGAAAGAAAACTTGAAAATATGTGTGAACTAGAAAATGACTGTCTTGGTCTTCTTAGTGCACTAAGTGGTGTTCCTGAATGGGTGAAAAAAGCAACAACGCTTAATGTATAAGCCAATTTTGTGATAATTAGATGTTGTGCAGAGACTGTTTAAAACGCCGACCGACTTCAGAGCAAAGGAAAACACAAACCCCCAGAGCCATCACACTGTCCCGGCTGCCATTATTTGTTTCATTACAACTGGAACGCAGCATAAATAGCTATAGTATATATATATATAGTTATTTCGGAAAAGGGTGCTTTCGTTGGCTCCGCTCAGAATAGCAAAAAGGAAATTGTTCTGGGCTGACTAGTGCTGTGTTTTGGTGTATTTTTAATCTGTATGCTCCTTAATATAGACCACCACAACCTCCCCCTATTAGATATTTACTGTATGCTTAATATAGAACAGAGATCCCATCTGCTCAAGTTCAAGTCAATCTTTATTTAGTGCAGGGACACATTTAGGAGTAAGAGTCAAGTTTACAACTGAAAAACAAAGAGACCCTCCGGGCCCAACAATAAAGGAAAAGCAAATGAATTCACCGAATGCATTAAGACATTAGTGATGATAGTAGCAATGGTTTAATCATGCCCTAAATGAGTTCTCTCAAAAATGTGTGATTCCAGGAGAATAAAGCAAATGGCCCAGGACCCCCCTCTAATGTAATGGTGTGTGTCAGCATGTGAAATGCAGACTGGCACTTTAACTGGGCAATAATAAAGTCTTGCCTTGCCTTTTTGTGAGAGAGATCTAGATGGAATCAGATCAGGCTTGACCACCATGAGGCTCCACCCCCTATGGTATCTGTAGACTCGACCTACCTCAAAAACAAGTCTCATGGGGAACCAATGGAAACTCGTAGAGAGTACATTTACTGATTGGGGTGAGTGAGATGCAATAATTACGAGGTCTGAAATTGGTGGATCTGAAACTGACTTAAATTGAAAATGACATATTTATCTATTTTCATGATAAAATATCTGATAGAAAATCACAGTGTTCATCTCTAACAAGGCATCCCCATACTCTCTTATGTGGTAGGATCAGAGAGTCAAGTTACATACAGTAACTCTCCAGCAATAGAGAGACACATTCACAGCTTCTCCTCCATTCTGCTCTACAATGAAATTAGTGTTGTCTTTTCTTCCACCTCCTGTCACTGCAGGATTTGGTTTAACAGAATCAGCCCCAATCCTGCATGCTGGCCGATGTCATGGTATTACTGCCCTCTGTCTTCTCCACCATTGACCTGGCTGAAGCCCCTGGCTATCAGAAACAATTACCTAGATTGTGTCAATAGAGTAAGCGGAGCAGGTGAAGGCATCAGTGTCCCAGTGTCAGGTCAGTGACAGTGAATGAGGGGTAATGGCCGTCACTTAGTACAGTGTGTGAGTTCAACTGGAAGAAGACCAGCGCAGCCAGAGAAGCTGTGTGCCTCACCACAGGGACCTTTGTACCAAGCTGAGCAGAGCGGTGCTTTCAGAAGAAACAAAGCACAGTGTTTGTCTGTGTGTGTGTGTGTGTGTGTGTGTGTGTGTATATATATATGTTGTGTTTCTGTTTGGTTTTCTACCCAACTGTCCAGCTAACCTGGAGTTTGTCCAGAGGCCATACCACAACAAGTTTCTCCTCTCCTCTCCTCTCCTCTCCTCTTTCACTCTGTTCTCTCTTATGGTGTCAGCTGGGGCACATAAAGGAGAAGAGCCTGGGTCACTTCCAAAATTATTTCCATTGCTACATAAGTGCCTTTGGAAGAATGCAACTTGGTACATGCCAGGAAAGGAAAGAATAAAGGACCCTAGAGTAAGAGTGAAGTGGGCCAATCGAAGTTTGGTTGGAGGAAGACTCCGGTTGCCTCTTGCCAAAGCCCAGCAGGGCAAATTGAAGAATTTGGAGCAGCGGAGAGAACAGCATGAGGTGGAGAAGGAGAATAAGCTAGAATAAATGAGAGAGATTGCTGGAGTTTGGAGCAAGGTTGTTGCTATTCTCCTTGGCCAAGCCTGGGATACATTGGAGCTTTTGAGTGGAGAGGCCACAAGATTACAGCAGAAGAACGGAGAAAGAAGATGAAGGCAGACAAGCTCGAAAACCTCCATTAAATTAGAATAAACCGCTGAAGAATTGAGGAGACAGCTAAATGAGTGGGCGTGAGGATGGAGAAAACAAGAGCTAAGGGGAAAACAATGTTCCCCTTTGCATGTTTGTAATTGTTTTGGCGTGTGCATGTTCTCTCCCCCCTGTTGCTTTTGCAATTATCATCCAGAGACTAGGGGCGGTCTCCGTGAAGTTACAGTGCTTGAGACACTTGGGTGGCTTGATGGAGTTTGGCACCTAGCAGCACACAGACAGGGCCTAGAGACACCACGTACTTAATTAACCAAATGGACTAAAACTGATTCTCCAGGCTGATAAACAGGAATGAGGTGAACGTCTTCTTTCCCCCTCCCCTCATGAGAGAGACTCCGGAGAGAAACATCTTCCAGGTAGTTTCAGGCTGTTTGCTTTTCTCGTAGCAACAAAGGCTGGGAATCTTATCAGTCGCGGGAGGAAGGAGGGGAGGTACCAATTTCAGTATCATTTGTATTTTTGTTGTTGTTGTGGAAGCATGAGGAATCTGCCTTATTATTACTTTAAGAGCTGTCACTCTTTGATACACGTTCAGCATATATTATTCTGCCATTCATCGGCATTTCTCTCCATGCTAGGAGACTCCCTGCCACCTCGGTCTGTCGTATTTGCACCTACAGAATGTAATTCCACTGAGAAAATACCTGTGCGTTTTCTACAGTGTGTGTGTGTGTGTGTGTGTGTGTGAGGGGGTTTTTATGCAGGAGGAGGAAAATGTTGATGAGTACGGGTAAATAGACGGTGTGGGAGCGTTGGCAGACAAAGCATGCTGGGTTCTTGTAAACCAGTGGTGGAAATGATTAACATCCGCGCCGTCCCCAAACGAACCCCGACCGCTTCCCCACCGCCTCATTTGTTCTCACTGTCAGTCTGGGGGCCTCATTTTCACTCGGGAAGGAAGGCGCTGTATAATTGTTTTAAAGGGAACACTTTGTCTCAATCTTTTTAACATTTTTCTATCTTAATTACTATCTTAATTTTTCATAGCAATTTCCTCAAATTCATGTGTTCTCCTGTCCCTTGTGCCAGCAAATTAGTAGTATGATATGCCAAAAGTATGATATGTCCACCCGCTGTGATTTTTCTGTCTCACTGTCTGTCTGTCTCCCGCTCCTTTTCCCAGCAGTATTTTGCTGAGTATTTCCTAAACTGCATCCTGTGGTTTTGGGAGACAGATTATACCCTGGCTACTGTGTGTGTGTGTGTGTGTGTGGGGGGGGGGGTGACTGCTCTGTCACTGCTGACTCTAGCACACAACCTGCAGAGTGTGCAGACATCCTATGACCCCCCCATCCCTTCACCGCTGTACACGATTTGCCATCCCGGCCCTGTATATCGCCTGCACCCTGTGCCCTGACATTTTAGCTTTGCCCTCCTATTTGCCCTGTCCCTTCTCATTATGAAACCACATCCATTGCTGTCACAATGGCTCTTTGAGACGGTCTAGCTTGTGCCCTTAGTGCCGCTCTCCGACTTCACTCTGTGTTTGCTATCTTCTGTTTTTAATCACTGCCTGTACACTTTTTATTGCCCCCCCCCCACCCTTTTTTTTGTTTTTCCCCCCATCCTGCCCCTTGCTCCTTCACATTCATGCAGGTTGACTCACAATGCTCCTCTGTTCTAAAATTCCCCCTCACTTTGGGCTCCCTTCACGCAGAGATGTTCAGCTCCTGCCTGCGTGACTGTGGTCTGTGTCTGCCGATCTAAACATTTCCCTTCATTAGACCGGGTCTCGTTGCGGCTGCTCTGCAAATTGGCCTCATAGAAAAGCAGGCTGTCTTGATCATCGAGCTGCCATGTCAGTAATAGTTGTCTGGCACCATCTTTTGTCCCCCTCAGAGGTAATTGCTACCGAGGGGATTAAGTAATGATATGACAAGGGTGAGGGCATGGGCGTGCCATCCGTCACCCATCTCTGAGTGTATCAGTGCACCAAAAGGATCTCCTGTGAAGTGAGAAGTGTCATTCTCCTGACATTTCTTAAGTTAAGAAATGTCCGCTGGGGCTTTGGTGTTAATCAACTGTAGAGTGAGACTTTGAATAAGAATTCTGTCCAGATCCGGTACAGTCGAACTCTGCTGTAGTCTAGATGTTTTTGACTGTTGCAGGTGTGACTGTTGCTGCTTGCCATTTTTTCTTTTCATTGCTTCTTGCATCTGCATCTTTATTTTGTAACATCTAAATGTCAACGATGCAGTTGGACCCTAAAGCTGTTAATCCTGGGCTTCAGCCAGCTTGAACCCCCCCCCCCCTTATTCTTGCTTTCACAACGAGGACAACATTGAAAATGATTACATTGAATACAAATTCAAATGTGTGCAGAAACACAGCCACTGCCTCTCACGGACAACTAGACCCGGCTTTCTCCTCTCACAAAGTTTTCTTCTTCTCCCGCTTTGGCATTGCGCTCTTTTGCTGTACATTAAAGTATCATAAAACAGGGGACAAAGTGGGTCCTCAGTGTCTCGGAACTTGAATGGCTTGATTTCCATTCTGGTAGAGATGTAGTGTCTTGGCCTGCCAAGTGGTGTGTAGACAGATCACGGCCCGGCCCCACGTCTATAAAGAAATCTACTGTACATAGTGTCGACTGATAATGAGATATACTCGGCATCCAACAGATTGGAGTCTTTTTACTTCTCCTCTGTCACTGTGGGCTGACTCACTTTAGAGACCACCTCTAAAAAACACATTTAAAAGGTGCAATGCCTCTCTCTCTCACTTACACACATCCAAAAGGCATATATCTGCTTACTGCAGCGATCCCTCAGTGAATTATCACTACACAGTGAGGCGAAAAAGAAAGAGACAAACACAGAAAGACTATTTGACTCTCCTCCGATCTCATTTAACTCCATGTCCCCTTACAAACACATCAGAGCATCTGCTGATGACATCTTTCCCTCTCAGTGGGACATGAGAGAGGCTGGTAGAGGGTGCTTCACTATAGGACTCCTTTCTACTCACCAGGCATGTATCGCATACACACATCCACACTCCCTGCCACTTAAGTCCCAGTGCAATTTACAGTGGAAATGAAAACACTCCAATGGCACAGAGTTTGACAGATCGTGAGTGCTTTTAAATATGGCCCCTTTTCTTTATTAAACACAAGACATAAACACCCCATCATAACATTGAGATAAGTAGAGTTTAGGTGTTTATATTGTCCGAATTTCCTCCTCTATTTCAGCTTATTCATGGCTCGACAACTCATGCTTATATGTGCCTCGGTTCCATTAGCCACCCAGCCAGTTACTGAAAGCAAGCCATAATGAAGGAAAAACTGCTAACAATAGATGATCTGTTGCCGTGCATGTTTATAGTCTAACCCAGAACTTTAATTGATTTTTATGTTTGCAGTTATGTAGACTCTTCCTGATTGAGTTATAGTAATTAGATTAGAGATAAGATCAGGAATTTACAACACGTCTAATTCAGACAATTAGGAAGTCTCGACTCAGAAAGCAAACTGGCTGAATGTAGGAAGATTGTAAAAGACATCACGTCTTTGAATTAAAAGCCGCCCCACCTCCCAATATGATGCTAAACGGGGGGCATTTGCCATGGCCCTTGGCCGTCCTAATCGACCTATCAAGCAGCACCTTGGGTCCAAATCTGCTCACTTAACTCTGCGGCTGCCTTCTGCAGCTGCCTCTCAGCAAGTCCATTGCATTTATGCCGTTCTTTATGTTAAACTGCTCTGCATGCATATGAGCTGTTTTGGTGCTGGGAGATAAGCCAGCTTTTTAAAAATTTGCTTTGAAGCTTCTTGCTGCTCAAATGTTACTCTAAATCTGAGACTTGATGCTACAGATAAACTCGTTTTTTGTGTATACGTTGTGCATGCTTCTTGGAAATACAGCATTGACCCAACAATACAGCTAGTGGAGTTGCCTCACAATATACTACTGCTGTTACTATTTGTACAGGAAGCCTATGACTGCTTGTGGTAATGCCACCAATATAATAAAGTGGGATCACAGAGCTGGTGCTGATTGGGTCAAATTCTGCTATGTGGATGTTAGGATGGGGATTGTGTTGTTTGGCCATTGTACAAGGATCAGAAGCGTGGGGACTGATGCCAAAAAAATACCAGAGAACCTTTTAGAGAACAGTCAAAGGATGGGGAATGGTTGTTTAAAAAGGTTCCCTAACACATGTTTTGTTTGGCCACACAGCCAATAATACATATGACTCCCATTTGTCCTGTTAACTTAATCTCCCTCCTTCTCGGCCCCTCCTTCGATTTCTCAACCTCGCTCTTGCACATAGTATTGCACCCTAAGGGCAGAGTAGTTTCTGATTAAGGAAACTGAATCAACCTCAAACTGCCAGGGGTACAAAAGGCAGCAGACGATATTACCGGGCTACAGGATGGCCCACCTTTTCCTGGCCTTCCTCTACAGCACTTGGTTTTTTGAGGAAGGTCGTGACTGAAATTTTAGGGCTAAGGCAAAGCTTTTCCACTTCCTATCCCCTCCAAAAAGAAAACCTTAACTGAACATTTGCAAGCACATGAGCCATCCTGTCGTCTCCGAGGAGTTGGCCCGAGCAGATGGCTCTTCGTCTCTCAGCCATCAGGAGCATTTTATTTAGCTGTTTGTCATGTTGTAAGACATGGGAGACCTCAATCTCTCCCCTCTCCATCGACAGTGACCTGCCACGGCTCCAGCCAGAGAATGCCTAATGGAAACTCTCCTGTTAGTGCCTGCAAGTTAGGGGGGGGCTGCCCAACTGTCATTCTGACGCAATACTGGATAAACAGGGGTCAAAGGTCATGTTTGCGCAGCAAATTCTCCATTTCCTTCATGTCACGTCGAATAGGAGATATATGGCAGCCAGGGAGGGAGAAAAGGGAAGCTTGACATGATGGGGCATCACATCGACTTTCACTCTTTTTCGGTTGCTGTCACTCAGCCCCCGTCTCCCTCCCTCTCTCCCTCTCTCTCTCTGCATCTCACTTACATTTCAAAAACATGCAGAGACAGGTCGAGCTTGCAGTGTGACATTGGCCCAATTTGTCACCTGCTAACTACTTAGTCTGTCATAAAATTTCGCATACACCCAAGCTAAACTTAATATTAGCATTTAAATTGAGTAACACATTGGAGTGGGGGCGGGGGAGAAATCACAGTATTTCTCACCACACACTTTTTCACTTTGGCTTCTCAAAGGCTTCTCTTGGCTATGGGATAAGTACAATAACCAATAATGTCTTTCCTCTGATATGATAAAGGGCTGTCATGATTGATTTCTATGAAGCCACGATTCTGTACTCTGAATTAATTCTGCCGCTCCATCCCGTCTCGTTTTTCGCTTTCTCTTTCTCACTTTGGCTCTGCACTGCTCCCAAAGCTCATTTAAAATACCTTAATGCTGTTGGCCATTGTCTGTGGTCTGCTGGTGGTGCTTTGGCATGAGCAGAAGTTTGGATACCGACTGCTCCTGAGATGAATGCTAAAAATGTGCCGGTGGACGCTCAGCAGAGGTTCTGAGGAGTCAAAGTCGAAAAAGGGGAAACTTTTTGTGTAGAAGTTTCAGCAAAGTACCTTTTGACGCTGCAATCCTCAACTCGACTGAGCTCAGCACTGAAGATTACAGGGAATATCTATGAATTTTTTTACCCTTTAATCCCTCTTTCGGGTTAAGAAGGGGAAGAGCTTTATCTTTGTGTGTGTGCATGGGAGTAAGTGCAAGAGTAAAGTGAAGAGAATAGTGGAGGTGATGGCGGAGATGATTGGCCAAAGTGCTCTGTATGAGTCGTACAGATCAAGGTCACATCACTGATTCCCCCTGGCTGTTAGGGTGAGAGCGGGTGACCTCTGCTTCATTAACTCCGTAATTCGCTTGGAGCCCTCCCTCTGTGTGTGTGTGTGTGTGTGTGTGTGTGTGTGCGTGCGTGCGTGCAGTGTGTGTGTATGTGCTTTGTTTGCGTGCATGCCGAGAGGCTGATGGAAGGTTGTTGTTAATAAGGGAGGCGGCATCAGGACAGATATGAGCGAGAAGAGCAAAGTGAGCAAGAAAAAGTAGAACTTTTTCCAGTCAGCTTCTTGATGTAGACCCCATCCTCCCTCTCTCTCCCACTATCCTATTCCCTTCTTCCAAACTGAAGAGGAGGGCTGCAGGCAGAACAAGCAGACAGGTCTTTGATCTCCAAGATGATGGTTACCAAGCCCTCTCTTCCCCCTCTCGCTCGCTCTGTCTCTTTACAACCATACCACGTCCTCCACAGATATGGGCCTAATCACAGTCTAGCCAAGTAATGACACACACAGCACCTTTCTTTTCTGTCTGTCTGTCTGTCCGTCTGTCTGTCTTTCTTGTCACCGTTTATGCTACCCCTGCTCCGTCTCCTCACGTCACCTGCTCCCCTCCGTCTGCTTCATGCAGTGATTGTGAGTGGAGTAAACACAAGTTGTCACACACTTCATACCCGACTCGTCTCGGTGCAGCCGAAGAAATGATGCGTCCCGTCGACACGCTCTGAAGCAAGCGTTTGAGTGCGAGGGACGTCTGGCAGGCAGGAGGAATCTTGGGTAATAAACGAAGAGGATTTGGCTTCTTCTCTGAAAAGAAAAGAGTTTGAAACCTGCCTGGACTCAATAAATACTTTAGGGCATAAATTGCAGTGTAGTATCCCATTTATTTGTTCAGTCGCTCTGCATAATGTGTAATTTTCCACCAAAGTCATGTGTTCTTTTGTCTCTAATTCGTAAAAATCAACCTGGACTTACATTTCAATGCAACTTTGTTTAATTGGATTAGAAAGAATTGTTTTAGGATTTGAGCCGAATAATCACATTAAAAAGTGAGACCTTGCTACCCGGCACTGAGTTACACGCTTTAATAACCATTCTCTTGGCAATTTAAAAGGCAGTAGCATTATTTAGTGAACTCCTAATTTGCCTATTGATTTAAATTTAACTTATCTCTCCCCAAATTCAGCCAACCCCAGGAGGCCAGTTAGTAGATAATATATTTACTGTAGTAATCAACTAATCAAATCCCAATGAGCTCCATTTCATGTGTGTGTCAAGGCTGTAAACAATTGAACAGAAAATGTCACTTGTCAAGACTACAGAGGGTTGGAGGCTATTCCGAAACACTCCGTAATTGTAACGGGTCGCACGTTGGCAAACTTGATTACAAAGACTCTTCCCCTGAAGTCAATGAAGACGTCTCACACCACCCAGTACATACATAAACGGACTTAGTTATAAAGAGAGGAAGTTCATGTTTAATGTGCTGTAACTTTAAATCTTTTGCCAATTTTCGTTTAACTTCACAGTTTTCAACATCGCGTCTTAAGTGTCCAGTTGTTGCTGTGAATTTGTGCTTAGTTTGACAACAAAGGTTTGTCAGAAAAATAGATAATAACTAACTGGTTTTGCACTGAAAAAGAAAATTAATTATTGATTTGGAGGCCTTTATTTGGAGATTACCAGGCAGAATAATTGAATGATATCGGTGCAACTAGAAGGGCAGCCACCCAGAGCAGAGACTGGCAGCATTGCAGTTAAGTGCACTACACACAGGTGCATTTTCATTGGTATTCTTCCCATTCACTGGAATAAAAACAGGTTAGCGTCAGGATTCAAGTGGGATAGCAGGGGATTATAGGGTAGGATGGTGTATTTTCCACTTAGCTCTCTCTCTGTGTCTTACTGTGTGTACCTCTCTCTACTTGTTCTTATGTATGCTGTGGGAGTGTTGTTTAGACCTGGCAAAGCCCCTGATTAAGGGACTGTACTGTGGAACAGCAGATAGCTCTGTTTTTCTTATTTCTCCCTGGATGGAGACGGACAGACCGACAGGTAAAACACTGAAGGAAAGATAAAAGACAAGGTATTGGAGATGTCAAGAGCAGCGGGAAGTGTAACTGGATGAGATGTGCAGAGGAGCTGAAGATTTTTTGCTCACCTGCCAAGAAGTGGTATACTTAAAAAATATTGTAGCAGTCCAAATGATCCATTCATTCATCCATTTTGTATACTTGCTTATCCTGCTCAGTAACACCGAGGAAAGCCCAGAGCTGAAACACATCCATTTCTTTCTGCTGCTGTGCATCATTAAAACGTATTATATACTATGTGCGAGTGCTGACGATTTCATTTGCCATTTTGTGGTTTTTGTGATATATGTACCATATACAGCAGATGTCCCGATACGTGCTCCATTTTTATGTATATACACGTCGCCTCTATCTTTTTTTTGTAAAATTAGTTTTTACAGTACTATTGCTATTGCTAAAAAATGATAATATCTTTACAAAAGTAAATCTTGCTCTCAGTCATCAAGTTCATTCTTTTTAAATAGGGCTAGTGAAGTATTTCAAAACAAACTCATAATAACTAAATATTAGGAATAATATGGGACCTCCAAAACCTGCTAAACAAGTGATCAAGCGTGTAATTCATAATGAAAATCGCAAGAGCATCTCAAAGCCTACACAAACAATGTTGGAGGTTACACATTTCAATATTAATTCCCGGCTGACTGTGGGCAAGTTAAAGACCTATTGTTTGACTTTTATCAATTAACTTTTTACTATCCAGAAAATGGAGAAAGAGGAGGAAAACTAAGGTTTAGACTGTAGAGTCTCTTTAATACAGAGCCATTGATTTGCTGAGATTTAATTTGCTCACAGTCAATGGGGAGTGCACAGTAAACGTTTGACAACAGGAAAAGACCAGCACATAAATGTTATTGTCCCAATCAGAGTCTTATTGAATAACTGTATCTGCCAAAGAGTGAGTTTACTCAAACTCCAGTTGGTGGGGGAGAATTTGTGACTCTGACTACATGGGTGCCAAAGTGATGCAGAAATAGTGGATGTAGTTAGAGAAGGCGACCTGGTTTAAGGGATAAGAGACAGGCTGCAGCAGGTGAAGTGACAGGTTGGGTAGTTAATATGACAGAGTGCAGTGCAAGTTAGGGTTCGCCTTCGGGGAGGGGTGGGTTGAGCTGCTTGTCGAGTGAGGAGTGGTTATGTGGAGCACAGACTAGCTACTAGAGATAGGAAGAAATGTATCAGACAAAATGACGTGTAGATCAGGATGTAAGAAACAGGTAGGTGTTCATTAGTAAGAGCGCACAGCGGTGTAACAGTTTTCCTCAAACTCCCCCCCCCCCCCACACACACACACACACACAGCTCACACACAACATCCTCAATTTAAAGTTAAAGTAATTGAAGGAGGATAGAGAATAAAATCCCCAGAGAGGCAGCTGTGAGGTGGTGAAGGTGCTGATCTAACGCAATCTAGTTTCACCTTCTCACAGATTAAGCCTATTCTGCCTCCTCTCTCTGTCTGTCTTTGTCTCTCCCCGCATGCAACCTTTTCACATCGACTCCCTCCTCCTTCATTTCTCTCTACGTCATTCAGTCAAACTAGTGGATTTTTTTTTTTTTTTTTTTAAATTTCCATACTCTGTCAAACTTTGGCAGAGGGCTTTTCCATTCTCTCACAAACAGAAGATCAGGCCTCGTCCCCCGTCCACTTAACTGGCAGCACATGAACAAAGCATTGTACAAACAGCTGCTATTGTATTTGAGAGCAGGGTTTGGTTATGGTGCACTTCTAACTGCATTACAGCTGTGTTCGTTTCCTAAAAATAATGTTTTGTGATTGCTGATATATGACAGACAAAATGAAAATGAAGGATTACTCTTAAAAGGAATACGTTTAAAGCAAGCAGTAAGACAAGTTTTACATCTTTACAGAGCTCGCAGGTACTTTTCTTTAAAGAAAAATTATTCCTAAAACCACTGTGTGCCGATTGAATCATTTTCGTCTTTTATTTTTTTTTTTTAACCTCTATAGTGGACCCCAAACTTTATAAAACCATGACACACGCCTTCATAGGGAGTTTTTCTATTAAATGGTAACATCTGTTATGTGATGCATGGTAACAAAATAACAACACAAACAACATTGTGGTAAAATATCTGAGTATTCTTAGTCAAATCGGCTAAACAGGGTTATTCAAACATAAGGCAACACGTAGGCCTAATAATGAAAACACAATTTATTGTACTAAGCCTATTTAGGAAATTCAACAGCAGCATCTCTTTCCAGAAACAGTGCCATTGTTACTTTGGGAAATCTACATCCACATTGCAACTACATTCTACTGAAGAAATAGTCCTTATCAAACTGTTGACAGTGTGGTCTGTGGAAACCACCCCAGCCATAGCCAACCCCCTGACCTCATTGGACAGGGGCTCCCCCTCCTCACAAGTCCAGTTTAACCCTCACCACTGCACTATGCCCTGTGATACATAATCTGCAAGACCAGTGCTCTTCCTCTGCTAAAGTAACAAAAACCTATACAACTGAGATATATGTACGCAAAACAATCTTAGGTCTGAAAGAAAATAAGTACGTACAGTGCAGTAAGTAATGTACAAGTATTGTCAAGTAGTCAGAATACATACTAATCCCTTGGGTAACATTTCTGAGTAGAACATTTGATGCTGTAAGGTTTGACAGTCAATTCTTCAGTAACCTAAACAGCACTGTTTGTAATCTGGCAGACAAAAGACAGGTCTGAATCAAATTTCTATTAAAAAAATATCTTTAAACAACCACATTCCTTAGGAGGTTTTAAGATCCAGACAAGTGGGTGTGTTTAAAGCCTTAGGACTGACTCACTTGTATTTCTATTGTGCAACTTGGAGTTGATCACACAAAAGCCCTGGAATGGATTTGGAAGAGTAATTTGACCCCTGTCAGATAGTATAGCCCTGGGCTGCGGTGCTTTACTAGCTAGTGTAGTTTACCTTAGAACAAAGTAAGCCAGGCCTAATCCAGCTGGCAACATGATCCGCCCTTCAATGATTCCCAGGCATCTGGGGGTCACACACACGAACAAGTCTCTCAAAGACGATGTCACATCGGAGAGGAGCATTCCCTCACCATTGGCTAAAGAACGGAAACCTGATACACGCACGCACTCAAACACACACTCACACTCTCACACCCCCTCTGATGGGCACGAGCGTGTGAAAGGGACATGGCTGAGTTAAGCGTACGGCCCCTCTGAGAGAGTGTGTGTTCAGTATCGATTAGTATTTGATCCCTGCCAGTCGCTCCTCTCCTATGTCTCCCTGCAGGCTCCATGCTGACCTTCTCTGATTTTCTGACTCCACACACACACACACACACATACACACACACACACAGAGCACAAGCATTGCATGAGCATTGCCTCTTGCCACAAGCGTGATAACTTACCCTTGATGGAGATGGTGTGAAACGGTGTGCGGGGGCAGAAAAAAAAAGCAAAGGGAAAGAAAAAAGAAAGAAGAAAGAAAAGGATTTGGCTTTGGGCATGTGATGGAAGACAAATGGGGTGACTCAAAAGGTCCATTATGAGTATGGGAGGGGTGGTGGATAAGAGATGGATAGCGAAGACGAGGCTTTGAGAGGATGTGAATAGATGTAGGGAAGCATAGTTAGATCAGGCAATCTGCTTAACCAGCTTACTGCTCCTGGCCCTGTTCCCCACTCTCCATCCTCTCACACTTTCCGTGTGTAATCAGACGTACTTCGATAGCAGTTATTATCATAACTGTGCCAAGTGTGCGTTAGCAGTCTCCTCTAATATTGTTATTAAGCAAATTATCGTCTTACATTTCTATGTATGTCTCTATCTGTGATTCAGGGTCAGAGGATTGGAAGTAATCTGTAATATTTTCAGATAGGCTCCGTATTTCTGCATGTTCCCTTCTCTTCTGAACTTCCTTTTATCTCCGCCAACCCTGCTGTGCCCTTCTCCTTTTAATCTATGTTCATCTCTTGCTCTTGATTCCCCCTGTGTCCCCCTTCCCTCTCCTTCTCTCCTATGCATTTTCTTAGCCCTTTTCATCTTTACTTCCTCTCTCGATCTCTTTAACTGTTAAGTCATGTTTTATAGTTCTATTTGCTGGCTGGCCCAGCCGCTGTAATAGAATTGCTCCTTCCTACATGGACAACAGTTTCCAGGGTAACAGCGACGGGGGAGAGAAGGCCACGGAGTGCACTGTGGTGCAGTCAATTTTATCACCAGACTGTTTGGTCCCATTTCTGATACACACTGCATGCATCGCTGGCAACCTGAGGTTTGGAGTTGGAGATGTAGGACAGCAATGTTTCTATCAGCCAAAACTATTATTGCAGTTTTCAATTTATGTGATTGTATTTCCTTTTTCCAGAATGAGATAAGTGTTTGTGTTAGCTGCTCTGGCCTGTTGTAGAGGTTGAACAGGTGATGCATTGTCCATTGTCAGAAGAAACCCTGACTGGCATTTGTAAGAAGAAGGAATGAGGTGGGATGCCTCGCAGCCATTCACTGGCATTTCCCTAATCACTCCATCTCATCTTTTATTACCTCGGAAAGTCGTTCTCCTCTTGGGTGCTGGCACTGCAGATGTTTCTTCTTCCTGCAGTATTGGACATTTTGTCAGGGGCAGAACAGAGGCGAGGAGACAGACCATAATATAACTGTCAGTAATAGTCTCACTTTGCTCCCGGGAATTAATATTTGTGCATAGATTTGCAACAAACTCTCACAGGTCTGCAAAACTACATTAAGAAAATATTCCTTTGTTAAATCTTTGTTACCTTTGGGATTGAGGATAGAATCACAGGGCAAAGTCGATCTACTCTCCTGTAAACCACATTATTAGAGTTCTCTGAACAGCCTCACAGATATTCAGGAAAATGAACATCAAGCAAAGCAATAAACAATGAAATCCTACGCTTTTCACTGACTTAAAAACAACTAAAAGAGTTTTCAGTTACTGTAGCATATTAGTTATTGACAGGATGATATGTATGTATTTTGGGGGTATTTTACAGTTTTACCACAGAAGACCAGAGTTATCTGTATGTTTATCTATATGTCCCTTACTTTAAAGAATTCAGAGATCGGAAGTTTAAAGGAGCATATCTGCTTATACCGAACGTTCGTCAAAGAAGCCGAGTAGTTTACAGTAAACAAGGTCTTCTTGCCGTGAGCAATGTTTGGAATATACTTCATGTAATAGAAAGTAAAAGGGACAATGGAAAACTCAAGTAGGCTGTTGAACGTTCAAAGTAATAACAATAACTCCACTACTCAATACAGTTATTGTGTTTTATAAAATGACGTTCTCTTAGATTTTTATATTATTGCGTTTTTAATTAAATTTTCACCCAATTTCCAGATTAAAAATAATAATAATAACCAGAAATAATTAGTTACTTAATACTTAATATGAAGTTGAAATTGTTCTCTAAAAATTGTCAGCGTTATAGTGACCATTAGCTCTTGGAAGACTGTTTTCTAGCGGTCCAAAGATAGACTCATACAAATGGACATCACCACTATAATCAGACTGGATAATGTTCGATGGCCACCTCTCTGGTGCCAATAGATCCCTGTTTGTTATTCCTGCCCACTGTAATGTCATCGTGTTTCTATAAAAGGAGATGAGACGAGAGAGGGATAGTGTGTCTCTTTAGGCAGGCCTGTCCACGGTACCTAGTTCGCTCTAAATGGGAGGTTGAAAAGAGGGGTGTGGGTGTGTAGGGGGGTGGGGTGGGTGGGGCGGGTGGGGTTGTGGAGAGTGGTGCAGCGTGAGGCAACAGAGAGAGACAAAGAGGGAGCGCAGCTATATTTAGTCTGACCTGAGTGCCCGTGTGAAGAGGAGGCCAGGCAGAGAGACAGGTGCAGCGGCTGGTCATTATGGAAGAACACAAGAGCCTCACAGTCAGAGGCTGATAATGGGGCCTCATCTGACAACTACCTATAGCCCTACCTCACCACCTAATTTTAGCTCCAATCTGAGACCAGTGGTTGGGGCTTAGAGCTGTGCATGTCTTTGTGTGTGTGTGTGTGTGTGTGTGTGTGTGTGTGTGTGTGTGTGTGTGTGTGAAAGTGCAAATGTGTGCTGGGACTCCAAGAAAAACAGTGGGTGTGTAGGTGGAGATTGGACACTGGAGCTGACTGGCATCTGTTAGAAGACGACATACTGTGTTAGCAATGTTTGCTCAGGCGATGCAGCCAATCACAGGAGTGATTCTGACCTGCAGGTTAATGCGTCTCAGCATTACACAAATACAATGCAGTTTGTCATATATCTGTAACATATGCTGGTTCTTTGCAAGTATGTACATGTGTCTTCTTTCTGTTTGCAACACACCCCTAACTCGCTATGTCACGCTTCAGTGACACAGTTTTACAGTCAGACAAATATCTGAAAGTTGACATGGTTGACATCAAAACAATTTAGCAGAAGTGTTTCAGTTTGGTTTACTCAGAATCTAAAACTGTTTAGATAGAAATCCGCTTGTGTCAGGAGATTTCAGAGAAGTCTGTATGTGTATTTCTTTCCTGTCTTTTTCTGTATTTTCTGACCCACTCTCAGCTTGTCTCTCAACACAAAACAAATATTGGCTGCCATGTATCAAATGGAGTCCATCATATCTCTCTACCCTCTGCCTGTCTGTCTGAGAAGACCCAAAACCCCGAGGGAGAGACTGAAAAAAGAGGAACTAGTCAGAATTTCAGAACTGTTCAACCTTGGACTGCTCTCTGGGACAAAAATGCTGTGTCACCATACTGAACTGAAAAAAAATGACATTGCTTTAACTTTCTAAAGTTAAAGTGGTGCATTGACAAACTGTGTCTAAGGTGATTTCTAAAAGAAAGAAAGAAAATAAACAAACATATACAAAAATTACAGTAGATTGGTGGAAAGGCAGCGGATGCTTCTGTATCTCCTTCCAGAGGGCAGCAGGGTGAACAGGCTGGGTGGGTGGGGGGGGGGTACTGTCTTTTAGTCTTTTAGTATCCTTTGGGCTTCCCCTCACTAATATCACTGATGCTAATTAGGTTGGCATCAATGATATACTGAGCGGTTTCAATCACCCGCTGCAGAGCCCTCCGGTCCTGGGCCATTCACATCCCATGCCAGTTTGTGATGTTTCCATTCAGGATGCTTTCTGTTGCTCCTCTGTAAAAGTTAATAAGAACTACAGGTATTTTGCCATCTTAAGTTTCCTTAAGAAATACAGCCGTTTCTGAGCTTTCTTGAACAGGGCGGAGATGTGAGAGGACCATGTCAGGTTCTCTGTGTTGCTGATTCCCAGGAACCTAAATCTACTCACCTGCTCCACCTCAGCTCCACTGACAGGGGTGTGTGTCTTCGCCTCCTTTTTCCTAAAATCAACAATCAGTTCCGTGGTTTTGCTGACGTTGAGCAGCAGATTGTTCTCTCTGCACCACTCTGCAAGATTGTAAATTTCCTCCCAAAATGAAGTTTGTAATCCGGCCGATGATGGTGGTGTCATCTGCAAACTTCCCAACAGAGTTGTCTCCATGTTGGGGGCTGCAGTAATGGGTGTAGAGCGTGAACAGGAGGGGGCTGAGCACACAGTCCTGGGGGGCTCCATTGTTGAGCTAACCCGATGCTGGTGGTGCAGCTTAATTTCTGTCATACTGCAATAGACAGTCAATTTTAAACTGAAATGCACTGCTATAACCTGGCCAGTTATTTGCATTTTACTGTTCTTAAAGTGTAACGAATGACATAGTAAAATCAAGCTGAACAGTACATTGACTGTTCATTTAAGGGTCACTACTTGAGTTGTTCCATTAAGACCAACATGAATGGGAGTCAGTCAGGTTACAGGTTGGCATCAGAGTGTGAAAACCGAACAAGAGCCCCACACACTATGGTAATCCAAGGCGGGAGAGCAGATAGCCCCTGATAATTATAACATATTGGCTCTGTCAAAATGAAATAATACCACCTGCTCCAATTGCAAACACCCCGTGGAGCAGAAGGCGAGGGTAAACTCCAACTTGGCTCTTTCAATTTCACAGAGAAAGAGCAGTGTTTTTACAGCAGAATTTAGGAAATTAGTTTTTCATGCACTCGCTGGGTTGATTTGTGCATTTCTGTGTTTCTATTTTGTTGCCAAACAGCGAATGAGTCAGTTGGGAATGTAGCATGTCATAGGCGATACCATTTTATCTGGCCCTGTCTGTTGGCTACAGATTGCAACAGACGAATAATTTTCCCTGTTTGATGTATATGGCAGTGCTCCTGAAACTTGTCTTCATGGTTGTGATAAAGGGAATTTGTTGGAATAGATTTGATTAAACTCCTGCGAAAGTTGGGCTGTGTTTGCTGTTGCTAAGTGAAACTTCTTAATTGAAGCACAGGGTTTACAGATGACCTTTAGTTGAGTCATAAATTGTCAGCTGGACCCTTCACCCCGGCCCCAGATCGCCCTACATCTCATGGGGAACGCACCATTTAAACCATTAGAGTGTAATTTGAGAGGAAGGGGCAGGCGGTATGGGTCGGTGTTGGGGTTGGGAGGCGGTCAGTGTTTTTTTTATCTGTCTTCTATTTCAGTTCAGAAAGCCAAGGTCACCGCCACTTCAGGGGTTCGAGGGAAAACACGTTGCATTCTGGGTATAGAAAGCCAGTAAAAATGACAGGGGGCAGTGATGACCCCTGTTTGAGGAGACGAGGGGCGAGCATTAGGCTGTGAAGGAGACAGAAATAGAGAGAGGTAGGAGGCTGTGGTGGAGGAGTTTGGGGATATGAAGGCTAGTAGAGGTCTAACCTGCTCGAGGCAAAGAAAGAGATGGAACAGGGCCAAGATGATAGAGGGAAGAAGAGGTGTGTCTGTAAGGCCTGAGTGAACAAAAAGAAGAAAAAAATTATACCATGGAGTAAATTAAACATGTTGTTAAAAAGTGTATAAAAGTGTTCTTTAGGGCAACTCACATTTCCGCTTCTTTCCAACACTTTTTCTTTGTCTTTAGTAACATAGTTTGTGGGTGATTTTAGCTGAGAATGTATGAATATGTATGAGTCGCGCATTTTTGAGCGTGCTTGCACATTACATTAGCTCATTTCTCTCCTAACATTTTTTTTTTTTCTTTTCTGAGAAAGGGTTGGAGAAAGGGAGCGAGGAGCTAAAAGAAGAGATGGAGTAAAGGCTGCAGGCAAGATGCGAGTATGCAGGGGGAAAGATGTGACAAAAGGCTGGTGTGAATAGTAAGAGGAATCAGAGTTGGCGCTGAGAGCTGTGTGCAAAATTCTCGAAACATCTCACAATCTGATTTAATAATAATAATGTATTTTAGCTTGTTAGAATAATCTGGAAGTTGAGTTGTGCATTCTAAGAGTTTTATAGGCAGGAGGAAAACAAGTAAATCCTATAATTTGTTTGTGGGCAGCCAAAGTACACTATTAGAATTGCCTTAAATTAGATAAATAGATACATCTGTTGGTTCAACAGACATAAGAGACCAATTAATAGAGTGGAGCTCTGGAGTTTATTCAGTCTGTGCGTGCATGTATTTTTTTATTTTCTTTATTGATTCAGGCAATCAAGATGTTAAACCTGCCATAGATTTCTCTATGTAAATCTTTCCACGCACACAAGCCAAACTCCCTCCTTGCCTCACACCTCTTTACAGATGCCTCAACAGCGGCGGAGCACAGCAGTGACTCAGGTTCTGCATCTGAACATGATGTGCTGTCCCAGTTTTCTTGCTTGCAGCCTCTCCTCAGCCACAGCCAGCACACCTCACCACCCATTTATCAATCGGCATTAGGCTGTGGTAGGTAGGCAGACAGGTCAATCCACCTCCAGATGGGCCCATATTAGAAACAGCCGCTCCATCCATCTGAGCCCAAACTATCTGCCCTCACTCGACTTTAAGAATTCTCAACAGGGTCTGAAACACTTACTGAACATTTCAGAAGTTAATACTGAAGAGAAGAAATTTGGCGTATAGATACATGTGAGGACAAATAAATATATAAGCCTCTGATGCATTATTCCATCTCAAGTCAATCACATTTTCTCTCACCATCATCTGCCTGTCTTTGCAGCCACCTCCCTTCTCTCTCCCTCTCTGTTTTCCCCAAGCCCATAAAAGTTGGAGCACTTTAATAAGAAGATGAAAAGGAGGAGAGGAAGTGTGTGATGCGATGGAGATGAGAGAGATGATGAAATGGAGATAGATTGGATGTGGATGGGAGCCACAGGTGACAGGGCTCATCCTCTCCTCCCTCTCGCCCAACATTTTTTGCAAATCCCACATCTCCACTCTGCCTCTCATTCCAGCCATTTTTTCTCCTCGCTGTCTCTTTTTCTCTCTTTCTCCCCCGCCTGCTGCTGTCTCCTTCTCCCCTCTCGTCCTCCCTTCATATATAGAACTTGCATGGTGTGGAGCAGCGCTTGGATAATTAGCAGTAGTTTATTAATTATGAATGAGAGTGGGTTCTGTGGGAGCCAGTGAGTGGGCCTCTCGCAGAGACTCATCAATTAAACAACAGTTTCCCAGCCTTTTGATTAAAGATAAAGAGGAAAAAGGATGGTCAATAGAGACCTGGTAGAGACTGGCAGAACAGATAACAAAATGCAAGGAAGGAAAGACTGAAAAAGATAGACAGAAAAATAGATGAGGGGAGCAAGGAGCCTTACCGACTCACAACAACTCCGCTGCTTTGAGGTTCATGTGACAGCCTTAAAAAGTGACTGGATGGGTTGAAAGTGTGGGATGTGTGTGCATGAGACAGTGGTGTGTGCGTCAGCGTGTGAACATTACATGTGACATCGGCAGCACGGTGGGAAAGCCTCGCGATCCGTCTGCATCAATCGTTACTCTGCCCACACAGACCAATGCTTGGACCAACGCCAAAGTGCCAGCGCGCCGGAGTGCCAAACCCTGCTCTCTGTTCTCGCCCTCCTTTTTCCTCTGCCTCCCTTTTCCCTCTCCGCCCTCACCCTCGCCTGCCCCCCCCCACACCCCCCCCCCACACCCACAC
>CM022489.1:19030465-19136729 GCA_011952105.1 Coreoperca whiteheadi | reverse complement strand
CACCCACACACCCCCACACACACCCACACACACACTTCTCCTCTTTTCCTTCTGTTACTCGTCATCTTTTCTTGTTCAACACGTCTGCCCCGTCAGCAGGGTCTGGCGTCTCATTTTTGTAACCTCTGAAGAGCTTTAGAAGTCTAACCCTCCAGTGAAGGGGAAAGGAATCGCTTTCGGGCTTGAATCCCATAGTTTCGGACGATGTCGCACATTCACTGCCATGCAACCAAAAGATTGCGCACACATCCACACACGCACACACTTACCGTCTCTGTCTCTTATGGGCTTCTCGCACGGCCTCCCACATGTTCCCCCTCTCAGCAGCCTTGACGTTCGGGCCAAGTGTGCAGTGAAAGGCCTTCTGATGAACTGCCTGTGCTGGCACTGGTAATTGACGCCATGTCTGATTACACTTTTGCACCATGCACAGGAGGCTGCTAGGCTCCTGTCCAACAAGTGGCTATGAAAGTGGGTTGACGGTGCTGTCATGATCATGACAAACACACACACTCTCCCTCATGCATCCTCTATCAGATTAAAAACTCACAGCTCATCTCTCCGTCCAGGGGAAGCGTGAAAGGAAATTAGCTTTCACCCATATTTCCAGTTCAATTACTTGTACTTGCTTTAGAAATTTACTTTCAAGTGCACATCAGCTGGGGCTAGTTGTAAAGATGTGTTGGACTAATTTATTGTGTGAGGCAAGTAGTTTTGCTCTTAGAGTAGTGTAATTTAAAAAATAAAGATTTAGAAATCATTGTCAGCCTGAAAGGTTATCCACCCCATCCACCCAGGTTATATCTCAAATCTAAAAGCTGCGTTCTGTAATAACAATCAATGACACCTGCTGACAACAGACAGTAAATATTGAGAAGTAAGCTATGAGAATGAAAAGAATGCCTTATATTCTTGAAATATTTCTAAAAATGTTTTTCTCTGCAATTGCTGCACTCTTCACTATGTCCTCTCTAAAGTGCTTGTCTGCTAGAACATGGCAACGCCTGAAGTGGTTCTCTTTAGTTTTTTTAGCATTTGAATCTACATTTAGACCATTGGCTTTGGTTCACTATATTTTTTTCAGGTGTTTTCCCTGTTTCTGCTTAGGCATGGAAGAAGCCTAAGCCTAGAAGCCTAAAAACTTGAAGCTTTTGTTTGTTTTTTGTATTTTTTAAGTTTTTGAATTGCATCACCAATTGCAAGTGTATTTGCTCGAATAGTATACCATTTCACATGTCTTGATCTATTCATCAGTGTCACTTGCTTCTGTTTTGCGCCTTTGATATGGATCAAATCAAACACAGTGATAGCTGGAAAAGAAGTTATGAGCCTCTCTGTATGCCTAACCGGTCTCCTCATCATGTTTCTTTTTTGCCATCTTTGATCACTATAAACAGCATCTGGTGCTTTTGGACTAACCAGATCCCCTCCCACTTACAGGAAGACCAGCTAATAGAAAATGCATCCCAACATCTGGTCAGCTCTATACTTTCAGCAGCAACTGCATATTAACACCACTGGAAGCTAGAACCAAACATATTTTGGTATCACGTGAACACATGTTTCGTGCATTTTGAGGTTCCAAGTGCATCCTCTGCCCTCGCTGTCTTCCCCCCCAAGGCTGCAGCTCTGTTCTCTTGGCGTCCTCTTGTGTAGCAACTTGCCAGGTTACATGGCATTACCCTCATTACTCAAACCCCCTTCAAAGCTGTTCACTCATCATGGCTCGAGGATACATTAGGCAGCCTCCCTGGCCTCTTTGGGGAGCTGAAGCTCAGCTCGACGAGTCAACCAGCAACCGCAGCAAAGAGCAACTTCAGTCAGAGCCTAACTTCCTGGTTTACTTCTGATTGGTTATAGATTTTGGCTCTTAGTGTTTTGCTCTCTTCACAGGCACACAGCCTCTGCTCACTAAAATTCAAAAACAAAGTGCTCTGACTCTTGGCTTTTTGTGCCTTAAGAGAATGGTTGTGTTTGTTTTCATATCCTCTCAGATACGTTTTAATGTATAATGAGAGCTCTCAACTTTTGTGTGGGAAGTTTGCTATCATTAGCAACTACAATACTTTATGAGAGGATGCATTCACAGGGAAACATGGCCTGAGGCTGACATCAGCACTGGCCAGACGGTGCTTTGTAACGGGGAAAAAAGGCTGATGAGAGCTGAATATACAAGGGCTGAACTTTTTCTCTTTTGACTTTGTGCTTGTTTTTATTGCTTCATAGAATAAGAAGAGACATTCAAATCAGCCTTTGTGCTGAATAGAAGATGCGAAATGTTTTTTCATATCTATCTTTTATGAAGTCAACAAACACCAATATAAACACAGATCAAATCTTTTTAATATGACTTACTATAATATCATATCATAACGTTGTAGCTGTAAAGGTGTGTACACTCTATTCTAGTTTAGAAATATTAACTGAGGATATTGATTCATTTACCTCAGAATTAAGTGCGGTCATACCAGCATTTAAAATGCCGATTCAAAATTTTCACCGATGACAAATATAGAAAGCTGTCTTGACAGTGTTGACCTTTATTGGACGACAGTCCAATATGAAATAAGCTATTAGCAGTGTCACACGGTCCTGGTTTATTTACACTTCCCTGCCTGAGTAACAGCTTTACAAAAAAGGTGTCGTTTATAGACAGTTTTAAGACAGGAATCCATGGTACAAATACATATTTTGAATATAATCTGTAAACTTATAGTCCTGTTAGGGGCAAGGCTAACAAGCTTCCTAATCATATTAGATGTTTTGCACCATTCAGATTTATTTAACCTCCTCTGCCAGTATCCCTGCATGTCTACTACGTCACCAAGCCTATAGGACCGTAGATTTTGCAAAGGTGACAAGATTAATTTTGCTGTGCCGCTTTCTGGTGTGACTTGGTATTTATCCCTGAATATAAGGTACCAAATATGCATGAATTTATTCAAACACACACACACACACACACACATGTTGATTAACATATTCACTGAGACTCTGCCGGAGTCAATGTCTTGTTGCCATAGCGCCCGTTGGCATTGAGGCACGCAGAGAGCGCCAGTAAGACATAAAGAGGAGGAAATACACAGGAAACAAATGAGTGAGAAAACAGTGAGGGATAGATGTTGAGGTTAATGAATAACCATATAACTGAATATTTGATTATTCAAACCTCTGTTGCTGCTTCCTTCATCCCTTTGTCGCCCTGTGCCTTCACTCATCTCTCTGGCAGATTTCCCACAGCATGACTCATTCTGATTAGCACTGGGCAGCCATTTCAAAGCTCACAGAGGCTTTGACATATAGCCTAAAACAGAGTCCTCTCTCCTCTCCTCTCCGGCCAGAAGTCTGCAATATAAGAAGAGAGAGAAATGAAGTAGCCATTACGGCCTCCGACTCCAGCGGTCTAATTCAGGAGCACATAAATTGATGAACTGTGTCTGTCCCTTTGCAACGGTCTTTAAATTCCATTTAATGCCACTGTAACGGCCAATCATTTGTGTGAGTTTGTGTCTGTGTGTGATTTTAAACAATAGCAGCTGCTGATAAGGGATGTGGGGAAAAAAGAGTTTTGGGAGTGTTATTCAGCCACCACTCGGGATGAGTAAAAATGGAGGCTCAAGTTGTGATGGCTGTCCTTATCTTGTCATGAGCCAAACTGTTTCAGCGAGAGAGCACGGCATTACCACACTGCTGGCGAGGCTGCCTTTCCACTATCTTTCCATTTGTCTCCAGCCGTTCCAATCCAACCCTCTATTTTCGTTTCTATCTCGCCGTGTCATCTCGCTCTGACTCTAAAATTCATTTATGCGCTCCTTCTCTCTCTTACTCCCTCTCTCTCTCCTCTCTGTCTTTGTTCGCTCTCTCTGCTTCCTTCTTTTTACCTTTCTTGACCATCCTCACCTCTCGGTAGGCATCGGTTCTCTCTCTGTTTCTCTTCTTTTCCTTTCATTAAGGGTTTCCAGACTTGACAGCTGTCCTTCAGCTGTGCGTGGTGTTTCCACAGCCATGTTGGCTGCAGATGGAGAATGTTTGGCTAAGTAGGACTTGAGTCCTGTGTAAACAGAGCTCCTGTGTGTCTTCATCACAGCTTCATCAGCACTCATTATAGCGCACGTTTGGTTTGCCGGGAATAACTGCACTGTAGCTGAAAAATGATTTGGTATCAAACATTCAAAGGATATTTCCAGTTTAGTACAACTCCTTTTTACCTAATCCCCATCCCTTTTTCCATCATTCTACAGTTTATGGTAACATCATACTCACCAAGATAATTGCTGGAATCTGGGAACGTGGGGACACAGCTAAAATATCTGCTGGGGAAACGACTGGGGCTGTCGCTTTTTCAACAGATTAGAACACTTAGCGTTAATTCATTAAAATTAACTTCAACACAACCAACGTAGCCTTGCCTTGAACTAAGCTTTAGAATTGAAGTTGTTCTGTTCAGTCACTCTGTCTTATACGCTGCCTTTTCTTGATAACGTTATTGTAAGTCAATTGAATTTAACTGTTCAATTTCAGCAAATTGGCCTCAACTTTACCCAGGATTTTTTTGTCTATACTGCCAAATCCAAAACGCTTCTACTCATCGCTTCTCAGATGGTTTGTTGAGATGATTATCCGTTCAGCGCGGCTTGCTAGTTTTCTCCATTTTACGTTAGCAAAGAGAACAACAATAGCCTAGTTTACTATGATAGGATGGGCATGTATTACAGATCAAACGTGGAAATGTTTCCAGATTAGTAGTTCAAATATCAAATAAAAAGCCTTAGAATTTACGCAAAATAATTATACATTTGTTAAACAAACTGTAAGGTCAGCCAAACTTATTTCAAAGAGAAAACTAGGCTAAATTATGGCCCAAACTGTCTGTTATAAACAGTTTGCAGACCGACTTCCAGGTTCAACTTTGAACTACTGTATTTGCTTTAGTTGTGCTCACACAGTTTTCCTGTGAAATTAGAGACTATTTCTGACATTTGAGGCATGTTTACTTTTTAAATTACAATTTAAAATATCTGGTTAAACTATTGTTACCTGTCTGATCATCTGACCACTCGTTGTCCAGGTGCATATAATCCTTGATATGTGTCCATATTTGGAATACACATTGAACAATGCATTGTGTTTATGTCAGAAATGCAATTTGCACATCATATGAATGCAATACGTTATTTCCAGACATGGTATTGAATTTGAAAGGGGAGACAAATCCACAGATCCAGAGGCAAGGTAGCTCTTAAGCAAACTGTTATGCCAGTGCTAGAATTAAATAATAACTGCCTTCATGCTCTGAGGCCAGACGCCTTTGTTGATAGGAAAACTAAGCCTGACATTGGCGAGGGAGTGTTGAATAGTGCTGTTTCTCACATGGTCACAGAGAAGAGGGAGAATGGGAGAGCAACACAGAGAGAGAGAAAGAAAACTAGGGCCCAACAAAGTGGCCTCAGGGCATCTGTGCACCAGTGAAACCCCGGAGATCTGTCAATAAACAGGCAGGTTGTTGTTGCAGGATCAATCCAGGCCCGGAGCATTGCTTCACTTCTAATTGCCATGTGAACTGGCAGTACAGCACATGCTCTCTATGTTCACGTGTGCCAAAATCTTTATGGTACTTCTCACAGTGTTAACAGTGTTTTGCTGTACGGGACATTATTATTTATTTTTAGGCAGTGTTTGGAACTGCATGAGGAATCATTAAGAACCACATACTACAGCACTACAGTACGTTTTTGTGTGAGGTTTTGAGTGAGCTCTTTGTTATTTGTTTTTTCGGCGGTTTTCTTTTAGTATTGCCACGGCTAGATGGTGTGGCAAAACATCAAGATATTAGCTGCAGAGTGTAATAATTTACAAAAGTTTAACAGCAGATTAACTGTCAAACAACAAAAACAAAAATGTTAAATGTCACTTTATGGCGCTCCTAGCCTATGTTCAGGCGGGAACAAGAACATGTATATACCTGCTGTTACATTATGATATATCAGGCATTTGCACCATCATATAGTGTGTTGTCATGTGTGCAGCCAACACTGAACAACACTGGGATGCCTTGGCTCCATTCACTTAGTTCCCACAGGGTGGTTTTGTTTTTGCGCAGTATGAGGTGGCTCTCTGAGTGGGCAGGAAAGCTGCTTGAATGTAGCCATTGAAAACCAAATTGAACTATATTTTGTCCTCATTAATAAGCAATCACAAGACTGTCTTTATCTGAATTTGTGTCAATCACAATCAAACAGCACAGACTAGATTTTCTATAATAGTATCACATGCAGACAGACATTGTGAAAAGAGTCAGAGATATACCAGTCTCACCACTGGCAGGAGCCACTATAGTCCATAAAGAAGTACAGCCCAAGGCCATGATACGTATTCGAGGGGGTTTGTTACTGTACTACAGCTTTCGGTTTGTCCCACCTACACATACTGAATGCTTCATATTTACATTCTCTCAGGGATTTTCAGAGTCACTCTGGAAAATATAGGAAACTTCCGCAGAAGTAGACCACGCTGGAACGTGGGTACGTGCAAATTGCTTCATCACAAAACAGCTCCTGGAACTCATTTGAACATCACAGATTGAGCATGTACAACTCTGTAAGAGTATTCAAAGGAGGATTTTTCCTTTCATGCAAAATTGGACAACATTTTCAAAAGACATTCCCCTCTTATCTTTATGGGGTAAACTTAGACTCTTTGTTAGGATATTCTAACAGGATGAGCGTATTGGAGGAAAAATTCTATTGAAACCAAGCCGGGCATTTTTCCTCAGCGATTGTTATTTGTCCTCTCCTCAGTGTTTTTAAATGGCAGCCTCTGTCAACAGTCGCAGCAGGGGGTGAGTCTCCTGTCTGTTTGGCTCCACAGCATTATACCCTGTTGCTCAAAAGCCCAGAGAAAGACCAATCAATGAACGAGCCACTTACCCTGTTATTCAGAGAACAAAATCATGTCGGTAGCTACCAATCTGCCGGAGTGGAAGAAGCACAAAGAATCTGTGTACTATACCAGTGCTTTAATGGGGAGATGTGAGAGAGAGCTGATGGAGCTGTGTGTTGGATTCCTGTTTTTGTTATGTTGGTTTTAAAAGGCCCAGATGAGCTACTTTATTCCTCTCCACTGACTTCATGACAGGTAACACAGCTCCATCTTACAGCCTTTCAACCTCACATACCCTTGAGCATGTTTTATTCTCTAGCCGTCACAATCAATACTACGAATGTCCTGCATACCTTACCTGAGCTGCTTTTCTCCTGTTAGTTCCATGTCACCTAAGTGAGAGCTCACCAACATATTGCTCTGCGCGCGTTGTTTCTTCGTCTCTATTTTTATTGAATTAACTTGACAACCAGAGAGCGGGCCATTGACTTCCAAGGGAAATGGCTTTCATTGATTTGATTCGCTCCATGAGATGCCAGGTACTAAATGACATTGTTGAACATCTCTGCGATCGTAGACCTGGCGAGGAGGCTCGAGCTTGAGCCAGTTTTAGGCAAATAGGAATTGATGTTACTGGGTGACTGAGCAGCGAAAACCCCACTGAGATGTTATCTTTGAAGTGTGTCATGTGAATGCATTTATTTTTAAGTGCGACACGATGGAGGAAGAGGCTGAGCCTGAGAGGCTCATGGGGTAAAATAAAGAAAAGAAGCTGTTAACCATAACATGTCTTCTTTGACCATCTGCCTGGGTTATTCAGGTCAAGAAAGCAACATCTCTTTTAATTTGCGTCTCAGCCTTGCACCATTGTTTAATAAAGCTTAAAAGCCTCTTTTGTGCTTGCACTCTACTCATGTGGAGCTATTGAATGGGCACGCTCCTCTCTCTAAATTGACTGTCCTCACCACAATTCTTGATGTTCTCCTTCTCTTCTAATTTCCCCCTTTCTGTCCCCCCTTCTCTGTACTCCCTCGTCATCTGTCTCACCATTGTTGTTGCTGTCTGCACTGAGATGACCACCTCCCTTCACTCCCACACCTCATGACTTATAACTGAGCGCTTGGCTAGAAATCTCCTTAGGAACTGCCTCTGTAAATACATAACCACTATCTCTCTCTCCGCACAATTCTCTCTCCTCTTCCCATCCTCCCTTCCTCTTTCTCTCTGCCCTTCAGCTTTCAAAGCTCGTTCTTTAAAACTCCTGTGAAACTCATCCAGCATCCCACAGCCACCCACCCTGATCCAGTCACCATAACCAAATCCACTTTAACACGGGCACAAACAGATCCCAAAGCCTCGTAGCGGAGGGATGGGAGAGGAAGAAAGGGTGACAGGAGGAGGGGAAATAAGAGGGCAATGAAATGTCAGGCTGGTGGGTGAAAGTGAGAGATCTTCACCGAGCCCTTCTAAATAAACCATCCAGTCTTTAGTGTCTTAAATCCCATCAGTCTAACGCAGGGGGGAGATGCATTAAAATGTAAGAGCAAAAAGAGAGACATGATTTGCTGTGATGGGATGAGATCTCGTGCAAGAACTGGAGAAGCAGAGGAATGTGAGATAAATGCAATGAGGTAGAGGTGGAGAAACGGGGGTTTGACAAGAGTGAAGACAGATTGGAGAGAAAAGATGCAGAGAGATGGAGACACAAGGAGTGAGAGCAAGAAAGATAGAGACATATATGGCTGAGCTGGCAGCCTCCTTCGATGATTAACATGCCTCTCAGACACGGAACTTGCACACAGCCAGGCCTGGGAGTTATGCCTGCAATGCAATGATAGTGTGTATATATGTGTGTGTGTGTTTATTTCAGTTTGTTTGTTTTGAGTTTGGATCTACTGCCACATGCATGCATGTGTCTTTGTTCACAGCCGCCTTGTGTGCACAGTTGTCAAGTGGAGACGCCTGTTGATTGACACCGCAGTGTGTGAGTGTGTTTGTTTGTGTGTCTGTATGCCACATGAGATGTGACATTTAAAGCAACAGGGAGAGATAAAGCAGGAAAGGGAACCCAGAGTAACTGTAGTGTGTGAACTCGTATTGAAATTGATACAGGTGGACTTTATCAGGCTAAATTGGATGAGCAGGTGGCTGATTTGTAGTGAGAGAAGATAGGGTGGAAGGGAAAAAAGAAAGTGAGAGGAGATGGTGAAAAGAGGAAAGAAGGGTAGTGAGATGCATGTGTGAGTCCAGGATGCCGATAATATACTGAGTTTGAGTGTGCATGCGCATCTACAGTCTGGGTGCATGTGTATGTGAGCGTCAGTGTGAAATCAAAGGCTGGGGACTTGCAGGTAAATTTTTCTATCTTTACCAATGCCAGCCCTGCTCTGTCAGACTTCCGCTGGGAGAGGATACTGTGCCTCCCTGTCTGTCGGGAAAGAGAAAATTACTTTTAGATACTGTTTATGATGGGGGGCGTTCACAGTGGAACGCTTGACAAGATGATTTTCCTGTAAAATTTGCCATTATAAATGAAAGGGAGGGACATATTATTTCGGAATGGTATAGCTTGTGGCATATATAGTGATTCTGCATAGTGAATTATTTCGCCATCAACTTTGTACTGAATATGTCAGTCTTGTCAGCAGAAACCAAGCAGTGGATTTGTTTTTGCAGAGTTTCATGCACTGTGCAGGAAGGGAAGATAGAGGAAGAGACGGTTGTTGTGAAGCCCAAAATGTATACAGACCTCTGTGTTCCTTCCACCTCTCTGACGGCTCTTTTCTGCTCTTTAACAGAATCACTTAGATAGACAATGTCATGCTGCCCTTCCACACATTGTATTATCCAAGGTATCTGTGTATTGTATAATCTGACCTTGCAAATGTTTTGTTCAAGCACTTTGTGTTGGGTTTAAGAGACCAGGCCACTTTTTTAGGTCAATTGTTATTCCTCACGGCAGTTGCAGATGTGCAACCTGCCAAAAGTGAAATTTAAAGTTAGATTTTTTGGGAAACACGCTTACACGCTTTCTTCCTGAGAGTTATATGAGAAGTTCTGCACCACTGTCATATCTGTCTGTTAAAGGTACAGCCAGCCTCCGGTTATCTTAGCCCAGCATGAAGACTGGCAACAGGGTGAAACAGCATCAAATCTAGAAGCTCACAAATTAACACGTTATCTCTCATTTTGTTTTAGGGGGGTTAACTGGCAGGCTATTTCTTGGCTGGGTAATGTGACTTCCTGAAGTCTCTGCTGGTTGCCTGGAAACCTCACGGTGACAAGACTCCTGGGATTAACTGGTCCCAGCCAAGAAATTGTCCGGCACGTAACCCCCTGTAAAATCCTAATGTGTTATTTTTACACTTGTGGTTTTGTACGGATTAAACAAACAACATATAAAATCAACGTGCTGATTTTGTGTTACCTTCAGATAGAGCCAGGCTAGCCATTCCCTTGTTTCCAGTCTTTATGCTAGGTTAGGCTAACTGTCCCCTGGCTGTAGCGTGTTATCAATCTTCTCATCTAACTCTCTGCAAGAAAGGGAATTAGTGTGTTTCCCAAAAAGTCGAACTATTCTTTCAACATGCGAAAGCCACTACATCCAAGAACACAGGGGTAAGACTTATAACAACTAATGTAGGTGTAATTTAAACATGCTAAACTGTGCTAAACATGTGGCCTCATCTAACGTTACATTAGCTAACTGGCCACTATAAATGTGAAAAGTAGTTCACACATCTGCAATAAGGATCCATCTGGAAATGAGTGATACAGACAGAATCAAATATCACATGTTTTATTCTGATGGCCAAGCACATTGAGGCATTATTACGTCACTACAATATTGGTATCACAATCCTAATAGCAATGATTCCCTCTGCTCTTTAGTACATCACTGTTTTTCCCCATTAGGGCTCATTTTCTGGGGGAAACTGGATTTAAAATGTCATGGTGAAATTCGCTTGTTGAACCATTTATTGTTGTTATTTACTCTGTAAATGACTCATAACCAGCAGGTCATTTGCATTCTTGCCATCTCGATACCTTCTATTACCAGAAACATACATCAAACTTCGAGAAGTACTATTGTGCAGAAATGAGCAGTGTAGTCTGCAGAGTCTGTTTTCATTTTTCATTGCCCTCCACTTTCCCCCAAATGGTCTATTTTTGCCCGCCACCCGACCTCATGCCCCCACTGAAAATCACTTGTTGCCATTAAAATAAATCCACCTCTCCTCCTGATTCACAAGCAAAAAGGGCAAACAGTCTCTGGATGGGAACACATTGCCCTATTGAGTTACTCCTGAGTATTTATGCAAGATAATAAATGTCCTCGGGGGACTTTTAGCCGAATAATCACATCGAGAAGGATCCTGTCATGCTACAGATCCTTTTATTGCCATTAGCAAGGTTTCTGTATTATTTATAACCATGCTGGAGATTATCGCCTTGTGTGTTTTCCTATACTGGCTTTATGGAACCTCCAGCCAGTGATAGATGGAGTTGCTTTTAGCCTCCTGTCAGTCTCAGAGTGTATTTTCTTTTCTCTTCTACTGCAGTGTAGCTGGGTTCCTCCTACATGGATGGTTTAGCGTGATTTATGGCCTTGGCCCCTGATCCTTGCCCTGCTAATGATGTTGTAAACTGGTAGGAAGCCAAAGGTTAGGCCTATCTCCACTGTTGGGATGTGACATGATGTTTCTCCTTTTCTCGTGAAGCATGTTGAAGCTTTTAAGATGAAAGAAGCCAGGTGAAGTAACATGGAGGGTAGAAAAAAAAAATGCGTGGTACGGAGAATAGAAGATTTATCTGCGCGTTCTTTCTTGGAAAGTATTCCTCCTGAAAAACAGACCTATAATTAACCCGCAGACTCATGCAGACGTTGTCAGACGGTGCTGCAAAATCTTTGTTCTACTCCTTCTAGATTGCGACTACAGCCCCTCTCTCTCCTGGTGTCTCAGCAGCTGTAATTTTGAGGACTGTGAAGGTTAATGACAGTGACACAACTCCGGGGAGAGCTCCAGTAATACTCAAAGATATCCATTCATCAACAATAAGCTATTACAGGTATTACATTACTGCTCTGTCATCTAGCTCTCTTTAGTCGGGATACCTCTCTCTTGTTAATGGGAGCGCATCCACTGCAGGGGGGAAGAGTGTGAGATTATCTTATACCACCATCAACCTTTAAATCCCCTGAAATTATCTATCCATTAGACACATGGTGCTGTGTAAAGAAGATAATGTACTAACCAATGTAACTGGCCTCACTAACAGGTAGCAGAGACAGAGGACATGTGCTCATGGTCTGATTCTGATAAAAGAGGAGTGTTAAAGAAATGTTTTGTCCTACTGCACATGCTGTACATATTTCCCACTCCATAAATCCATGGTGTTTCTCAGTGCATGGGAAAATCAGCGTTCTGTGCGCTAAGGTCACTCTTCATTTTTCATTTACTGTCCACTCCCCCTATTTTTTCTCTCTCGGCCTTTTCTCTTTTTCTCCCTCTCTCTTTTAATGTGTGCAATGGTATTGAGGCTCCAGGATTTCATGGTGATGCAAATATCTAGTAAACAGACCCCGGGTCACTCAAGTCCCAAGCAAAGGGAAGAAATCATTTGTGCATTTTGCTCTAGTGGAGGGAATTCCTACATTGTTCTTACATTAGGCCTGAGAGAGGTAGAAGGGGAAGACTTTGGTTTGGCTTAAGTGAAGGCACAATGCCCAGAGGAGGTGTATGTTTTAGTTGCTTTGTTGTGTGCATGTGTGTGTAAAGTAAAATAGTGCATGTGCTTATGTATATGTGCATATATGTCAAGGAGTCAGCGAAGAGGTTAACTGTCTGGGGTAGGCAGAGCAGATTCAAGGTGGTTTTCAGGAAAGCAAAGCAAAGAAATCTTTAATCATATAGAACATTTTTACTGTAGGGGAGATACAATACACCAACAAACAACGAGAACAAACTTTATGCAGCTTGAAACACAAACACAATGAAATTAATCAAATGCAAAGGGGAAAGGGGAAAACAAATGTTTTCGGTCAGCTTTTTTACATTGTTAATGTTGTAGTACATCTAATGCAATCTGGCAAAGTATCCCAGCTGCCGGGACGATAAAAACCAAAACCTGCTTTGTCAACTTTTGATTTTACCCTGGGAACAACCAGAGGGCCTTTGCCAGATGACAAAGGAGGTCTGATTGGTGTGCATATGGAGTAAGCAAGTCAGAGAGGTACTTCCTGTGGAGCAAGGCCATGTAGGGCTTTATAGACTTTATAGGGATTTAAGAGTTAAAATGTTTTAATCAGCCATGAAACTAACTGACAGCCAAGTGACAAGTGATCAACAACCCTGGCAGCGGCATTTTGAAAAAGTTCTAGTCAGCCCACAGCTTTTTTTTTGGTAGACCAGTGAGGAGGGTTTTTCAAGAGAATAACCAACCAGCACAGTATCCCTAAAAATGTTGTCTATTTTAGACATTTCCACACCTTAAGATTTGGGTCCAATGCCAATATTCAGTGTCAATGCAGTAAGTAGCATGCACTTTATGTAGCAAGGCTGAAATTAAGGATGTAAAGGTCAGGTTGGCTGACGGGCATGTAGCATGTCTGACTTTCATGCAGGAGACCCATGTTTGCGTCCTGTTACAGACCTGCAATAAAAGAGTACTCCCCCCGATTTAGCATTGTACTCCTATAACAATGACAGACTCACAATGGACTGTTAACTGATTAACATCTATGCAGCAGAACCAGAGATATGGTCTATTTGTATTACGCACGTTCTTCTTCCTTGTCAAAACCTGGCAGCTACATTCCACACAACACCACTCGACCACCAACAGTTTGTTTCGGAGATTTGGGTGTTTTATGCTAGTAGCTGCTAATATAGTCTCGAGACGCTAACCTCAAGCAGAGATGAGGAGTGGGCTACAGAGGTCTGGTAAGCTCACTTCTTTGTAACTCCACACCCCCAGAATGTTTTCATAAACTTGTAGTCTTCAGACCCAATCTACATCATTAGAGGACATTTTTCAGATTTCACTCAGCTCCCTCTGGAGCCACAAAAGGCTTTGTACAACTCTTTTTTCACATGTGCAGTAGTACTCCCCAAGACCTGTAAAGAGACTTTGATGTCTAAAATCAGTTGAGGTCCCCTTTTTTATTAACAATAACCATGGTTTTTCATTAACCTTAACCAAGGGTTTTACTTGCCTAATCTTAACCATACTATAGTTCATTTGCCATAACCACAATCTTTCCCTAACCGTAATTGCAGACAATAATAACAGCATTAGCCTTGAACGCAACTCTGGGTTTTGCTGAATTGTCCAATATTAACATTCTTGTCTGGTGATAGGGTTGAACCAATACAAAATCAGCGCATGTACATTTTCCGGCATCTATTGGGAAGCCTTTTACTCTAGATATATTATTAAGATGATAAAAGACAGTTTTTCTTTTATTGGTGATGTGGCTCTGGAACATAAGGTCATAATCAACAATAACACCCAGATTTATGTCCTTTGCGGTACTGTACTTCCCGGGAGAAAGAGGATAATGAGAACACATTTCCTGCCACAGAGGCTCAGGACCAATAACAAGAATTTGGTTTTGTCTTTGTTGGGTTGCAGGAAGTTGTGGGAGATCCATTGCTTTAAGTCTTTAATGCATTCAACCAGTGACCTAAGAGGGTTTAGGTCTCAAGGGGACAAGGATGGGTACTGTAACAGTGTGTCATCAGCATAATTATGGTAACGCCTTGTGTTTTCAATTTATGTGGTTTAGAGACAACATGTACAAGCTGAAAAGCAACGATCCAAGTACTAACCCCTGAGGGACTCCATTTTCCTACAAATAAAGAGATACAGAAAAATGTCATCCCTTTAGATAAGTTGCAAACCAGGCAAGTACAGAGCCAGGGGGTCCTTCCCACTAGTCCACTCTTGGCTCAGTAAGGAGATAAATCTGGCATTGCAAGTGTACCATTGGCTCTATGCTCTTCCTGTCTTCTGTTTCTTTGTCTTTCTGTCCCTCTCATTCCGGACATTCTTTGGCTTCACTCTCTTTATGTCCTGTGTGACTCCCCCTCTCCCCCTCCCCCTTTGAATGCCTCACTTGTCTCTCTTTCACCTCTGTTTCTCTTCATCACTCCCTGTAGTGCATTATTTTTGTAATTTTCTTTGTCCTGCCTTGTCTACTCCCCACTCTCCAAACTAATTTTTTTAATAGCCCCAGGGTTCATTTCCATCGTAAATCCTCCGTACCGGCCTTTTTTCTCACGTCTTAATCTTTATTCCCTATCCTCCTTACATCCATGCCACGCACAGCATCTTGTGTTATTGCTGAGTGAAGGAGATCCGAGCGGCGTCAGGCTATCACCTGTCATTGATTCTATACACTCCATAAAGCAGCCTCTCCTCTCTCACTAATATGACAATTAGGCCAGTCTCTGGGAAATCTATGGGTAATCTTTAAGTCTACTTAAAGAAAATGGAACAATCATAAAATCCTCCACTGCTTACTTAATATACTTTCCCATGTACCGGTTCAGTCTCACGTATCCAACTCTGAAGGTCATCTCGGTGATGTGGAACAATAAAAGCAGAGCAAAGTGGAACTCACCCTTGGGCCTGTGGCAAAGGAGTATTTCTTTGAACATTAATTCCTCTTAAAAAGTTATTAAGTGCTTTAAGCTTGATCCTTAAAGCATTTTGGTAGTTTGAGTGTGTCTCCCTTACAATAACAAAGGTTATTAGAGCTTGAAACCCTTCAGGTTGTTGTTGGCTCCCCTCCAGTATTATCTCTTTTTACAGAGCGTTATTGGAAACTGTGAATTGAATCAAGATGAGGTTCTGGCACTGTTACGTCATATAGCTTATACCACTATCATACCACAAGGACAAACAATGTGTTTGAGAAGGTCTCTGATTAAATCTTTGTGTAGCTATTATCAATCATAGAAAACCATGGCAACAACTGCACTTCAAAATGTAAACCTGCATTAATTACACAACCTGCGCAACAAGCTGTAAATACAACATTGACATAAAATTGTTGTAAAAAAACTTGTTAGCAAACAGTTGTCTATTTACACATCCACCAGACAGGACAGGTTTTTTAAGAACAAATTTAATGACTTTCAAGACCTTTTTAATACCTCTAAAAAGGAAAAAATAATACCATCACCATTAAAGAAATCAACAAACTAGACTACGCAATACACCGTTATTGAGTTTATTGAATTTATTGAATTTGAATAACTGAAATATTCAGTGCACGTTAGGTAACATAACTTAACCATATTTAAGTTAACACATGTAAGTATTATCACGAAGATGTAAAGCGTCAAATGAAAGGTACTCATGCAGTAAAATATTCCCTGTCGGTGATTTACTATTGTATATGATGTTTCTGGATTAATATTACTGTTGCATTAATGTGTATGTTGCATTTAATTTCATGGGGTGGCAGTGGCTTGGTGGCAGTCGACCGCCAAACGGCGGTTCAATCCCCCAGCCATGTGTCGAAGCATCCTTGAGCAATATACTGAACCCCAAAATGCTCCCGAAGCTGCGCCTTTGGTTTGTGAATGTTCTGATATGTAAGTCGCTTTGGATAAAGGCGTCTGCTAAATGACTAAATGTAAATTTCACTTTTGTAGATGTTTAAGATTGAGCTAATTTTAACTGCTTTATATAGTGTTGGGTAGTTTAATCTACAGCAATGCATCATATTATGTAAGATCATCATATGTTTGTAGCGTCACTGTCCTGTGAGAACCACGTATCTAGAAGTAAAAAGTACAATAATTGAAGCTGAGGTGTATCTTAGTGGAGTAGAAGTAGAAAGCGTCATGAAAAGAAAAGACTCAAGTAAAATAGAAGTACCTCGAATTTGTACTTAAGTACAATAATTTTAATTGAGTAAATGTACTTAGTTACATTCCACCACTGCAGAGCGGACATAGATAGTAGACAAATCATCTCTAGTAAATTACAGTCAAAGTAACGGCAGCAGTGAACAACTCGATGGGCATAGTACTAGCTAGCATAGTGCTTGTGCTTTAAAGATTTCATGTGAGAATCCGTGCTTACCATTGTTCCAAGTCTGAATGTTTTGCGAAAAAATTCACATCGCACCGCATACAAATCGCTGGAACCTCTTATTAAATTTACATTTACCCATAGCAGAGCCTGCATTGCTTGCTCGCAGCGTCGCGTTCTTGGTGTTTTCTTTTTCCCCACTGCAACCCCCAAATTGGAAGCTGGATAAACATGTTCTTCTTCTAGGTTAAAATGTGGATCACAGCCACACAAGGTTCTACCACATCCTACCAAGCAGAGTGTATGCTACGTGTTTATCGTTCAAACCGTACAAACAAATAGATATAAAACATTGCGGAAATTGTCATTGTTGTGAGATATAAAATACTGGTAAAATAAAACATAAAAACAGAAGGAAAGAAATAGACAAGCTCATTCATTCTGCCCCAGTTTAAATGTAATGCCTCCTCTCCTACAATTCCAGACATGTTAAGACATTTTTAGACCGTGAATATCAAAAACAAAATTTTAGACATTTTAAGACTTTTTAAGGATCCTGAAAAAGCAACATTAGCATTTATTTGGACTTGGGTTTTTGGGTATCTGGTGAATTCAAGTCTAATGTTCAGTCCAATATTAGCTCTGTTTTTGAATATCTGGCTCTTTAGCTGCTAAATCCTCCACTATATTCACGAGAGCGGTGAGAGTGAACCAAAACAGTAAAGTTGTGGGCTGAACACCTAAACAATGGGCTGAAAGAGGCTTAAACACTCCATAGAGTTGAGGAGAACTGTAGAGCTGGGTGATAGTCTATGTGGGTTCCTCATTGAGACTGCCCCCTTTCCCATACAAGTAGTCATGTGATCCATTGTTAGTATAAAAATACTGATTAGTGCAGCTTTAATATGTGCAATAATATTTTTTGGTGAACATAAAAATATAGTTTGCATTGTAAAATGATGATAAAGGGATTTGAGAGGAAATAGACCATGTTTGAATTCATTCTTCCAGCGTGCAGGCTTTTTGAAGATGGGCGACCAGTGTGAAAAGGGATTATATCAGACTATTGCTTGACTACTGTGTTCTACCAGTACTGATATCTTTGTACAATGCTTGACAGCCACTCTGTTAAATATTTTAATCGTAAATACCCCAACCACCACAGTGTCCCCATTAATTCTGCTCTATTCCATTACCATTTTCACTATATCTAGGACACGCATAATCTTGGTTTTCTTTAAACCATCCAATTTTTAGTGCAAGTACCTCATGGCTGTGTAATGAAAACACATTGAGAGTGTACACATCAACAAGACTGGGGCTAAGGGAGAGCAAGAGAGAAACCAAGACGTAATGAGATGGTGAAAGGGAAAAGGTAGAGAGACTGAAGAGAGGAGAAAACGAGAGCCATGGCAACCGTAATAAGAGACAAAGGAATAGCAGAGCATATTAGCGCCTTCATTTGATGATGAGGTGTTCTATTTGCATGCAAAGTATCCAAACCCCTGCAGCAGAGGGTCACTATCTCTGCATAACCAGCATCCAATTCCACATTGCAGGCATACCTCACATCTCTTCTTCGCCAGCAAACCATTTCCTCTACTCATCTAAGCCTCTGTTCTTAAGTCTGACTTGACTCTGTATCAGAACAGTATCAGTCCTCATTAGGGCTTTACCGAAGACACTAGACATCATTGATAGGCTGCTGATTTGTTATCTAAGTTATCTCAGTTGGCCACAGTGGAGATCATTCCGTTGACGGGGTCCAGGGAGACATAGCACCCCCCCCCCCACACACACACACACCTTTTCAGTAACTAACTGATCTCTCAATGACTTTGTTTAGGAAATTACCTGCCTAAACACCCATAATCAAATTGATCTGGGGCTGTGGAAATGGACAAATTAACAGGTCTGTGTAAATCCTGCTGAAACAAATGGAGCATGTTGGTGAGTTCAGGAGTCCTGTTTCATTAATAGTAAACAAAAGCTAGTTGGAGTGAATGGGGTATTAAAGCTCAGACTGAGGTTTAACTTGACCAGCTATCGCATTTTTTCCCCACTGTCATCTCTTGGCATCTATATTAATTTGCCGCACAAATACTGTTGGGATGGTGCCTGAAATCAAGCTTAATCCCTGAATATGGAAACAATAGTCCCCATGGTGAAAGAACTGACACAATAATTTGCTTTTGACAGTATAGTTTTTAACATTTCTTAAATCCATGGAGCCCACGCAGTGTGCCAGCTTCAATATGACTTCACTGACATTTACTGCCATTTCAATTTTGAATACAGAGTGCTATAGCACCCTGGGGTTGAATAGTTTGGATTAGTGTCTCTCCTCCAAATGGCAAAATGTATATGTGACTTGCAGTATGCCTTGTTCAATGATAATGGCATACTACTGTGCAGCATGTGCCACACAGTGAGGCTCCTGAATGGACTCGGCTGCAGCCATTTGTCATAATTACAGAGATGCTTTGGCTCTGAACCATTTGCGCACACACACACACATAGTTGCTTTGATATCTGTGTATCTACTTATTCTGCTGTCCCATGAAATTGTATAGCCCAGGGTGTCTAATTATACTAATCGAATGCGTACTGCCTGACATTTATTCATACATTATTAATAGCAGAAACAATAGAATCTCTGATTGGATGTACTGACTTCCTGACTTCTCATCTTCTCTCTCTCTCATAATGTTTCTCACTTATCTCTCACTCCATCTCTCTCTCTCTACCCCATGACCTCCTTTCTTCTCTCGGTGACTCTTTCCCCTTCACCTTCACCTCCTGTAATTTTGCTTGTGGGTGTTGAGTAATTAGCATGCCTCCCACTACTATTCTGATGTCAGAGCAGGGAATTTGAGAAATGTCCCATAAAGATTATGTCTCCTGATAAGGTTATGTCGGGGACTCCATTAAAGAGATGGGCTGCACAATGGCTGTTTGTATCATTTGGGGGACAGAGGGAGTGAATGAGAGAGAGAGAAAAACTGAAAATGACTGAAAGAGAGAAACTGTTTTCATATTACTGCATAGAGCACAGTATGCCAGCATTCACCATTGTTGCATTCTATTCTATGTTTTAATGTTTTGTTGATCTTTATTCTGCACTTCAATTCTTTTTTTTTTAATTTAAGATTAAGAGAAACCCATTCATTATTTAACTTAATTACCACATTTTACTGTGTTACTTATATATACACTATATGGCCAAAGGTATGTTGAATCCCCTGTATACAAACTGTACTTTTGGTCATTCTTTTCCAGTCTGGGGCTGTTTGTCATGGTTTGCGCCAGGTCCCTTATTTCCAGTTCCATAGGGAAATCTAAAAGCGAGACAATGTAACATTTTGAAAAAGAAAAAACACAGCACCAACAATGTTTTTCTTTGGGTTCTTTTTCAACATAACAATGATGCTGTGGACAAGGCAAGGCCAATAAAGAAATGTCATACCCAGTTTAGCAATGGAGAACTTAACTGGCCTGCACAGAGCCAAGACCTCAACCGCCTCCAACACCTTTGTATGCAGTATGAACTGCAGCACCCAACATCAGTGCCCAAACTCAATTGTGCTCTTGTGGCTAAATGGAAACAAATCCCGGCAGCCAGTTTTCAAAATGTTGTGGAAAGCCTTCCGAGAAAAGTGGAGACTGTTACAGCAGCATATTAATTCCCCTGGTTTTGGAATGACATGTTCTACTATCACATATTTGTGTAATGTTCGGGTGTCCACATACTTTTAGTTTTAGTTTATTGTAGCATACTTGCAGCTCTCATGATCGTTTTTGCTTATTACAACTGTTCATTACTTACAAGTTATTACTTACAATATGCAACAAAATGTAATATTTTAGCCATTAAAGCTCTCAAAACCACAATGCAGTTCAGTTAACTTGAACTGAACTGAAGAAGACATGAAAAGAGTGTAAGAGAGATAAATATTGACACCGAAAGGAGGGGTGCATAGTGGATACCGTACACTCAGCACAGTGTTTGGTTTTGCATTGTGTTACACATTATCCGTCTGTAACCACGGTACAAATGCTGAGGTGTTTTGCATAAAGAAATCCAACCTTGAGTATTCAAATTTGAGATGTTGCAATCGTGCATGAAATGTTTTGTGTTTGCAGCAGGGTGGGTGGAAGGCCTCCCCATTTGATTTTCAACAGAAATTACTCGATGTTACATTTAGCATTAAGGTGACAACAACATTAAGGTCGAGCCATCGAGGTTTAGTAAATTACAGTGTGTTTGTGAAATTTCTAGGAAAACACTATTCCATGTCATGCCAGGCTGGTATGGAGAGGGAACCATTGATAGATGATTACAGATGAGTCCGAGCTCAACATAATAACAACTTGAATAAAAGTGCCTGTTGGATGCACATTGAATTCCACTACACACATGCTTCAGCAGCAAAATTGCAGTAACAGCACGCAGAGGTAGCAGCCAGCCAGACATGCCATCTGAGGTTTGTGGCTGAAGTCAATAGAATTTCTGAGAACTTTTCTCCTGCAAGGCGAAGGGCTTGATGTATTTTATAGATGGATCACCCAGGGTAACTTAATTTGGGTATCATTTGTATTTCCACATGAATCACATCCGAGACCTGCATGTGCCGCTGTACCGCCCGATGAAAAATACCCACAGTTTAACTCCACCGTCAGAGATGATTTGCAAGAATTTAAGTAAACCACCACTTCTTTCCCTCTCTCAGTCTCTTTAATATCTTGGATAATGCTTGATGTCTGGAGCGTTATTGAGCTGTTCACTCACTCTCTGCCGATACAGATTTTTCATTCGTCGATATGCCATATATTGCCCTCTATCTTGCCCACGATTTTTCCCCTTTGCCTCTTTCTCATTTTTCTCAGATGTGTCATGGACGGTGTGATGCTTGATGTGGTCATGTTGTGCCACAGTGATCTTGCTGCATTCAGAGCTGACTGGACACTTCTCCCTGAGTGGATGACTTAATCCCTTGCTCCATACAGCTATTTATCTCCCCTCACATCAGGGCAAAGAGATGGCGATGCTGTGGGAATACAAAGACAGAGCTTTAGTCAAAGAAACTATCCAGCCAGTTAGATAGTTAGTCAGTGATTGAGTGAGTGAATGTTTCTCTGTCTGTGTATGTTTATGCGTGTCTCACTCCTCTGCCTCATTTAGCAACCGCTCACTCCCTTTTCTCCTTTTTTTGTCTTTTTATTTCCAGAGTCTGCCGCTGTGTTGCCATGGCGACCGTGGACCCTCCGTCCTTCTTCCTGCTGTGTTGGCTGCTCCGAATGGCCAGCTCGGCATTCCCAGAGGAACCAGGGCCCCTGAACTTCATCCCCACTGAAGGTACTGACCTCCTGACTTTCTCGCCCTCTAGCCGCCTACTCCCCTGCGTGCCTCTCTCCCAGGTTGTGATGTGTGAGTTGTGGGGTCTAACAGGCAGGGGGGGGGGGGCATGGAGGAGACTTAGAGTCATGGTGTGGGCTGCGGCGGTCAGACAGGCTCTCACACGAAGGGTGTTGAGTGGTGTCTAGGTCAGGAGGTGTGGGGTCGCACTCAGGAATGAGACCAGAGTGAAGGACGGGGGTCTCACATTCATGTCCCCCCACACACACACACACACACACACACACGCTCAGACCCTCAAGAGACGCAGCTCCTTACACGCTCAGACTTTGAGTCTCCATATGAGCTTGGTAGTCTCTAGCTCAGACCAGACCTTGATTGATTACAGTTCAATAATATTGATTGATGGTTTCCCAGCTGAGTCCAGACCCTTCTCGACATATCAATACCAATACTAGTAGAGTGTAGAGGTTGTCAGGCTACTCAGAGCTACGCTGGAGTGGCTGCTTTAGACTCAGCAGCATTGGTTTATAGCGGGTATACGTTATAGTAGAAAATGCAGGTTCATCTGGATGGGCAGACAACAGAAATAGATGGAAGTGTGTTGGTGGACAGAGAGAGAGAAGGTGGAGGACAAGGAGCGAAAAGAATGAATCACAGTGGGTCCCAGGACAGAGTGACATAGATACTATAGGAAGAAATTACAGGATTTAAATACAGCAGAAGCAGACAAAACATAGAAGTGAATACGAAGGGGAAACAGGTGAACTATAGAGTGGGATATGAAGAATTAATGATTGGAAGAGCAAAGAGAGGATGAAAGGATATCCGATGAAAATACTCTCTCATACACCTCAGTCAAGGTCAAAGACAGATGGCCATGCTGGTTTTACACAGTAATCCATCTGATTTATATGTAGATGTTATTTCTGCTTCTGTCTTCACTTTAAGTTTTTCTCTGTCTTTGCACATCTTTGGGAAAACATGACAAAAACATGCTGAAAAAGCTCCACCACTTTTATCTTTGGTTTCTCTCCCTGAAGGTTTCCCTTCCTTGATGTACAGAATCCCTTGTCCTCTGAAAGACTTTGAACATTTTGTTTTTCCTTTTTGATGTCACCTGTCTCTGTGTGTCTCTCCTTTTGAATGATCTGAATCAGTTGGCAGAACATGTATTACCAAACTTGTCAACAAAAACAGCAGCATGTAAATGAACAATTCATCAAAACTGAGTCCCAATAAGTCAGCAAACAAAAACTCATGAATTAAACTGTGATATATGAGGTATAGGTCAGACATCTTTCATTCTCAGAAGATTATTTGTTTCTTGTATCTCAGTTTGTGTTCTGCTCTGTCTTTGTAGGCTTAAGGCAGCAGATATGCTGCTGGTTCAAATGCAGGTCTCAAACTTTGTCACCTTGAATACCTGTTATTACTGCTGAACTGTCAAAACAAACCAACTCAAAACCACTTTTATGTTGACTGCTTATTGTCAAAGATAGATGTCAGCTTGGGCTCAGCCACTGTGTGCTTTTGTCTCTCGTTCACTGACAGTGGTGAGAAGACACCCAGTGTTTCTGGGCCGACCCCATCGAACATGGCTGAGACAAGAGCCGCTACACATCCAGAGGATTCTCCAAGTCAATCGGACACTCTACATTGGCGCCAGGTACAACACGCATCAGCACACACAGAGACATACTAATTAACTTATTGTATAGCCTAAGCAGTTTCATTTATAGCTTTATCTTTAAGAATATGCTTTAAGAAATCTGGGACCTATGATATGTCTTAGATTGCTTGCATCACACACATATACAAGTACAAATATAGCAGAGCCATTTTCAGCTTTAATATCTGTTGGAGTGTCTGTTATCACTACATTTGTTGCCAAGCAACATTGGCCTTTTTTATTGTACATTAATTTAGGAGTTACAGCGTCTGAGCCTCAAACCTAAGTGTACTAAAAAACATACCATCAGTATTGCTGTATAGCGCTAAGTGTTCTTTGTTGAATTTATTAATTGTGGCAGGACTAAATAAAGATGTCAGTTGGTTGGTCCAACACTTTCTAATTAAGTCAGTGTTTCAACATGCTAACTGCAGACATGTTAACATGCCAAAATAGCATTCCGCTAAAAAAAAAAAAGCTGTGCCTTAAGTACTGCTGAGGCTAGTGCACACCGTGAATCTGTGTTCAGTTTATAACACAAAAACAAGAAAGCTCTGTGTGCAGTGTTTTTGGCAGCAGCAAACTCACAAACAATACTTTTGACCATTCTTCTTTCCTTAGGTTTTATTACATTCGTTTGCATTCACCTTCTACTGTACAGCCCTGAATCAGAAAGCGGCACAGCAAAGGTCATCCATGCATCCATGAAATAGGCATTGCTAGACAAGAAGCTTGTTTAAAGGTCCAGTGTGTAACATTTAGGAGGAGGAGGCAGAAATGGAATATAATATTTATAAGTATGTTTTAATTAGTGTATAATTAACTGAAAATAAGAATCATTGTGTTTTCACTACCTTAGAATAAGCCGTTTATATCTACACAGGGGGCAGATCCCCTTCCACAGAGGTCGCCATGTTGCACCGCCATGTTTTTCTCCTACACGCTTAGAACGTGAGGATGAGGCGAATGGTATTCATATGGTTGCAAACAGCAGTTTCACCGCTAGATGCCACTACATCCTACACACTTTAAGTAGTGACTACGCCCAGGGCTAGCTGGTGAACAACTGTAGCTGGTGAGCTAACTGCAGACATGCTAGCCAGCCATGAACATGCTATCTCTAGTCAGTCACAATAGTTCTCCTAACAAGCTAACTATCTAACTGTCAGTTACCTAACGAGACAAGTTCACACAAGTTCAACCCGTCTCATAACTGTTTACAAACCATGCGTCTTCAATTTAGCAGTTATACTATGGCATAGTAGGGTTATATAAATTAACTCGATGGTGCAACACAGCTAAGCTACAATAGCTTCCTCTGTTTTAGACTCCTGCTCTCTTGTCCCATCGAGCGAATTGACTTTGCCCCCGAATGGACTTGGAGGTCCATTTTTGTTGCATAATTAACAGTACTGCCATACATTTCTTACTAGATGGTATAATCTCTTCTGATTACTTGGTAAAGTGAATGTGCTCACTGTAGTTAGATCACTGCAGAGACGAGGGTTGATGTAACAAATCTGTTACAATAGCTTCATTTGAAGGCTGACATTTGGACTGGCAAATATTTTCTAGTTTGGTCTCCATCTGATGATGGTGCCCATATGTCTGTCATTCTGGTGAATGTGCTGATCCTGGACAGACTGTAGCCCTGGTGGTCAGGAGAGCCAGACGAGGACGGCCTGCTCAGCTGCACCAGGTTTACACCGTAAAGCTACATCTGCTGCTCCCCGGAGCCATTCGGGAGCCGACCTGAAACAGACTGAGCTAACAAAAAACATACTCCTCAAGATTTACTGGCCATGCTGTCAAAAAAATAATTTGGCTTGAAACATTCTAAAAAAAAATGAGACACAGTCAGTTTCCACATATGGCGCTGGTTATTTGCTGTAGTGGCAGTCTGAAAGAAGATTGAAGTGGTTTCCTATAAGAGACACCACTGTGGTACAGGAAATGACCCAGTCCCTGGCCTCCAGCTGGTTTAACCTCACTACTGAGAATTGGTAGTTAATATATCAAACTGTGTTGGTTCCAGCCATTCTGTCTATGCTGAGAGGGTCTATAAGCACACACATGATAATAAAACTGCCCACAGAAAACTACGGCTACTGCAGTCTGCAGGTCTGCTCTAACATATTACCAGAACCATGAAGCAGTCTGAGAGACATTAATTTCAATTTACAGCTGCAGAAAGTCTTTTCTGAGTAGCAGAAGTAAACTGATATGAATGTCTCAGCCAACCGGATGATAATGAAATGCTAGACTGACAGACAGAAACACGAGAGAGGTGAGGGGGGTTGATGGCATCACAAGAGATTCAGAGAACGAGCGTTTCAAGAGTATATTTATATATTAAGTGGCTAATAGTGTTTGCGGCTTCTAGACAGAAAATTATCAGTCTAGAAAGAAACAGAGCTCTGTGCTTGTGTGAGCCACAGACAGCCCAGCGGGGAGGCACAGTTTTAACATGTATAATATATAAATAAGTACCTATGCGGTGGCAGGTATGACTGCCAAAAGCTTGTACAGAGTGCATGGCCTGATAAGACGCCTCACTCATCCCCAAATCCTGTCACCATTAGCATAGCTGCTCCACAGACTGCAAGCACTGCTAAATCCCTGCCCCAAGCCCCTGCTGAGAGCAGCTACCTCTCCATGTCTTCTTCCCATCCTTGCTAAATAAAAGTAATGTGTTTGGCTGGTGGCAGGTGGAGTAAAGCGCCTTGCTGTGTTAAGCCCCATTTCATTGCTGTCAAAATGAGCAGCTGTGGATCCTGTGGTCTTCAGCCCTCAGTCAGATCCAAAGGGCTAATCCACACAAATATAAACCAATTGCGGAGTGTTTACTTATTGACAAGGTGACCAAAGCAAGGAAGCCAACTCTTGATTAACTGTTACAATTGTGGTAAAGCATAAGAGGTTTTTTGCCATCTGGAGCTGTGTGTGTGTGTGTGTGTGTGTTTTGCAGTAGGTGAAAAGGGAAAGTGTGTTGACTTATTGTCAGGCTGGAAGTTTCTCTGTTTATTAGCCTACAGACGCTGACCTCAGAGGTCACTGGCAGTCACGCGGCGGTCACAGCCAGGTCAAATGCCTCATGGCAGACAGGCAGGGAGACGCTCAGTTGTGGCAAAGACTGGGAAGCTTGGGAGCTAAAGCTGCCAGGCTGTTCAGCCGTACAATGGCTAGCAGAGACACTTCAGCATGCAGATGAGGACAAGTATGTGGAGAGAGACACAAACGCACAGGTGAAGACACCCACATGAACACACACCATAGGCACTGTTTACACATTTTATACTAGTACTTTAACGTGTGCACTCTGGACTAATCCTCACAGGATGCTGTTTGGGAGTTTGTGTCCAGCAAGTTAAAACACTTTGTCAATGATACAAAATGAGTGCAGACTGAAGTAATTTAAACTACAACTTTAAGCTGCTGTTTTAAATTAATTAGTAGTGATGTTGGGGTGCACGGTGGCATAGCGGTTGGGGCCCCTGCCTCCCAATAAGGAGATCGTGGGTTCGAATCCCGGACCAGACCATGACCTTTCTGGGTGGAGTCTGCATGTCCTCCCCGTGTTAACGCGGGTTTTCTCCGGGTTCTCCAGCTTCCTCCCACCGTCCAAAGACATGCATGTTTAGGTTAATTGGTGACTCTAAATTGTCCCTGGGGGATGAATGCGAGCGTGAATGGTTGTCTGTCTCTGTGTCAGCCTTGCGACGAGTTGGCCACTGTCCAGGGTGTACCCCGCCTAAGGCCCAAAGTCACTGGGATAGGCTCCAGTCACCCGCGACCCCAAAACGGGAACAAGCGGTAGAAAATGACTGACTGACTGATTAGTGATGTTATCAAAATATCCATCTACCAATTATTTTCTTGATTAATCCATTAAGCATTTGGTCTATATGTGTGTGGGACAGAGCTGGCAGGCATAAGGAGTCACAGGTGGATTTTCAAAATGTGGGTTTTATTTACCCCAAAATCAAGAAAACAGTTTACAAAATAAGCCCATCAGATGTCATAAAAGATGTCAACTAAACAGAACTATATATATTACCATATATTTTCTTTTTAAATTAAGATTATATATGATTTATTAAATATTACTTATTTTGTATTGCCTGTGCAGGATTTTCTAGTTTCAGGTTTCTATTGTATTTTTCATTCATTTATTGTCTCATTTTATCTATGTTATGTAGTTGTCTATGGTGTTTGTGGTTCAAATCCTTTTTTGAGCGCTGTGAGTTTAATGCCTGAAGGAGGCATTTGACAAAATGCTGCTCCCTCAATGAACTTAGTCGGTTGCAGAGGATTTTACTACACCCACTTTTTTTGAGAGCACTACAAATTCACTTGTTAGAATTTAGAATGTAATATCGAACTGGGACACGGCTACTTACTCAGGCACATACTTACAGACACTCGGGTATATGCAAACTCACACGCAGACATGCCACAGAGTACTCTGCTTCAGTCAGCAGAAGTGTCAGGGTAACTAGGTGGTCAGCTCAAATCTTTCCATTTCAGTTTCATCCAGTAGAGCAGCGCCTCATGCACACTCCATCTGCAGGCTCAGAAAGGCTCAGCACTGCTCACACTAAACCACAATACGGCTGCTAGCAAGAGGAAGAGTAGGAAAACTTAAAAGAAATATAGGAAAATTTGGTGGCTTAAGATGTCGTGACCTTGACTCTGGTGTTGTTTGGCGGGACAAAAGGAGAAAGTTCATTAGCCGGTCAAGTCAGAAATATAGGAAATGTTGACAGTTTCTCTTGATTCTTTGTTGACTTTGTATTAGCGAGGTCAAAAAGGGTCTGGGGCGTTTATGAAATAACAGCTCAGGCACGCGAACATCCTACTCACACACACACACATACATACATACTTTTGATTTGTAGGTTTTGGGGCTGGATTTTGTAAGTTGAGGCGCCTTTGTAAGTTATGAGTCGAGGCTATTCTAGGCTGTGCGCACAACATAAAGAATAATGAAATCTTGACACAGTTCACGTTTGTCCTTTTCCTGAATCCTAGCCTTCTTTCACATGCAGTACACATTAAATCTACTAACACATATAAATACACAAAAACATACAGACCACAGGCTTTACATCATTCAAACAACCAGGAAGGCAAGAGAAGAGATGGAGAAAGAAAGAGAAGCAGCAGCATAAATAATCCCCCCTCCTCTGCACTATCAGAGGCAACAGTGCTGGCTGTCAGCCACTCTGACTAGGAGGCCTGGTGCTATATTCATTATGTTAATGCTGAGACAACACTGAAGCAGCCTGGATGAGATTATGCCTCACACTCTGGCCCACTCCACTGTTTGGAGAACGCTTAAACTCTGACCTGTTAAGCAGGGACGCACCGAGCAAGTGTTTGGTGATTTCGCACTTCTTCTCCACTTAGTCGTTGTCCTGCTCTGAGAGGTCGAGCAAGAGCGGGAATCTTCTAACACACCGACAGGAAGTGATGATGAATTATTCAGGAGTGGAGTAACCTGATGGCCTACCTGTGCTCTCATAATGCACACATTCGCACAGCTCTCTCTTTCAGAAAAACAGATGCAAACACACATTGACACAAACACTCAGGTGGTACGAATACTCACCTTGGCAGGCGCCCGTACATGGATGCACACATGATGACCCCTCCCTCTGTCAAAGAAAAAGGAGAAACCAAGAGAAAATGCAGCCCAGATGGGAGACAGAGCTGGATCAGAGATGGGATCGATAGTGCTGCAATAACACTGCTGGCAGATTTACAGATTAGACCATTCAGAGCCTGGCCCTTTGCTTGTATGAAGCCCAAGCTTCAAATTCATCCCAGCAGATTCCAAGGCCTTGATCAATATGCAAACGTCAGCTTTTAGCGGCCTAGCCCAACAAGCTGTCATTTTCATAGGAACATCCAAGGTTACTGCAGCATTATCAGCAGATTAAGAGTGAAAAGCAGTGTTTGGAATATCATGAATACATGCATGGTGTTGGACCACGTGTAGGCAGCATGTGGGGGTGTGCAAGCATCAGTATAACAACTTGATTAAATTATCCATTAATTCAATTTCAGGCTTTTGAATAAGACTGATAAGCTGAATTTGGGGCCTCAGAGCAAATTCAATGCAGCAAGTCAAATTTAATGAGCGGAGGCAAAAAGCGAAGGGAATATATGCGACATCATTATGCATTCGGGTACCATTCCTCATATAGATTGAGAGAAATGAAAGACATTGTAAAGCTGTTCCCTAATCTCTGAGGCTCTGATCAACTTCAAATGAATAGATGACTCTAATATACATGCATTAGCTGTACGCACAAGTTATTTAGTCGTAAAACCGTACAGATTCAATATATAGTGGAAATATTCATATTCAGGGTTTGTATTAAGTGTGTGGCTTGGGTTTCATCCAAAAGAGAATCTGCATCGACCTGCACTGTCCTGAGCTAGCAATAATATCTATGCTGTATTTCTGCTGTGGAACTGGTATTCATGGTTTGCTTAGTGCAGTGTCTTACCTTACCTTAAGCTGCCACTCTTTCTCTAACTCTCTCTTTCTCTCACCAGGGATGACCTTTTCCGTGTGGAGTTGGACATTGTTGCAGGAGACGAGATGTTCTACAGCAAGGTGAGCACCTTCTGGACAGACACCAATAGCATTTACAACCTTTAGGTGGATGTATTACTTGTCGTTAGGCTGGAAAATGTCATTTTATACTACAGAGAAATGCAAATGTAGCTAACCAGCAGTGCACATGTCTTTTTTTATGTATAGAAAAGAACATGGGAGTCGAACAAGAATGACATCAGGATCTGCAGGATGAAGGGCAAGCACGAGGTGAGACAGTGTGTCCGTTTCTCCATCTTCTCTTTCTTTTTATAACAGATATTTTCCCTCTCTTTCTCTCTGGCTCTCTCATAATAGCGTGAAAACAGTGTATTAAACCTGTATTAATTGATTTTCTTGGCAACATGAGTTTAACCACCTGGCTCTGTAGCTGTAACATCAACCTGTTCTTATCCCAGGGCGTCATATAGTGACATTTTGTCATGCCATCGGCACTGTATACAGAAGCACATGGTACGCTTTTAGGTCTGTAGGAGATGCATTCAGAAACTACTTGGTTAGGTAGTGGGAAGTCATGTGACGTAAGTGAATTCAGTCACGTGACGGTTAGTCGAAGGCAAAAAAACTACTTGTAAAGGTAGTAGGAAGTCACGTGACATACAGTGACGTGACTAAAAACTTTAAATATGGGTTTCACACGGGACATGAACCCCAGCCTCCTGGGTGAAAGTCCTGTGTTTGTTTGTGCCATCCATCCACCCACCCCGCTCACTTCCTTATGCGGACTAGTCGCTCTATATACTACGTCACCTGACTTCCTTAAGGCTTTCTGGCAGCCCTGTGCCCTGAAGACGTCTCCTACTGACGTAAAAGGAGTTCCTGAAGGCGTCTCCTACAGACACTGAAGGGTACCTTGTGTGTCTGTACACAACGCTGATGCCCTAGTGTGTGTGTGTGTGTGTGTTTGTGTGTGTGAGTATAGTCTCTGTGGTTCCTTTGTTCTGTGTTAGTTCGTCTTGGTTTCCATACCCCACGTACCAGCCCCAGTTTTTCTGGGACTAGACTTATTACCTCGTTTTGTGGACTTCCTGCATGTTATTTGGACTTTGGATTTCTGCCTGTTCCCTTTACGGATTTGTTTGCCTGTTCGCACTGATTTCCCTGTTGTGACCTCCACCTGTCTGTCTGCCAATCTGCATACCTGCCTGCCTGTAACCTGTTTACTGCTTGCCTTCCTCCCAGTCAGGCCATCATTAAACACTCTAATCATCATACTCTATCGGCTGTCTGTATTTGGGTCCTTTTCCTGTTACCTGTTTGCCAATATGTGATGGAACTGCTGTGGCTGGAAATGCGGTTGTTGAGAATGAACCAAAACAATAAAGTTGCTGGCCAGAAACCCAAACAATGAGCTAAAAGACGCTTAAATGCTCTGTATAGCTGTGGAGTCGAGTCATTATTGTCTTTGGGTTTGTCACTTTGAGCAACCGATTTCATATACAAGAAGTAATTTGATCCATTGTTAATACAAATATTTTAATTGTAGCTGCTTTTAAGAGCGTCATCATAAATAATGACAAAACATCACTTTTACTTTGAAATGACAGAGCAGTAGTTTGCGCAATTTTTTAAATTATAATAAAACAAGATGTTGTCAATGGTAAATGGTTAAAAATGCGCCACAATCAGATCAAATAACTGATCATACAAAAATCAGGCTGCAAGAAAAGTGAAAGCCCAAGACAATTGGAGATTAAATGCAAAGATTATATACAGTTACTGATCAGATGTATTGGCTGACTTTACTCACTCAGAGCTTTTGTCTTTCGCCCTCTCTTTGTCTTACACACATTATTATGGCACATTTTTCCCTTTTGCCTGGAGCTTTGCTTCTATTGTGCCAGTCATCTGACTGGCATGCCTGCTGGCACTGCCTCAAGAAGAGGGCAGCTTTGACCACGTATTATTTTATTGTCCCTGCTCATATAACCCATCACACACACATCGATCAGAAGAACGGAGCCACTTCTACTTAATCACCACTTGTATCACCATCATGCGGTAGGAATGCGGTTTGTGCCCTCAAAAAATGCAGGTGGGCGTCAGGAAACCGAGGCGGTGAGGAATGGATGGGGTGAAACGTCCCAGCAGCCACCAGCAGCCCACGCCTGAATACCTCTTATATCTCCAACACACACACATCCCTAGCTGCTGTCTGCCACACATAAACAGCCCGTATTCAGTGTCTATGTGCGTGTGGGGGTGGGTGTAGTGGTGATGGTTGGCGGGGGAAACATGGACTCTGTCCCCTCCAGGCAGGGGAAAAAAAAAAAGACTTATTTAACACAGTGAGAGAACACCTGACATTAAATCTGTGTGAGACAGTGCCAGACAGAAACACAATGGAGAATAGAGGGACAGAGACAAAAAGCTAGGCTGAGAGGAGGAGAGGGGAGGAAGAGAGCGAGAGAGAGAGGTGAGAGAGAAAAAGCGGGTAGATAAAGAAGGAGAGGAGAGGCGACGCGAAGAAATGAGTGGAGACGAGAGGAGAGGAGAGAAGGAGTGTGTGGGTCCCTGTTGGCCGGCCCTGAGGAGCGCTGTGGGGCTGACTGAGATATGAAAGGTCTTCTTGCCCCTAATGACTGTGCTGCCTGGTAAAGCTGTGAGTCACACGGCAATGTGAGGAAGATAAGAACCCCGCCAGGTCCTCTCTGTCAGCTCTCTGTGCTTAGATGCATATGAATGGATGTGCTTGTGTGTGCATATGCATGTACACACAGGCGCAGTCACATACACACAATTACACACACTCACTAGGGTATAACCGATATGGATTTCTAAAAGCCAATACAGATATTTTAAAGTCAGTTCAGTCAGTGTTTTTTGTTAAATTGTGACTAAAAATGCAGTTATTTTCATTCCAAATAACAGCCGCTGAAAAAGTATGTAAAAGTTGGAACTACACATATCTGGCAATATATTGTAGTCCAGTACAACAACAACACAAACTACAGCCTCAAAAATGAGTAACTTTTTCAACACATCTCTGAAACAGTGCCAACAACATTGGAAACGTCTAGACATTCAGTTTTAAATGCATTTTGTTCTCATAAAACATTTATATTTATACATTTCTTTTGAAAAATTTGAAACCTGCATTGTTTAAATTCACGTTTGCCAGCTTGCTGTCTTCTTCTTCCCTGCATGTTGCAGGTGAATTGCTACTTTACTTGGCACATTACGGCCACCTGTCGATCAGTGGAATAGTGTGAAACAATTGGCAGGAATGTGTACGCTGTCAGGCGTGCGCCCATGCACATATATATACAATATCTTGGACTCCCTTTTGTCAAGAATGAAGCTTAATGAAGCATGGCTTTATCATTAAATACCGGATTTTCATATTTGATTTTTCAGCCTTCTTTCCATGAAGAATTGTGTTGTAAGGTTTTTTTTCCCAAAAAAATATTGAGCTTAAGCACTGAAATAAGTTCCGAAAATTACTTAGCTTCAATGCAGCCTTTCAGACCTGGAAAATAGATCATTTAAGATATAGTTTGATGTTATGATGTCACTGCAGGGCTTTTATATTGAAATGCATTAGATTGCTGGCATGTTGTTTTTGTTACTTCCTGTTGCTGTTTTGCTCATCAAGTTGGAGGTCAAGCTGACTAAATATTGCATGTATATATACTCTAATGGATGCATACACACGACGTGGAGGTTATTACATGTAGGTACGAGTACCAGCCCTCATGTACATTAGAGACACTGAGTGTTCATACATATTCATAACGAGTATCATTTTTTAAAATCTGCTCTCTCTTTGTTTCTCTCTCCTACACATACATGAACGCAATTAAAAAAGAAAATCTCAACAAACACAACTGTCAAGCATTTTCTGTGTGCCTCCATCCCCTCCCCTCCCCCTTTCTCTCCTCCACTTCACCTCCTGAAAATGTTCTGTTCTGCTTGGGGGATGGTTGTGTCAGATGTGACACATTCACCACCTAGTAATTGGTTTTGTAATTAAATGTTTCTGCTTGGTTGATCACAAAGGACATAGTATTCTCCCTAATTAGGCTGAAAATTCAATATCCTAATTCTTTCGCCCTTTTTCTTCTCCCGTGTTGACCAAACGATTGTTGATGAATGCAACAGTCGGCCTCGCTGTCACTCACTCTGCATATTCTCGTCATATTTTCCTTTGTCCTTTGCTTTCCGCTGTCTCTTTATCTCTCCTGCATTTGCCCTTTTCGTGTCTTTCTCTGCCATTCCCTCCCTTTCCCTTTCTCTTCATATGAAAGCAAAGGAGCGCAAGAGATAGAGGGTGAGACGTTCCCCAGGGGTGGCTCTGTGCCAACACGTCAGGCCATGGCAGCGTGGCATGCACATGCAAACAAAGTCAATTCCATACAGAGCACTTTTAAAGAGCGGTTGGGCATCGTTATAAGCAGCACTTAGCGAGATTGTTTGATCAATATTGCGTTGATCGTGCTCTCTAAGGAGCTCCGGGTTTTCAGTCGTCCAACCCAAATGCCTTTTCTGGGTTGGAGAAAGATTCTGTTTCACAGCCTTTTTTTGGCTCCTAAATCAATCAATTTGAAATGCCAAATGTAGAGTCACTTTCCTTCCATGTAGTTGTGGTCCTTTTTTTCATCTCACTAAAACTTCATATGTATACAGTATCCTGTTTCTCTGCCTTTCATGTTACTGAACGTTGACGTCTTCTACTTACTTCAAATTAGGTTTTTTCCTGAGACAAGATTCATTGAAGTTCAACCTTTATTGTATCTTTCGTGTCATAGCCTATTGTTATATTCCCCAAAAATGTGTACTTTTGAGACTATTACCGAACTCAAAACACAATGCCAAGGTGCAAGAATGTCAAAAACAACAAATATGGAGAAAAGAAGGGTCTGCACAGGTCCAATGCAAGGATGAAGCTGAGAAATCAGATTTCCAGATGTTTGTGCAGAATTTATTTCCCTTTAATTACTTCTGATACTTATTTCCCTTATTTTGGCTTTCTGTATTGATGTATCCTCAGTTTTTGTGTTATGCTTTAATTGTTGGGCATGTATTTGGACCTAGGGATCTACATAAACATTTTCCCTGGTGACGGTTTAGTGACTTAAATAGCTTTATCATAAAATACTATCATTAAATAACTTATTTTGAATATATTCCCAAAAGCCAATTTTCTTACAGGCAAACCAAACAATATCACATGTAAAGTGACAATTTGCCAACATTTTCTCAGCAGGTTGTCAGACAGAGAGCTGTCCAGGGGTGATTCAGGTTAAGTGTTGTGGTCAAGGATTGAATGGTGTGTGTGTGTGTGTTTGTGAATGTCTGGTGTGTGTATGTTTCCACCAGGGAGTGGAGCTCAGCTGACCCCACGATCTGTAGGTCTTGCTGCAAGTCGGCTCCACCACTGAGGCTGCCACATGGCTGACTGGCCTGGAAAAACTCAGTTTTTCTCTGTTTCTTCCTTTCCGTCTTCACTCTCTCCCTATCTCTCTCTCTCTCTCTCTCTCTCTCTCTTTATTTTTTCCTCCCAATCTCTATTATCTTGCTCCCTCCCTCTGGTGTCTGATGTTTGTTTGTGGCCTGTGGTGTGTTCAGTCAGAATTACCATCAAACAGGGAAGAAGGGTTGCAGAGGGACGCGGATTAGCTTTAACATGCTGAGTAAGACCACAGCACTCAGAACAGCACATTGCTGCTAATTTGGTACCGCTGTTAATTTATCCTCCGCCCACATGCACACAAACACACACACGCGCACGTCTTCTTGTCATGGAGAGTCACTGTTTTCAGTCAAAATTGTGCGTCAGGGATTTTTCTGGAAATGACAAGCCTCTTGTTAATGAGTGGAGCAGAGGGCTCGCCAAACCTTTGTGCATGTGAGTGTGTATTGTGTGTACAGTATATGTGTGTGCATGTGTGAGTGTGTGGGAGAGTTCTGGCTCAATAGCGGCTCTTGGCACAGCAATGCTCTCTTCTCCCTGGTCGCTAACATCAGGGGACCAGCCAGGCATGTAATGGAAACTTTGGAGATTTAGAGGAGCAGCTTGCTAAATACAACCCCCTGATGTACTGCCTTAGATGGCTCCTATGTACGAACATTACTAAAGCAGGTCATCATGATAACTTTTATGAGTATGATTTTGGTAGACTTTACGATGTAAAACCTGTTTTGTATTTCAGTTAGACCAACGCTGATTGTAGCCGGAGGTAAAACCCATGTTCATTTAGGTTTTTGGATAAAGCCTCATCATTAGAACAAACTAAGCTCAGGCTTTGGCTAAATGAAAAGGTTGTTTATCATCGCAGTCTAAAGGTTGAGTTCCGGACAATAGATGGAAAGCAGATGCAGAAGGTGGAGCCTCCTCAGTTTTAATGGTGTCTGACTGCTGCAGGTTGTTTTGAGCAGATGTGTTGTAGCAACAGAGAACTTGTTGTCAAACCTCTAGACTGTGTGTGTGTGTGTGTGTGTGTGTGTGTGTGTGTGTGTGTGTGTGTGTGTGTGTGTGTGATCACTTGCATTTAGATGTCTATGAATGCTTTTGGTGTGTCTAAGGAAAATGTGTGTGACGATAATCCAAGAGGTGAGGAATGCACTTGCTTGGTCAACATCTGGGGAGTAGAACTAGCCTGGCTGACATCTGCCTTAAGAGCAAGAGACTGATTAAAAGCCTGCTTCCTGCATAGCTTCTTGTTTAAATAATTGCAGATTCACATACGCAAACTTGCTCACAGACACACATACACAAGCCGGCGCCAGACAATGATCAGCAAGGGGACAGAGGGTTTTCACAGGTGGGCACTCCTTTTTATGTGGTCATAGATCGGAATTTTTTTTGGTAGTATACTGTTGGGCTAATCATAATTGAGTATTCAACCAAGGCCAAGCTGTTGTATAATCCCATTATAACATACACACACGTACGCCAGTGTATCGCATAACCAATAAACAAAATGACGCATACCAACCCCAATCAAATGGACTATCAATCTCTACCTGACTGCGCAGTGGGATTAAGGCAGAGCTGTCCTGGCAAGATGCCACAGAAAAGGCTTTTTGGGGAGGATGTTAGAGAGCAAGAACAAATAAGGTGTAACGGATCAAATATTTGTGATTCCATGAGTGTGAGGGAAATGGTACAGACTCTTACTGGTCTAGTGTGTAAGATTCTGTTGGCAGAATATGGCAGAAATGAAATCTAATATTCATCGTTATGTTTTAATTAGTCTTTAATCACGTGAAAATAAGAATTGTTGTGTTTTCATTACCTTAGAATGAGCCCTTTATTTCTCCTTTACATCCATGGGAGCAGGTCCTCTTCCACCGCCATGTTTCTACAGTAGTCCGGAACGGACAAACCAAACACTGGCTCTAGATAGGGCCCTTTGCATTTTTCGTGAGTTTTGCAGCCACCGTAGGTTCCTCTACACGCTTAGAAGGGGAGGGTGAAGCGAGGTGTAATCAGTTGGTTGCAGTCTGCAACTTCACCGCTAGATGCCACTAAATCCTACACACTGCGCCATCAAATTTGATTTTGCAAAGGGGGCCATTTGGAAGGTAATTTAAGCCTACCTTATGCTGGCGTGACCATTATTTTATTATATGTATTTTAACTTGTAACAAATTAATAGTTTTAATTCTTTATGCCCGAGCTGAGGTGGCTCGGGCATCTGTTCCGGATGCCTCCTGGACGCCTCCCTGGGGAGTGTTCAGGGTATGTCCAACCGGCAGGAGGCCCCGGGGAAGACCTAGGACACGCTGGAGGGACTATGTCTCTCGGCTGGCCTGGGAACGCCTCGGTATTCCCCCAGAAGAGCTGGAGGAAGTGTCTGGGGAGAGGGAAGTCTGGGCCCCCGCGGATAATTGGTAGAAGATGGATGGATGGATTCTTTATCAATACACGTTTAGCATAATTAATGATTATATATAATGGAGTTTGAGAATTTGGGGGGGAGGGGCACAAATGGGGCACAAAAGCTCATTTGGAGCCCCCCCATTCTTTTTTAAACCTTTAACAACTACGTCCATATTTGCACTCAGATGCGTGCTCCTGTGTAATTCATCTGTGCTGCAGATTAATTTTTCAGAGCCCAGGCAGCTCTGCCGCTGTCAGTAAGAGGAGCAGGAGAGGGAGGTGGAGGAAGAGGGGGGGGAGGAGGGCTGCAGTCGTCTGGGTCTCGGAAGGCTTGCCAGCCAGCACAGGTGGCGTTTTGTCTGGATTCTGCCCAGGGAGCGAGAGAGCAGAGAGAGGGGAGGAGGCAGAGGGGAGAAGAAGGAGGCACCAGGACGTACAGAATTTGGATTTATATATAATTGTTTAATTCAGTGATTCACTACTTGATCCTTTGTAATTGGTTTATTTTTTTATTGTGGAAACCGTAGTAAAACCCTAATCCTTCTGACTGGATGGGGCTTGAATAAAGAAAGACCCATACCTGGAAGTGCCAAATTGCTTCCCGGAATAGATGAATAAGGGTTAATGAACGGCATGTATGCAGCAGGGGATGAAATTTGAATTTTGTAAAGTGCAAATGGCAATCAAAACTCTTTTTACGAAGGATCCATCCCTTGTTTTTATCCTGTAGTCATGAAGTGTTTAGTTTTATGTGTACAAGCACTGCCAAATGCACACATTTGTGCAGTGGTTTGGCTCCTCTAAGTACTCCCCTTTCTGAGAGGCTGGCAGTGGGACTGGGTTGTTATTAGGAGTGCTTCATCTGGCTTTGTGATTACAGCTCTGACCAAGCTGACAGACTGCAACCCCACCGGCAAACAGCATGCAAATGATTCTCACACATGAGCATGCATCTGTGGTGTGATACACACACAGAGATATGCACCAGGCACACATGAACACATGCTGTATGTGGGGGAGTTACACACACACACACACACAAATACTGTCACAGCCGCTCCTCAATTTGTCACACAGGGCTGCGCTATTAGAAATTTACACCTCACACTTGACACACCCCCTGCACCCCAACACACACACACACACACACACACACACTCTTTACACTCACACATGAAAACACTTCCTTCTTTCCTGTTTCTTTGCTGTTGAAAAACGAGAACCCTGCAGGGAGTGAAGTGGGAAGGTGGAGCGGTAGAAGGGTTTAGGGTGGAGCATCTGGAATACCACTCACCCGCCTCTCATATCACTGCTTTGCCTCTGATCTCTTCCACTCACACACACGCACATACAGACTGTCATTTGTCATACCCGCTATCACCACCACTGCTTCTGCTCCAGCCCTACTTCTATTTCCGATGACATCACTGCATGTGGTGGTCTTGAAGTAGACGCCATCTGGTGTATATGCGTGTGTGCGTGTGTGTGTGTGTGTGTGTGTGGCCGAGCTGGTGCCATGCTGGCTGGGACACTAGTAGTTTGGGGAGGGGGTTGCTGGCTGCTGTCCACCAGGGATCTACTGTACATCACCACTCACGCTAGATCATAGTATATACTGTACAATAATAATGACAAAATATAGGTTGTAAAACATAAGTAAAGAGGATGGATCCAGAAATCATAGTACATATAATCATGATGAAACTGATGAAATTGCAGTATATATAATTATGCTAAAAACTGTAGATTGTAAAACATAAGTGAAGAGGATGGCTCCAGAAGGACAACTGAGCAGCTCCAGGTGATGCCCACTAAGTAGGATCTGAGCCACACCACCTGCCCTCCACCATAGACACAGCCGCACTGTCCCAGCAGGTGGCCGCAATCAGAAATACCTGCTGGAAGTGACAGTAAGAGAGCAGAGAGAGACGAGAAAGTACAAAACTATGGGAGAGAGAAGATATCGAGTTAGTAACATGCATTAATGGGATAAGAATGCATATGGATGGAGAGAGAGAAGAGGAGAGAGGTGCATCATGGGAAGTCTCCCAGCAGTCTAGGCCTATAGCAGCATTGCTAAGGGAGCACCAACTATAAGTTTTATCAAAGATGAAAGTCTTAAGCCTACTCTGAAATGTGGAGATGGTGTCTGCCTCACGAACCCAAACTGGGATCTGATTCCACAGGAGAGGAGCTTGATAGCTGAAGGCTCTTGCTCCTATTCTACCTTTGGAGACACTAGGAACCACAAGTAACCCTGATTCTGGGAGCTTAGTGTTTCTAGTGGGGTAATAAGGTACTGTGAGCTCTTTAAGATACGATGGTGCCTGACCATTGGAGGAGGATTTTAAATTCTATTCTGGATTTTACAGAGAGCCAGTGCAGAGAAGCTAATACTGGAGAAATATGATCTCTTTTCCTAGTTCTTGTCAGTACACCTGCCGCAGCGTTCTGGATCATGTGGAGAATCTTATGGGACTTATTCGTGCAGCCTTATAATTATCATGTTACTTTTTGGTCATAAAGCCCTTGAGACAGTGGTTCCCAAACTGGATCAGCAGGCACCCCCCCCCCAAGTGGTCCTAAGATAAATCTGAAGGGTCACAAGATGATAAAAGACAGAATAAAAAAAAATTCTGTTACATGTAAGTTTGTAATGTTTATATTTTTCTAATATGAAATGATATACTGAATACCTTTACCGCTTCATGCTGTGAAATCCTTCAAAACACACAACCTAAGAAGAAAAAATAACTCTTTAATTAAACTGTTCACAACTCATGTCCATACTTAGGCCAGAACCTGTGGAGAGAATTCACTAGTAGATATTGCTTCATTTTAAAGGTGACCACTGCCTTAAAATATATAAACCACAACGTTTTTATATAACAATTATCCATATTTTTTCTACCTGTCTTCTCTTTAAATTGTATCCATTTTTAATCATTCTTTTTCTTACTTTACATCTCTATGCACATACAGTATACATGTTGCAATTGAGAGTGCGTGACAGCTAGTCAGCAAGCAAGCAGTGAAGTCTTAACAGTTAGCTAATGAACAAAATGTTAAAATAATGGCTCAAAGTAATGGCTAAATGGCAAAAATAGTTAGATAAAAGTAATAGAACCAGTGCTGTGTGATCATCACAGCAGTGTCAAGCACTCATCAGACGTTACAGTACATGTGTTCAGTCATTTCTACTATAAACACACTGAGACACTATAGTACTTTTGTTGAGGCAGGCGATTAAACAATGTCATTTTTCTCAGTTTCACTAAACCAACATTTATTACATTTTGGCACTGTGGGGGAAAAGCAGCTATTAAGTCATGCGGTGCTCACACGACTTCTCATTTCAAAGAATACACACGAAAGAATGAAACTGTGGCTCGGTTTTATTTAGTCATTAAGCAGGCTTCATGTAGTTTGACGCCTCACGGTGGAGAAATTAGCCTTAAATCTGTTGCTTGTTTTAAAATCCTGAAGCTGGTTTGGATTACCATCTGTCAGTCAACAGCAGCTGTGTGTGTGTGTGTGTGTGTGTGTGTGTGTGTGTGTGTGTGTGTGTGTGTGTGTGTGTGTGTGTGTGTGTGTGTGTGTGTGTGTGTGTATGTTTGTGTGAGGGTAGACACTTAAAGTCTCTGCAGGCTACGTTCAGACTGTATCAATATGATTGACAGCTTTAATGGTGTGATAATTCCACACATCAGGCAACTGAAAAGCTTCATTTCACAGAGCGGTTTGGATAATCAGTCTCTAAAAAATAAACTCAGTTTTTTGTCTGTTCGTTCCATCATTTTGCCTTTCTTCTCTTCACTTTTACCCCTCCTGCATATTAATCTCTCCCACTCTTTATTTCTCTCTTTCCTGCAGGATGAATGCCGTAATTTCATGAAGGTGCTTCTTAGTAGACAAGGAGGCTTGTTTGTGTGTGGGACCAACGCCTTCAACCCGCTATGTGCCAACTATACTGTAAGTAAAGACTAAACACGCTTACTACCACTACAGCTATACCTGTCCCAAACCTGTCATAATGTCAATATGAAGTCATAGTAATTTGTTTTATGTCATTGATAAATGCCTTATCTATTTTTCCTAAACAGAGGCCTCGCTTTCAAAACAATTATTACGCCTGTTCAGGTGAAAATTTACAGCTTAGAGATTAGAGTTGTCTGTTTAGCACTTGAGGTGGCGTTGACTTCCTCCCCAGGACTTATTTACCCTTGTTATTTGGCAGTTCCAGTGCCTTGTTTCGCTGAGATATAACAGATGTTATTTCTCGGTGGTTAAACTTTGTGCTCTGCCGAGCTTGTTATCATTGAGAGTCAGAGACGGATAATCAAGAAGAACACAAAGAGGGGAGAAGAGGAAGAGGAGGGTATTCCGAGAGTAAGGGTGGAGACGTGACTTGTTTGCCTGGTTGGATTTCTTTTGATAGTGGTTAAGAAAGCAAAGCAAATTCCCCAAGTGGAGGCAGATTTTAAGAGACGCCAGGGTTCAAGCTAGATGTGAAAGCGCTGACTGACCCGATTCAAACAATTTGACACAGTGTACTATGAATATTTCCTCCGTTCTGTCCAAAATACGTTTGTCAGTCTGAATCTTTGTATCCAACACACCTGAATCCCCCACCATGCAGCTGAATGCCCTCTGCTTCCCAACCAATCCCTGTCTTGTTCAATTACAGGAACGATGAAGAAAATTCTTGTTGAAGAAAAACTACATATAAATATTAATCATCAGCTCAGTTGATTTCACATCATTCTGCAGGATTATTAAATGACGGATGAAGGCAGTTAGGTTGTGGAAAGAAAAAAACGTTCACTATCAAAGGCTTTTTCAGATAAGTGTTATTTTCAGTCTCACATTTCAAACATAGCTCAACAGTGGAACACTGAGACGTACCTGGCCCATTATCTGTCAGCCACTAATGACATTCTACAACAGTGTATAACGCACCTGTCTCTGCCTGATAGGCTGTCTGTTTCTCTGGGGACTAGTTAGCGATGCTAGCTACTATTTTATTTATAGCTGGTTTTTAATGAAATGACACCTATAAATTATTTCAGTTCCAGCAGTGGATGAGAATTAGACTGTACTGTTGAAATAGTTTTCTTTTCACTGAATGTGTGTAACAGAGAGAGAGATGCAGAAGGGAGATTTTACTGTGTATACATGTATGTTTTTTCATAAGAGACTGAAACTTGAAGACTTTATGTGGGTGTATGGACTCCTATGTGTGTGTGTGGGTGTGTGTGTGTGTGCTTTATTTATGCATGAGAATGTAAATCTCTCGTTGCTGCTGTGCCTAATTGCCAACAGTGAATCATTAGTTTGCACTTATGGTAACACTCTCTAATTGCCATTCTCTTTGTTGCTTGTTTTCATGATGCTGCTGTAGATTCATTCATATTGTTTGCTGATTGATGCATGCATCTGTGTGTGTGTGTGTGTGTGTGTGGTGTAACAGGGAGACACTCTAGAGATGGTAGGAGACACGGTCAGTGGTATGGCGAGATGCCCCTATGATCCCAAACACGCCAATGTAGCTCTGTTTGCAGGTAAGACACACCTTTTGTTTTAATCTTTGCTTCCTCACCTGCATGTGGACCACACAGTGCCCTGACACTATGTGCTGCAAAATTCAATGAAATTCAATTCAATTTTATTTATACAGCCCAATATCACAAATCACAATTTGCCTCAAAGGGCTTTACAATCTGTACAACATACGACACCCTCTATCTTTAGACTCTCGATTTGAATAAGGAAAAACTTCCCAGGGAACAGGGAAAAAATGGAAGAAACTTCAGGAAGAGCAACAGAGGAGGGATCCCTCTCCCAGGACGGACAGACATGCAATAGATGTTGTGTGTACAGAATAGATTCACAACAGTAGATCATAGTATATACAATTATAATGACAAAATGTAGGGTGTAAAATATAAGTGTAGAGGACGGATCCAAAAGGACAACTGAGCAGCTCCAGGTGATGCCCACTAAGTAGGATCAGAGCCACACCACTTGCCCTCCACCATAGACACAGCCGCACTGTTGCAGCAGGTGGCCGCAGTCACAGATCCGGACTCTGCATCTCTGGGAGCAGAAATACCTGCTGGAAGTGACAGTAAGAGAGAAGAGAGAGAGGAGAAAGCACAAAACTACGAGAGGGAGAAGATTTCGAGTTAGTAACGTGCATTAATGGGATAAGAATGCATACGGATGGAGAGGAGGAGAGAGGTGCATCATGGGAAGTCTCCCAGCAGTCTAGGCCTACACCAGCATAGCTAAGGGATGGTTCAGGACTCACCTGAGCCAGCCCTAACTATAAGCTTGATCAAAAAAGAAAGTCCTAAGCCTACTCTGAAATGTGGAGATGGTAGGTTTTGTGATTCCACTGATCAGTGTGATAAATATCATTGTTCATAGAAAGAAGAGTTTTTTGACCCTTGATTATGCTACATACTTCAACGCCAATAAAACTGAGCAATTGGGATTCTTCAGTTTTATTCATCTCCTTTGTTTACTTCATCGGATTTAAACACTTCACTATAATCAAATTAACGGCGTTCTGTGGCGGAAACTGTAGGGAGCCATTACTGTTCAGCCACCATCCCATTATCTGATATTAGCTAGATGTCAAGATGATGTTTTTTTAGCATGGGAGTGCTGCAAAGTTGCAATTATGTTACTGCAATTCCATTGTTGACTGGTCAGTCAAGTCATGTTTATGATGCAGGACTTTCATAATACACTAACGCTCACTCCAGCTTTATTGTTTGCAGTTATGCTGTTGCTTTGGTAAGCTGTCCAACTCACTAGTGTTTCTGTGTGTGTGTGTGTGTGTGTGTGTGTGTATGTGCGCGTGTCAGAGGAGAATCTGTTTACAGCCACAGTGACAGACTTCCTGGCCATTGATGCGGTGATCTATCGTAGCCTTGGGGAAAGTCCCGCTCTGCGCACCATCAAGCACGACTCCAAGTGGTTCAGAGGTACCTACAGACATGTGCACGAGTGTGTACTGGATGTGTGCTTCTGCATGCTTGTTAAGGTGTGGTTTTTTTGTTTGTTCTAACAAGTGTAGATGCACGGGCGCAATTTTCTCAAGTACATCCTCTCGTCAGCATCGTGTCTGCTGTCGATGTTTTCGTCAGAGTCAGATGTTTTGAGTGCGTGTCCGCATCACTTAGCAACATGCAGAATCAATACACGTGTCAGTAGCAGAGGGCTGAGTCAGCAGCCTGACAGGTCTGGCTTCAGGTCACTGAACACGAAGCTGTCAAACTTGCTGTTCCTTGCTCCTTGACAGAGTTTGGACCATCCACATCACAGTCGAACCTAACGATGACAATGGGACAGTGAAAAACATACAATATCAGACACACAGGTTGTAGCCGGTCCCGAGTGTAATAGCGTAGCGTGAAACCGAGTTCTCAGAAACATCAGGGAGTCATAATGCGCTTATTGTTTGGTGTGAAATCCCCTTTCACCATGTAATTAAATTAAACATGGCCTGTGCCTCTTTCTCACTGCCCTCATGTTACCTCGATGTGTTGTGGGAGTGAATGACGCATTTGCAAATTGAGACACTGTTTGTTATATGCTTTCTCATGTTCCAGGTATATTTCATTGAACCTTTTCTCTCCACACACCTCTCCCATATACTTTCCCCTTCTTCTCTCTCTCTCTCGCTCTCTCTCTCTCTCTCTCTCTCACATTATAGAGCCATATTTTGTCAGTGCTGTTGAGTGGGGTCCTCACATCTACTTCTTCTTCAGAGAGATAGCCATGGAGTTCAATTACCTGGAGAAGGTATAGAAGACATTCTGGTGAAAACCTATCCTCCTTTCCCTTGAACTCACAGAGAAGCTGCTGGTCCATTCAGAGCATTTTTTAAAAGGACTGTAGAGGAATAGGTGAATGTGTTGTTAAAATGCAACACCATGAAGGGAGATGCCGGTCTAATATCTTTCTGCTGCTATTGTTGGGATGTCAATATCAAGTCTTTTCCCACAGCTACACTGACCTTTCATCCTCATATTTGGTTGTCTGCATATCTAATCCAACAAATCACGGTCTGAGCAAACAACTCATGTCTCTATTAACCTGAGAAAAGCTTTTTTTATAGAAACACTGTATATTTCCTGCCCTTACCAGAGCTGTGAATACAGCTGTGAAAAAATATCAGCATCAGGAAACCCATTTCTCTGATCAATTAGCAATTCACATTTGGGGAGAAGTGCTTGCACAAGGTCTCAGGCTTTGACATGTTTACAGAGAGCAGAGTAAATGGATACTTAAACAGAATCACCATTGTATGGATGAGGGTGTTCAAAGAAGCAATTTTGAGATGCACTGACATTTTCATGAATAAGCGATATTAAATGTACCATTATAAAACAATGATCTGTCAAAACAGGGTTTCCGCATTGCAAATAGTAGCGATCACCCTGGAATTTTTTTTGAAGATGAAACCAAAAGCTTGGGAAATATATCCTAACTCTCCAGCTCATCATTGGAATTTTATGTGAGCTGTGTTTATACAGATATGCCTGTCAGTATGTCGCAAACATATACGACATAACGGATTGTCATTTTCTATGCGCACATCTGCTTCTCTGTGCCTGCTGCTCACAGGTGGTGGTGTCACGTGTGGCGCGGGTGTGTAAACGGGATCAGGGTGGGTCTCAGCGTGTCCTGGAGAAGCAGTGGACGTCGTTCCTGAAGGCCCGTCTGAACTGCTCCGTCCCTGGTGATTCCCACTTCTACTTCAACCTGCTCCACTCAACCAGCCCCATCATCAGGATGCACGGCAGGGACATAATCCTGGGGGTGTTCTCCACACCGGCTAACAGGTACAACATAGACATACCAACATTTATCTGTAAACAAGCTACAAAACACGTAAATATGCCTTGCTCTCTCAAAACTGTGCACACAGGGACAGACACTCAAGATCAATGGTTCCTAGCCTTTTTTGTCAGTTGTACCACCAGAGCTGTCAGATGTCAGCGCTGCCATCTATTTCACCATTTTCCATTATTTTTAGCTATTTCAACTGTTCTTTACTTTAGCTAACTATGTCAACTGTTTATCTGTTACTTTTATTTAATTATTTGAAATCTTAATTCATTACTTTTAGCTAACTATTTTAACTGTTTATCCATTCAAAAATTTAAATATTTCACAATTTATCCACAGGGTGTTCAGGTGTTCCAGCTCAATATGACGATTTTTTTTTTTATTTAAATTGGAATTTCTCTTTTTTAGTTTACTAAATTATTCTTAAATTACTACTACTGCTACTTATTACTACTCCATATTCTTTCCATGTAGCCCCAAAAAAAGTGCAGACATCTGCTCTAGATCAATACTCAACATGTCTGCCTTGAGGGCTGAAGTGGAGGCATTTCAATCCATGTCCTCTCTGTAAAGAGAAATGGGAATACAATCATACTGAGTGTTTTTTAAGAAATACACAGACATAGAAACGCATCTTGACATACTTCCCATGGAGACAGAGATAGACACCTGGTGTGAAGAAGCACTAACTTGGCTCACCTTAAAAGTTTTGTGGACCACCATAGTTTGTTCCTATGAAGTCGGTGAGCAAGGCCTCCTATAGGCCAAGCAAAGCTCCAGAGAAATGAAAAAGGTACAGAGGTCAAGATTGTGGGGTACAGAGTAATTTAAGACACATGGAATGCTTTCATAGAGGACAAAAGGGTGATTTGTTGAAAGACAAGATTAAATTGAAAAAAGGTGAGAGGAGAGGCGAGGAGAGATGCTGCCGGTTAAATGGGGGATTATTTGAGACTGAGGGTATTTGCAGAGCCAAAAATAAACACAAACAGCAAACCAGAGAAGTTGAAAAACAGAGGGAAGGAATGTGAAAAAAATATTTATGTGAGCTAAACATACAGCATATTTCTGATCCTTTTGATGCACGAAATATAAATTAGTTTTGACATAGAGAGGCACTAATGTTCTCTAGTGACTCAATCTAGTATTGAGTCTAAAACAAGTGAGAAAACTGCCAGTAGGTGCGAATAAACAGAACAGTCTCTTTTCTAATACCGGTAGAGTAATCCAAGTATTGGGCTTTGTTGAAGACACTTATTAAATGCTGCTTTTTAGCTATTTTTTCAACATTAATAGGAAAACATGATCTTAATACTTAATGGGAGATTAAACTACTTATTAAGAGGGACATTGTAATGTACATGATAGTGGGAATATCCTCCAGGTATCCTTCAAGGTGCGCAGGAATAAACATACTCCACACACTTTAAAATAAGGTATTGCTACAGTACATTGCAGTCTAAGTGGCTTAATTCATAGACAATTATTCAGTATACTTATTCTGTGTCCTACTCACTGCGTCTGGTAGTGTAAGCACACACATACAAATACTTGCAACTGCCTGCTATTTAACTCTGGTCTGGAATCAATACAGTCTCTAGCTTAAATGCAGCCAGCAGCATCACCTGTCAGCGGCCTCAGTATAATACCATCTTTAGGTTTTTTTTGGATTGAAAAATTAAGCTCTACCAGTTCCAGGACAGTGTTTCTAAGCAGCGGGCTCCTGACCTCCCAGTAAGAGACAGGACAGAAAGAGGGGGAGGGGGAAGAGAGACAATGAGCAAGTAAATGCGAAAGGAGAGAAGGCACAGAGGAGACTAAAGAGGGAGACGGTACAGACGGGGAGAGATGAATGAGAAACTCAAGGACGAGGAAGTCAATAATGGACAACACGTGCATCCCTCACTCTCTGAGATCTAAAACCGTTTCATCAGCTGCATCTTATCTGCATGTTTGGAAGGGCTACGCTGTGAGAAGGGGCCACTGCCTGCACAGACAGATGGATGCTTCACACACACACACACCCTCTCCCTCTCCCACTCTCATACACAAACATATACGTGCACAAACACAGTTACAATGGTTTCCAGATAACAGCATTTACAGCATGCCACAGAGGAGAACCAGCTGAACACACACACTCCTGCCAGGGTAAACTGCCACCGGGTCCTATTTTAAATAACTGCCAGCCGAGAGAGAGAGAGAGAGAGAGAAAGGGAGGTTTAGATGGATGGATAAGGACATGTGTGATGGAGGAAAATGAACACAAAGAGAAAGCGAGAATGTGTGAGGTGAGCTGCAAAACTCCCACTGGCCCCGTGTGGCTCACTGCGCCACACTGGCTAAGTGCTTGCCAGACAAATTGCTTTGGCTGGCAGGGTGCAGTGAAAACAGCATGAAGCAGGGACCTGGGAGTGGAGGAATAGCTATTCTCTCCTGCCATTTGGCCCTGTGCAGCATATATGGGACTGTAGTATGGGAATGACAGGAAGAAGTCAAGGTTTAACTGGGCCCTTCCAAAGTCTTCCCTGGACACTCTGAAGTTACAAATCTCCCCCTGTGCCCATATTCTCCAAGGATAATTTTACAGCCACATACCAGCTCCTCAACTGTTATGGCGTTGCATTTGTGGGATCCTTCAGTCTCTGCTTCCAGAGTATAAAATCGCCCCCAGTTGTCACTTCCTTTGTGCATCCACCTCTGAAGCCCCAGGCCCTTCCGCTCAAAGAGGGATAAAAGAGGAGCTCCTACTGAGCCCGTTCTGCACTCACACTCCTGATGGTGTAGGGAGCAACAGCAAACTCGAAAGAGGGAGAATAAGAATGTGAGCTCATTGGGGAGAAGACGAAGAGAGAAAAAAAGCACTTTCTGCTTTATTTAGCAACTCAAATAAATGGGTATATATGAAAAAAAACAGCAGCAAGATGTCAAATGGAAGGCTTACCGTCATCGTGCTGCACTGGACTGGTACTGAAAACAAACAATTCTCATTATTTCTTAGCTATTGTTTTGGCAGCTGAAAATGTCTATTGCTGCTGGAGTAGACTGACGTGGGCTCATTAGGCTTAATGGAGCCGCACAGGAATGCAAGGAAAACATCCCATGCAAAGTAAAGTAAATCTAGTGCATCCTGTGAGTGGGAGGCCGTGTTTGGTTTTGGTTGTAAAGAATCCCACGTGACAGGGTCAGACAGCGGGATGTCCCTCTGGGAAAAACACAGCAGAGGAGGGGAAATGAGGAGGACCAGGAGCAGGAGGAGAACAGGTTTACGGTATCAGGGGAAGTGTGACACAGGGGAGGACGCACAGATGTGCAAGGTAGTCCCCCCAGGGCTGCACAAGTAGAGAAGGCAGGGGAGTACATAGTAGGTATCTAGCTAGAGCCTGAGAAATAGGTAGGGGAAAGGAACGCCACATGTTGTACAAATAAAAATGTATGTAGATATAAAATGTAGAAAATACAGAGTTGTTACAGAGGTGTTCACTTGTCCACATGGGCCAGGATAGTCAGGTTAGGCAGAGACGAGATTATCCACAGGGACCTGATGTGGAAAGGTCAAGGAAAAGTAGTATGAAAAATTAGGTTGCTTGAATAAAAGAAAAGGTGAGAGATTTGTGGTAGAATAAATGAATGAAAAGGGATGATTTAATATTAAAAATGAAGATAAAAGGTAGACGTTCATGAGGTGTAAAGGCGCTTATAATTAAGTCCTAAGTTGAAAGGATTTAATGAAACTTTTCGTGATATATTTTGGATTGTAGTTTAAATATCTGTGCCACGTTTTGTAAAAGCGGCACATTGGTCACTTCTAAAGGACTGCCATATGATTTATAGGAAATGCCATTGTTTATGTTGTAAATAAATGTACAAGCCCGGAGCAGCTGACGGTATTGCCAAGCAATTGTAAACATTTTAGCCCTTGAGGCTAACATTAGCTATCATACTACTGTTGACAGATATTGAAGCTGAAAGTTAAAATCTCATCTCAAGTTCTCATTTTCTCTTTCGTGGTTTAGTTTTTTCTTAGCCTACTACAGCAAGCTGTTGAACGACGTCAATCTCTGTTTTATTTACATCTGCTTCCCCATGGGATCACATGGTATCACATGAGGTCAGCGTTGCCAGATTGGAAATCATTCCAGAGCCTTAAAATGATCGTATTTTGAGGAAAATTATCGTATTACAAGACGTTAATCCAATGATATTATCTTCTCTCGCGCTAACTCTCTAACTCTCTAACTAGGATGCTCAAAAGAGAACACGTGACAAGAGCTGTGTAAAAAAAACTTAAATACAAACATATTAATTTAAATCAGACAGCATAGACTAAAACAAACTACTAACTGTAAGCGTCACAAAATGGTCAGATTATCTTACATTGTGGCACTTTTGGCATTATTGATCGTACATCGTGGGCGAAATTATTGTATACAAATACGATAATTCTGGCATCTGGCAACGCTGCGCGAGGTGGGGCATTGCTCCCTCTGGACCGATAATCTTAATAATATCCTGTAGTGTGTGATGCGACATCTTTTTAAGCATGTGGGATTTCTGACCTTTAAATGTATAAACATTTGAACAGAAATTATAAAGCCCCCCTGTGATTAATTGATACCATATTTCACACGATCTTTTTCTAATGGAAAATTTCAAGTCTCTAAAATGTGTCAGAGTTAAACGCCTTATTAAAGAATTGACATTGAAACTTCCCCTGACTCCCACCTTCTTTCACCTCTTCCTCATTTACCACTATGAGGCATCATGTGTCCATGAGGAGCGTGTTATTCCTAGCTGTCAGTGAGCTTGTTAAACAGTGAGGAAGTACTTTAGACTCCACAGCAGCCCTCTCAAACGGACACCCTATGCATCTAGCCTGGACAGCCTGTCACTCAACCCCCGTCAAGGAGAAAGAGTAAATGAAGGACAAATGCCTATGGACAGAGACAGAAAGGGATGGGCAAAAATTGAAAGTAAACAAAGGAAAGTAGTGAAGGCGACTGAGAAAATAATTGAAATTTGTGTACAAGAAAACAACACACGTGGACTAAGAAACAAAAGCAGGAGAAACTACAGAAAATGAAAACAATTAAGAATTCGGAGAGAAAAACAACCCGAGGCCTTTTGGCTTACTTCTGTTAGATACGCAGCCCTACACGGGGCAAACCCAGTGACCTGCAGCCAGGGAGAAAGAGAGAGTTGGGTTGGGAAGCCAAGCTGGCACTGGTGCAGAGCTGGCAAACATGTCACACGTAACATCTGGTGCCTGCGGTCCTGAGAGAGACGCAGTATCGTCCACAGATACGCCTGCAGCTCTGCCACACTGGCCAGGGATGAGTCACATCCCTGCCTATGAATGATAAGTACTGAGGGAGACAGCGTGACCCGATCAAATGGCACATCAGGAGAGCACGGCTCCCTGCTGCAACCAAAATCCAGCCTTCAGGCTCTGCCTTCCCAAACAAACCCTTCTGTGCCTTTCAAAGGGGCACTCAGAAACAGAAAGGCCGCTGCAGAATCACGGGGGCAGACCCTCACATCACCAGCTGGAACGTTTATTTTTTAAGACAGAAAGAAGACAAGAAACAGATGGGCTATGTGTGGGATTTGTGTAGCAGCAGGTTGCAGGTGACTCAGTCTCCCAGGTTTTTTCAATGTGTGTACATACCCGGTAAGGTATTAGCACTTAGTCACTAGCTCTCAAACTGCGCACACTATTAGTCATTGACAAGGACACATTCAGAGCAGAAAGTTGAGTTTCGGAGCAGGAAGCATGGGATGTTTTTTGAAAACTCATTCCTTATCTCATCCTGACACTGCTCTCTTTATTTCTCCGTCTCTGTAGTGCTTTCTTCAACCAAAACACACAAATGTAGCATCAGGCTCAGTGAAGAGACAGTTTAACTTTGTGTGAATGTGTCTCTATTTGTTGGTTGTGTCAGTGTGTATTTGTTTGTGTGGGTGTGTGTGTGTGCGTGGGGGGGGGCTATGGACACTTCTTGGAGCAGATGTTCTGCTCCCCGTTGCACGGTTCACGAGTAGTTTAGCAGCCTCAGAGGTGCACCGGGGTTTTCACAAGAATGTGTTGTTGGGCTTACGGGAATCCACCCCCTCCCCCCTTTTTTTTTTTTTGAAAGACAGAATATTCAGTGTCTCATTTCCTATTTCGTTTTATATTCCAGGAATTCCAGCCAAGATCTTTTCATGGGTTTAATCTAGCTATTGCATCCGCTGCATATCTTGTCTTCGCCCAAGGAGTTGACAGCGTTTATCTTACCCTGTCTTTCTTTCCGTCTCAGTAACAATTTCCTTTGTGTTCAAGTATTGAATTTCAAAATATGAACAGCCCAAATCCAATTTGTCATCTTTGCTGGGTGCCTGTCCCTTTTTCACACTCACAATTGACTTTCTATATTCTAACTTCTATTTTCATGTTTCAGTCTATTTTTCACACTAGGTATTATCTACCTTATCTTTTCTTTTTCTTTTTCACTTTTTCTTTCTGCACCCCTGTCGAGTAAGTAAAGCCTACTTGGCGCAGGACTGACAGTTGTTTTGTATCAGTTCAAAGTGTTTTATCAATTGACAGTATCCATCTCTGTCTCCTGTCTCTGCCTCTCTAGTATCCCAGGTTCGGCGGTGTGTGCCTTCGACATGGAGCAGCTTGCAGCGGTGTTTGATGGGAGGTTCAAGGAGCAGAAATCACCCGAGTCTATTTGGACGCCTGTTCCAGATGAACTCATCCCGAAGCCAAGGTACAGATGGCTGTAATCAATTTATGCACCTGTGTTCAGGTTGTTACCAGAGAACTGTAAAGAGAAAACAGTATTATGAACAACCTGTATTCAGTTCAGTCATTATACTCTTCTGTAAAGGTGTGTTTTGCAGATCGCAGTTCATGGCTAGAGTTTGAGTTCATAACAAAAGGAAATACACACCAATCAAGCAACAATACATGCAGCTGCTGCTCATGGGCACTTTTTCTTTTATTATTTAATTATCGTTTTTTTTTTAAGTTTTAGTTTTAGAAACAAGACTGATTATACACACATGCAATGGAGAATGCAGGAATATGCTGCACATGGTATTACAGCCTTTGGTCAGTAAAGTGAAAGTCACTTAGAGGTGGGAAATTCAGTACCGTATGCTAAACATGCTGAAACTTGCTGTCTCCAGACCCGGTGGCTGTGCTGTTCAAGGTTCCAGGTTTAATTCCTCAAACTCTTTCCCTGATGAGATGCTCAGCTTTGTCAAGACCCATCCGCTGATGGATGAAGCCGTCCCATCACTCGGACAAAGACCCTGGATAGTCAGAACCATGGTCAGGTAAGACTGAACTCAGACAAACAGTCAAACACCAACTCTGTCTCCTAGTTATTAGGTTTATATAGGCCTACTATTGCTACTGTAGCAGCAAATATGGTTTAAAATAGTGCCACTTGAATGACATTTCTTATCAACAAAATGAGGAAATGTTTTCAATGAATGACAAGTTGCAAGATGTTCATATATATATATATATATATCTACAATACAATATTCATTCAACTAAAACATAATAAAGGTTTTTCATGTTTATGTTTGGGTTCTCAAAGCACTTAAGGCTTAAGGATAGGGAAAGATTGTGGTCTTGTTTGAATATTGAAAAATTCAGAAGGTACTTGAAGCACAAGACGAGGTGTGCTTACTTTATCAACATTTAAAGGAAACCATGCTCTTTGACCACATGTGGGACTCCGGATGCAAACCCTAGACTCCTCCTCTTCTGTGCTTTGTATGCCAACTGTCCACCCTGACCACCGCCATATGACTTCCGTGCAGTACTAAAACTTTGCATCTCCTACAAACAAATGTTACCATTGAACATAATCCAGTCAGCAATTACATTTCCCTCAAGACATATTTGGCAAAACAAATTAGTAGTATTTAAAGAAGGGTCTCTGGAGAGTTTTAACTGTCAAACAATGCATGCTGGGAAGTCTGCTAATATGCTAATTGTGTGTTTTTAGAAACTTAATTTGATGAGTTTAGTGAACGTTCAGCAGTACATTCATTCAACGCCTCATTTCATGACAAATTAGTCAAAAGAACTCACTCATTGTATCAGTTCTGAAAGGGTCAGAAAAATGAAAACTAAAAACATTAAGTTGACTTCATGAACAAAACTTATATATTTACATTAACTCAATGATCAAATATTCCTGTATGATGTTTTACAGTGTATGAGATAGTGTTGCAAACATACACAGATATAACACACACGGTCTGTCTGCTTGGACTGTAGACTCCTTCTGTTGAAGTTATCCTGGTCGGGTGTTGAAGCCTGTGGTAGCAGGCAAGCAGCTGTAACACATCAAGTCTCACATAAATGCATGCATGCCTCTCTCTCTCTCCACTATCTACCGTATGGAGTCCCGCTGCTGACCAGCCACCAGGGGATTATTGGGACTGGATGTATGTGGAATATTAAACACCCAGCACGACATGGCTTCTGTTCTCGTCTATTGACTCATACGCATAGGACTGTGTGAGATTCTGCAACAATCTGCTATTGTTCCAAGACAAGCCCATTTACTTGACTGATATTATTAATGACTGAACGTCTGGTGTAATTAGTTTATTATGTAAATTTGATGAGCAGTTTCTTCTCTGTGGGATTCATTTCATTTTGCAGTGACTCAAGAGAAAATCTCATATTATGATTTAAATTCACAAGACTCCATATTTTACACCTAAACCAATCAGCTGTAATGTACTTAAATCATAAACTTGCCTCTAGGAGCTTCTTGACTATGCTTTTAGCTTTCATGGAAGAAAAGTCCCAAATGACATGCAGTGCTCTATCTCTCGTGCTGTGCAGGTACCAGCTGGATAAAATTGTGGTGGATACAGAAGCCGGGCCTTTTCGAAACCGGACCGTCCTGTTCCTCGGGTCGAGCAGAGGGACAATCCTCAAGTTTCTCATCATGCCCAACCAGGACAACACCGTCACCAACAGCAACATCTTCCTAGAGGAACTGGAGGGATTCAACCCTGATAAGTAAGACGTTAAAGCTAACAGAAAGCAAATGGGCATATTTTTCAAACTGTTAAAGGAATAGTTTGCCCTTTTTTGAAATATGCTCATTAGCTTAATTGCTGAGAGTTAGATGAGAAGATTGATACCATTCTACATACTCATGCATACACAGCGAGAGGAGCTGGTGCTGAGATACACCTAGAAAAAGCGTCGCAAGGGGAAAACAAAACATGACATGTCCTCGAAACATGGCGTGTCCTGAATTATGCAGAAAACCTCACCTATTCTTCGAGAGATACACATAATTGTGCAGGAGCTGAGACGTTGCAACCCCATGCAGCGAATACAAATAGGGCAAACAGAAAAGAATAGGATTAAAGGATAATATTCATTATCAGGAAATCTGAACAACTTCTAATGAGGTTGAGACATACTGTAGAACGACATTAGTGGGGAAAAAATCTGAAATTAATGAAATGATGATAAAATCACATTATCCTTAATCTTGACAAAAATGACATACTGTCAGGAAAAATGACCCCTTATCTTCAGTCTGAAGCTAAATTATATTTAATATCTGGATCTCGACAAAAGATTAGAGTGGATTGGGCTTCTTGTCCCTTTCTAATTAGCATTTTGCATGAGGCAGGCAGCTTTGGATGCCCACCACTACGTAATGAACACTGGGTACAATGCCTTTTCAATCTTCATTTTTGCTTTTGTTCTTTGTTGAGATGCAGTGTTCCACATGGTGGATGGCTGCAGGGTGGGGGAAGAAGATTGTCACACAGATGCAGGCAGATTTGGCTGGTGATTATCTTTCACCAAGGCTAATTAGAGGCATTTAAAACATAAAGTGCATGTTAAACAACAGCTTTCTGTCGTGGCAATTGAACTACCTGATATATAAACCATTTTTGCTGCAATAAGGGGAAAGAAAGGATTATTTCTTGAACCAACTGGCTGGAAACACATTTCCTTAAGTAGAGTCCAGTCTATTTGTACTGTTTCACTTCTTATTCAGTAATAAACTTCCTTCGTTTCCCAGCCCCTCCGAAATATGCACACCAATTTGTGTCTCAGCTTATTTGTGTCTCAGACTTGACTAAATGAAGGACAGCGATGGCAAGTGAAAGGAGGGGACTGTGTGATGAATGAGCTGGCGTGGACTGGAGCCAGTGTGTGAGGGATAATTTGGTGTGCATGGTGTGCCCACCAGGAGGTCAATGACAGTCCAGCAGGCAGTCAGCTAATCAGGAGACAGACCACAGACACATCAGGGGTTTTTTTTCCCTTTTATGCTCCAGGCCAGGCCACCCCCAACCTCACCTTACATAGACCTGACAAAGCGATGCCTTGTGCCCTGTAATAAACCTGAGGGTACACATAAGCAGGGCCACTAACACAGTTATCTATTAAGAAGCTAGAAATCACTGGTTTGTGATTGGCTGGTTGCCATAATGAACCAGGAAATGACCTGAAAGAGATGCAACCCTAATAGAGCCTGTATCTTCTCTTATTTTGTCCCCCTGTCTGATCTTGGTTCTGTCTCATATTTTCTTTTCATGAGTCTCTCGTCTCTGTTGCTTTCCCTTTTTCCTGCATTTGTTAGTTGTTTGTTCAGTTTTTTCGCTTTCCCCACAACCCCCCTCCTTGGCCCTGCCTTTCGTCATATTGGCTGTGAAGAATGACTCACAGCTTGGCCTTAGCAGAATGATAGATTCTTCTTAATGACTGTGGGTCCGCCGCAATGTTATTACCATAAACCATCCAGATACAACTGATGCATGAGTGCACATGTGCATAAAAAGGTATAAATCTGCTTCACAGAGGCAGGTTGGTGCCAGCTATCGTAGCTCTAAGTGCCAATTAGAAGCAATTCAGCTCCTGGCTGCTGTTTTTTTGATGTCCGGCCGATCTCTCAAACCTCTACAATCAGCACAGTGCATATTTGGCTTGACACCATAACATCTGGCTACACCGATGGCCTCTCGTCACTTTCACTTTTATTTTGGCTTTTATTTATAGAACTGTTTGTCTTTGGTTATGTTTCACATTGAGTCATGAAGAATGTTTTTTTTCCTGCTGTAATGCTCAGAGTGAGGTCAGAGGTTTAATGTGCAGTCTCGGTCTGGTAATTGAAATTGCCTAATGCATTTTTGCATTTTCTGTGTGCCTGCCTGTTTGTGTATTCGTGTGTCTGTGTTGCAGGTGTGCTGAAGACTCTCCACAGGCCAGGCAGCTGTTGTCTCTGACTCTGGACCGGGCGAGCCACACTCTGCTCCTCGCCTTCCCCTCCTGTGTGGTCAGAGTACCAGTGGCACGATGCCAGCTCTACTCCCGATGCATGAAGTAAGTCTGAACCAAATACTGTACGTACAGGAACATAAAAGGGGCAGCAGGGCAGCATAACGAGAAGTTAGGTGACCATTCAAGAACCATCTGGCCTTGACAAGTGTCCTTGAGCAAGACACTGAAAACCTCTGCCAGCTGCAGAGTTGCTGACCTGAATTTAATAACAATACAGCAATAATAACCTTACTACAACTTAATAACAACTGTCACTGTGTCCTTGAGCAACGTGAGAATCTGTTGCAGTTAACTGCAGTATAAAACTGAAATGAGTCAAAATGCAATAACATGTGCCAGTAAATTGGAAGAAAATCTAATAAAAGCTGTTAGTGTAATACATCGGCATAAAAAATAATGCTGTATTATTGCCTTAGCCTGCAATTTTAACTTTATCATAGATGTACCATACGTTTAACAGATAATAAAAATAGTAATGCTTATTGACAGTGTAATACATAATGTGGTTAATAATTGATAATAATATATGATAATGAAGCTCATGAGAATAGCAAGCATGTAACGAATCCATATAATAGTTAAATAATATTAGTACATCATCAGTTGTTAATGGGATATTATTGAATTTAACAGGTAATTTCTAATTTTTTCAAAGAGGGATAATCACTTCATCCAGCAGTTATAAGATTATCAGACGCTCCAGTGAAGTTGCTCATGTTGTTTTTCTGGCAGCTCACCATAATGAATGTGTTTAACTAAATGTGCAGCAGGGCATTTCTGAGAAGGCGCAAGTACCCCGGATCCACTAATCCTATATAATTAATGCATATATTCAAAGTAATGATATTTCACCTGCATACACCCATACGAGCACCATAATACAGACTCATTCTCCCTCGCTGGCACACTTGCTGATTCCTGATGCCTGTGGCTGTGGCCCGTTTGGGTCCACTGACACACTAACACAAACCGGTACACACACCAGCACATCAGGCGAGCAGCGTGTTCACTGAACCAGGTGAGTCATACAAGCGTTAAACCAGAGCACATTAAGAAACACTCACATGCTTTCTGAGGTGGGTTTAGTGTGTGAGTGTTTATGTGTTTAGATGAGAGACTGAGAGTTAATGTTCTGTATGCAAGTATGCAAGGTTCCTTAGTCACGCTTCAGAAGCTTCAGGTCTGGTTTTTAACCTTTGAAGAGTGTCAGTCTACATGGTTGGCTTTTTTTCCAATACATTTTTAATAATTCAACATTTTACAGTAGCCCTTTTTTTCAGTGCATCCAGTTTCATCCAGTGGTCTTTTAATCTAATTTAACCCCATGAACAAACACATCATTAAAAAGTCAATTAATCCCCTTTAGGCTGCTTGACATCCCTGCCAACCATTTTTCAAAACATACCGCAGATTTTTGGATTGAATGGAGTGGATGTCAAACTTTCCTAGAGGTAGTTTCAAGAAGTCCACTTACGGTATTAGTTTTTCGAGAGATTTTGACTACATCTCCATCCTGTGAAGCCCATTAGATGCCAGCCCATCCCCATTCCAAGGGCGTCAAATACCGACGTTTTGTCACGCCCCTCGGCGTCATATAAACACGCACAATGTACCTTTAAGCGTCTGTATTAGACACACAGGGCAGCCAGAGAGCCTTTATGAAATCATGTGATGTAATGAAAAGAGTGACAAGTGAACTTAATAAGGAAGAGGTGGGGTGGTTGGAATAGTTAAACAGACCCAGGACGTTCACTGAGTAGACTGGGATTCATGTCCCATGTGAGACCAGAAGTTAATGTTGACTTTGAAGTTTTATGTCACGTGACTTCCGTGACTTAATGTGACTTCCTATTGCCTAACCAAGTGTTTTTTTCCCGACACTTAACCACACTTTTAAGTGATATTTCATCGTTTCTGAAGGCGTCTCCTACTAACTCCAAAGGGTACCATGTGTGTGTTTAATTAAATGTCGGTATTTGACGCCCTGGGAATGAGAACGCGTGGAGATGCAGTTGGAAATTGGAAAAAGATAGTAAGCTGATCAATCTTTTTTGTCCCACTGTTATTTCCAAAGTCAAGAATTAACTTCCCCACTTAATTTCCTAGAACTACTTTAATCTGCTCTCAAATGCATTTCCACCTTGCCCAATGTTGTAACTCTGACAAAGAAGTAGATGACAAAATATTCACTGTGATGAATATTAATACTCCTAAGAAGTTGGAAATTAATAGCTTTCTGGAAAGTAGGAAATTAATCCAAAAACTCTAAGATATGTAAAAATAATCATAATAAGATATGATGAGATATCCTGACTTTTAGTTCCTAGTGTGAGCCTAGTATAGACTAAATGACTAATCGAATAATAAACAAAAAAGTCCTTAAATTAATCAATAATGAAAAGAGTTGGTTGCAGCCCTTACGTCATGTGTGAAATGTGCCCCTGTAAGTTTTAGTCAAGATCAAGCAAAACAGTATTTAACTTTTAAACTCCATGAGGGGAATTTTAAGTGAAATAGAGATTCTTTGGGGTTCAAGCACTTAAGTGAATTTTTTCGTCTCTGCAGGAACTGCATCGCCTCCAGGGATCCTTACTGTGGCTGGACCAGAGGAAGCACCTGTTCTTTCCTCAGACCCGGAACCAGGTATGACACCTCTCCAGTCGTATATACATCACCACAGCACACACATACAGTATACAGTACCTGCCCTGCATCACCATACCGACATTCTGTCTGTCTGGTTCGTTCTTTGTCTGTCTTTAAGTCCATCTGACGTTTTGCATGGTGTTTTACCACGTGTCTCTGTTCTCTCTCTGTGATCCAACTGTTTTTTTTAATTCTGTTTTGATTTGATTTATTTCTACCTTTATCATTCCTCTCAAGGTTATTTTTCTGACAGCACACCTAGCAGGCCACCCATAGAGTCATCCCATGTATTATTTATCTTGTCTGGAAGTCCTTGGTTCTATCTGCGACTATTTGAACCTCTGAGTAACATCTGTGCCCTCTAAGTAGCCTGTCACACAGTCTGCTCTGTGTACACGTATTGATTCAAGATGGCTGCTGCTGCTGTTAAACAATACTATGTCCTTTCACTTTCCTTGTTTTCAAGTGGTGGCCATATAACGCCGTGTAGATGTGTGACTGAGTGCAGATTTGTGTGTTTGTTTTTCTGTTTCTGTGTTATGCACATGCACCCAGACAGTGTCTTGTCTGGAAATGTTTGAATGTGTGTATCTGCCTGGATGTCTTGGCGTGTGTGAATGTGAGAGTATGTGTGTGTGTTTGTGTTTGTGTGACCTCTCTTTCCTCCTGCTACTGAAACGCAGCGGTCTGTCTTGACAGCTCACCTCCAGTCATGGCTGCCTCCCTCCAGTGAAATCGAATCTCTCTTTAGTCAGGCGGCTTATTGAGTTAGGGCTTCAAAACACAGGTGTAGCGCCAGCAGAACAGACAACATGGGCCTTAAAGACCACCTCAGGCTGCCTGCTTATACTATTAAAGGCCTCTGTGTTGGTCCTGATTTGATTTACCAAGGGCGGTCAACTTGGCAATCAATTTTGCATTGAGTTACTGTGGATTTCCTCTTTGCAAACAAACGCCAGAGGAGAGCTCAGTAGTTGGCGTTATATAATATTAGATTGTAATTTGGCCAATTTCTGAGGAAAAGAAGTTTAGTATTTTTTATGGAAGCAGTTGTTTTGTTTGTTTAAAGGGGTTTTATGTTTGGTTTTATTGTATGAGCATTTCTGATCCCATGGTCATTTTGTTCACCGTTTTTATTGTACTGCCAAACAAGGTGAGACAAAAAATGCCTCAGCTTCTTTAGCTTCTGCCAGTAAGAATATGGTGACCAAGCAACTGTTACTTTTAGCTAACTGTTTCGACAATTTATCCATCACTTTAAGCTAATCATTTCAATTGTTTATCCATTACTTTTAGCTCACTGTTTCAACTTCTCTGCTCACTTTCTAACTATTCCCCACTCTCTTAATTGCACGAGAAGCCTACAAGCACAAGATTCTCAACTCCTGATTGGGAGTCAGTGCTGTAAACACTGTCCACATCACTCAACATGAATAACCATATGATTTCATCAGTTTCTCTTTTTTTATGAAGTTTTAAATATAGAGCACAATGTACCTGGGTCTGGAAGAATGTGCTGGAAATAGAAAACACTGTAAAAAACAACATACACACGCACACAGACCCACAGGCAAAGCTAATGTATACAAAGTAAATGACCCACAGTCCGTGAGAGGCAACTGAACACAAACCATTATTCTTTATTAAGATGACAACCGCTGTAGGTTCACAGAGCACTTGGACTCATTTGTCACCGTGATTTCTAGGCATTTAAAGCACGAATGTTGGCTGCGCTGCTGCCTGAGCCTTTTAGCAAATTGCAGAATTGGGACTTCTCAGTTTCTGAGCTTCAGCATCCTCGAGTAGTTTGTGCTCTGGTTCTTAAAAGGTTGCTTGGAGGTCAAATAGTGATGCAGTGTTACAGCACTATTCATGGAGCATGTAGAACTTTAAAAGGGTCGTCAGTGGTTTTGACTGACTCGCTACCACAAATGATCAAGCGAGGAACATAAATGTATATAAATATCGCTGTTTCCAGACTTTACGCTAAGCTAAGCTAACCATTTCCTGCCTTTAGCTACGTATTTACCACACAGAGATGAGAGTGGTATTGATCTTCTCATTTAACTCTCGGCAAGAAAGCGAAAAATGAAAATGTCGAACTATTCCTATAAGACACTTTTTGGTGTAAATCTAGATATTAGGGTGGAAACTAGTCTGTGCCAGTATGAAAAGTGTTTAAGTTACAAATACACCACTATGTTAGTTATACATTATGTACAGTAGCCTACTGATTTGTCTGTGTGTGTTTACAGTTTTCCCACATTGAAATCAGAATGAAAACCTTGTGTGGGTCTGGTTTGTTTAGAAATGAATTAGGAAATGTTTTACATTATGTAATGCTGAATGTAATATATACATTATTATGTGCTTGATCAAAATTAGATTAAATTAGCTAATATTTATTCATTTATTCAGTATTAAAATGTGTCCATATGTAATTTCGCCTTAAGAGAGGTCCTTTTTTCATAGTTATTGCATTGGCTTTTTTACTTCTTCACTTAGTTACAAGTATTTCCATTCACATGTCCTTCATTGTAAATGTACTCTGTACTCAATGAGGCCTATAACCTTATACATTTGTGTGCTCAAACACACACACACACACATACACACACACACACACACACACACACACACTCATAGCCTGTCCTTTGCAACTTGGTGCTGTTCTTCGTGATATGAGCCATGACTAAAAGCAGTTGTGTCTTTGAGCACCTGGTCTGTGTGCTGTTCTCATTTCCTTTCTGCTTCCTCACCTCATCATATGTTATCGTCCTTTGAGTTTTCCAGTTCTCCCCTGTTGGGAAATGAGTTTTAAAGCCCTGGGATAGAGTTGTAGAAGTAAGATATGTTGTAGTTTCTCTAGCAAGTTAGAATATGAGTAAAGTTGGAGGCTTTGTTGAACAATTACATTCATGACAAATTAGTTTTTCATAAAAGATAAGATGATCTTATGATATATATCCCTACCTTAAGCTCCATCATAATGACTTAAACAGATTTTCTTGAAACTACTCTAATTCCTTAATACTTGAAGGCACAGCTTTTCTATGTACAGTTTATTTAAATATGCTGACCTAGAAATATTTTCAATTCAGTGCATTAATTAGCTTAATTAATGACCCTGCAGACATAAGTGGTTATCTCTAAATTATAATGGTGATTATTGCAAGATAATAGGCAGCTCAGGGGCCTCTTGAGTTTTTTTTGCTGTTTTAATGATTTTTTTTTCCTCACTTGCTCAAAATAAAAACAAAGATTTCTACAATCTTAAGTGTTAAAGGAGCTTGTAGAGATATACGCTCCCTTGTAGCTTGTCCTCTGCTGTAACATTGAGATAGTTTTCCTCTATCAGAGTGGATCTGTGCTGGGTGTCAGTGGCCGAGTCCCTGTGCCTCTGTGTCTTCTGATTAATGACTGTGTCTCTTCTCCTCTGCAGACTGCCGTTCGAGCAAGATGTTGAACAGGGAAACGTGGCCCACTTGGGTGACTGTGACGGTAAGAGGAGTGATTCTCAGTCAGTGTGTGTGTGTGTTTGCGCGTGTGTGTGTGTGCCCACAAGCGTTAAAGCTAATAGCTCTCTTGTCTTTGTCCAGATCCTTATGTAACTTGTTTATCTTCAGGGAAAACAACAATACAGTAAAAGAGAGGAAGAGCCTGGTAGTTTCAGTTTATACAGAGGAAATCCACAAATAAACACAGAGACAAGTCCCAATCCACCTCAGTGCTCAGTAGTGTCTCACTTTTCCCAAGAGTAACCACAGAGATCCAACACGAGGACGGTCTGCTGGTCTCATTTTGTCTCCGAGCTGGCAAGAAAATCCCCATGTATGTTTTAGCTAACTTTGTTCTTCTCGCTGTCCTTACATGTATGCTATCTTTTCTTTGGTCTGGCAGGTTTTCCTGCATATACATGTAGTTAATTATATTCAACTCCAGCTTGAATCCCCCTTGATGTTTCCTTTTTTTTTCTCTCTCTCCACATCATTATGAAAATAGGAGTGATACACAGCAAAGTGAAATCTCTATTCTAGATACACAGGGGTTTTGGATACTCCCATGACACCCCCTCTCTTTGATCTGAGTGCTAATTCCAATGCGTGCAAATTAATCCTGCGCTTCTGAAAGTTCCCCGAGTTCATATGCCGTGCACCCTGAGAAAAGCACAGATAAATATTGCATAATCGGAACCCGCGTACGACTCTAATCCTGTTTCAGATGGGTGCTCTGTTTGATGCTGCTCTCTCACTTCAGGTCCTCTGACCGCCAAACCACAAGGGATGGCCTCTGTAACTGATGGCTGATGCTCACTCTATGCATGGGGAAGTTAAGCTAGTTTTTTTTCTTCATTGAGCCCATGTGCTGTTGCTTATAGAACATGTGGGGGACCCTATTCAAGCTTTTGGTCCTGCTCCTAAACAGAAACCCATGATCTTCCAAAGGGTTTATTATTTTTAAAACAGATCACTTTGTGCATGTATCCCGCTTTTGATTCCTGCAAGTTCATATAATAACATAAACTAGATGAAAAATCTGAGAAATATTTTTTCCACAAGGGAACTCCACTTCAGCAAATACATACTGTTGTGCAGGAAGCTTGTAATTAAAAGTGCAACTTCTATGATCATTACTCTACTTCTGTACTACACCAGCGGGTGAGAGATGAACATAATTACTCTTGCTCAGTGCTAATTGAGTATTTTACGAGCTCTAGTCTCGGATCCTGTTCTTGTACTTGTTATATCTTGACCTCTGGTGCAAGGTCTTGGGGTTAGAGGAAGAATTTACACTGATATTGAAGGTGCAGAACCCTTTCCCTCTGTAGATCATCACAGCACGTTTGTTTTCTGGTTGGATTGTGCGACGTATACCATTCTTAACGGAGTGCTGAGATTTAAAAAAAATTGTCAAATCAAAGCAGTCGAGGCAAAGATGTCCTGACTTTTAGTCCTTAGCCAATGAGAGTACCTAATCACCTAACATACTCTCTCTCATCTCCTGCGCTTTTATGCCTTGCCACCTGCAACCTTGTGTAGCGCTTCAATCTCAATGGCTTCTCCCCAATCTACTGCTGCTCAGATTGTACTTCACTCACGTACGTCGCTTTGTTCAGAAGCGTCTGAATAGATGTAATGTACATGTAATGAATGAATGGAGTCAATTTAAGTGTCATGCTATCTCGTGGCCCATCCCTCATAGGATTAATATTAGACACCTTTACAAAACATCAATTTTTACAGAGCAGCAGGAAACTGTTTCCATGTGAAAACAAATATTAATCCTTACTGATAAATGGTTTTCTACTTTAACACCCATAAATTCACAACATAACTTGCCAATTTAAATGTCTTATATTCAAACAGCTGTTTCAGGTAATTGTGAGTCATTCATATCCATCAACTCATTTGTATCTTTTATGACACTAAACAAAAGATAAAACAATTTCAATATAAAGGACATAAAAAAAAACCCAACTTCACACCCAGTTTGTACTCCCCTTGATCACACACTGGACACATTACATTTTTTTTCTCAAAGCAGCATGACCCATTTCTGTATGAAGAGGCAGTATACCCGCTCTCATTTGAATAGTCATATTTTTTCTTAAATTACCTCACCATAAAAACGTCAGTAACATTTTTATTTTTATGATTACTTTCACAATAAGTACGCAACCTTGGTTTACCCCAGACCTTTTTGCCTTGTCATATTTAACCTTGTGAAACACACGAAACCTTAGCGATACACAATCAATCTTCTCTTACTTGTATGGGTCAAGCTCCAAAACACTGTATCCTACATTTCCTATAATGCAACATTAAAGTATCTTTAGAGACTTAGTCCGTGGAGTGCTCCATTAAACTGACCAAAAATTGTGAAGCGGAATATAAATTTAAGATTTGTACGCATCAAATAAATCAGTTACACAGAGATGAAGATGTGCAGTGCCCTGATGGCTGCTCCTCTTGGACTGGTGTCAGAAAGAGATGTGCTGTCCTGCTCCCTGGCCCTGCCTTTGAGGAAAATCTGAGCTCTGAGATATGTTTGCTCCAGAGTCTGATCCCGTTATGAAATATGCGCGAGCTGAACTCTGTTGACAGAGGTGAGCTCTGTTGTCTCTGGATGAACGAGAGCTGCTGGGTTGGTATGCCAGGAATGTGAGGCAGCATCTATCTGACAGCTGCTGCCAACACTTAGACAGCACTATCTCTCAGATATTGTGATGAACTTTTCATCATATCTCTTTCTTTATTTGACACTTTCATTGTCTCTGATATGGATGCTTTCCTCAGTGTTTTCTGTTCCTAGTTAACACTGAGTCCATCTTTCTATGTCTTCCTGTAAGACAAAGATTCCTTCAGCCATCTGCAAACGCAATATTCAGTCAGAGGAAGACAGAGAGGCGCAGCTTCAATGAGCTTGTCACTGACACCGTTAAGACTTTGAAAACTTCCCACACACTATATTATGTGTCTGTCAGCATCTTTCTCTGTGCTTCTCTTCTCGTGCCTTATTCTCCATGTACACAGGACACATACTACCGACATCATACACCAACACAAACTCTTGAGGGACTTGGATTGGTGGAATAGACAGAAGGCTTTTGGATACTGAATATTTCATATCTTTATATTGGACTCATTCCACTTCTGTATCTTGACCCAGCAGATGGGAGGTGAGATATGGTCTGGCTTATCTATCTCCCGTTGGGGAGATTCAGCAATCTTATTTTCACTCTCCCTTTGCTTACTTCTGTCCTCGAAGTGGAGTCTCTTTGTTTAGTTGCATGTCAAACTAAATTTTCCCTCTCTGGCCTCCAGTCACGACCAAAATTCACACACACGTCTCCAGCAGTTAATTATCGTAAGAAACTGCTTTTTTAATCAGGATTATGGTTAGGCATGAGGCAAGAGGTTAAATCAGTGGTTCCCAACCTGGGCGTCGAGATGACTCAGGTTAATCCGAGGGGTAACCAGATTATTAATATTACGTAAATGTATATCTATCTTTCCTCTTTTCTCATAAACTTCAAGATAGTGTTACCTCTTCTGGTAGCTAACAAGTATTCTAATAAATAATTAGAAAAGTTTACAGCGGAGAATTCCTCTTCGGTAGAACTATTAACTCAGATGTGTGCAAGGGTTGCAAATAGACATTTTTTTCTTCATTATATGGGATCACAAACCAAAAAGGTTGAGAATGAGTGACCTAAAGTTCACCTGAATTACAAAATACACATCTTCTCACTACTTCTAGTGGTATCTAGCGATGCCAGCATTTTGTTTTTAATTGCCCTGGTTTTGAGGGACTATTTCTCGAGTAAAAAGTTGTTCCAGTGTTTCTGGCAAGTTGACAATGGTCCTACGATTGGAATGTTTTTCACAGTTTGTCACCCTTTAGATATGTAATAAAATGTATCCTTTCTTTTTGCATCTGAGCCTTCTTTTTTATTTTGTTGTGTTGGTGTTGGCACAAATCTCAGAGATATATATCTAATAAAACCAAAACTGTCTGCATGTCTAGATTCTGCTAGAGGTGCAAGTAAGAAAGAAGTTGTTGATAATTTGGATGAGCTGGCCATTTAAGATAAAGGTTAGGCTGGTTATCTTCAGTTTTATTCAGTGGGAAATTATGCTAGCTCTCGCTTTGCGGTTTGTCTGATAAAGTCATTTATTGTGCCATAGTCTTTTCTCCTCTGCTGCTCCGGTGCCTCTCCTCTCCCTCATGCTTCATCTCTCTCCAGTCCCAGTCAGTGCTACAATGATTTCAGAGCAGCCTTGTCGTCAGACCTCAAAGGGAGATGGATGGATGGCCTTACTTAGAGCCCAGCTAACTGCCTCCCCTTTCTCCTTAGCCAGAGAGAAGCAGTTGCTGGAGGGAGAATCGATTTTCATCTCTTCTCGGGCTGATGGCAGTCGAATAGATATCAAGGGTGATTCTGCAAGGGAAAAGGAATTGGACTGAGAAGAGCGAGGATGGGGAGGGGAGGCCGGGTAAATCAGATCCAGGAGTAGAGAGCAGAGCAGAAAGAGATTGAGAGATCATAGGAAGAAGGCAAACTTTGAGGATGGAAAGGGTGAAACGGTTCAGGGGATCAGAAGTGTGGAGTCATAAGGGTGAATAATAAAAGAAGCAGAGTAATGGAAGAGAGGACAGAAAGAGTGAGGTCAGCGGAGGAAAAAAAGGCGGAAATAAAGAAATGGAGAAAAGACAAGGGCGAGGGTGGATGAAAGCTTTGAGAATGGAGGGCGGTGCAGGGAAGGGAGAGGGGAGGCTGTTTACATGGGTGCTATGCCAGGCCAGTGTGACAAATGGACTGAGAGTGCCACCGGCATCTCCTGTGTCACGACACTGTCACTGGCCTCCTCGGTGGGCTTACGGCCAGGCTGTAACTCTGTCGAGGTGATGTACACCTCCTGCCTCATATGCTCTTAATCTTCTCTTTTCATATATCACAGAGCTGCTGCCCTTCTCCTTACTTCACACTAGTATCTGTATCTTTATATTGTATCATTCAGTTTTTATTAATTTTGTCATGAAAGTTGATTAAATGAACTTATTATTCCTCACACCATTGCTAAAAAATGTCTTTCTGCATTGTCAGAAGACAACAGTGAGAGATCTGTTTAATTATGGGAAACTATATGAGGAAGCCGAGTGTGGCTAAGGGTATTGCCATGTGGTTATGCATGTCCGTCTTTGCATTTATTAGAAAACAAAGATCACACAGCAAACACACACGCACTCCAAATATTAGTATGTGCCGACATGCCGTTCCTCTAAATCCCCTCTGATCAAAGCAGAGTTTGGAAGCACAATGTCTAATTGACACGATATGTTGTAGGAGGGACACTTTGATGAAAGAGATGAGGTCAGAGAAATAACTGGGTTCAATTATGTGTGTGTGTGCGTGTGTGTGTGCGTGTGTTTGTGTGGGTGTAAGTGTGTGTGTGTGTGTGTGAAAAACGTATTGAAAAACGTCTATTAGCCTATGGGCTCTACTTTCTCTCAGGTGCCAAGCAAACTAACTTCATTGTTGTTCGGTAATTTTGTGGATCCAAACAAACACACTTGCGCCGAGGGGGGTGAAGTGACGCAGCCCTTCTGGCATGAAACTGTGCTTTTCCACCTGCTAAGATTATATTTTATTGCAAACACAAGCACAGAGTTATTTTCAAGGCTTTAGTATTATACATACACAGCTCCATTCAAAATCACAGAAAAAAGCTTTCATGCATTTTGAATTTAGCCTCTTTGACCTTGATATACAGTTTCAAAGACACATATCAAAAGACCATACTCAATGCAATTTTTCAATGCTTTTAGGATGAACTCTTCACCTGATAAACCCCTCTAGCCATCAAACAGCAGCTGGAAAAATATGTTTATTCTATCTGCAGTCTGTAGTTTGAGTGACGTAATGCCCATATTTACACTCAGGTCAAACAGTGTGGTACATCAATTATTCAATTTTCTCACAGAGCACTGGGACCTTACAAAATACATACACAAGCTTCTCAGACTAATAAATTATTATTAACACAGACACCATGTTTATACTGCTCAGTAATATTATTTGGAGTATGAAAGTTGTTTCCTTATTAACGATCTTTGGAAATTTTGTTCAATATTCAAATCTCCAAATACTTCCTCAGCCTGTCAAACTGTGTTGATTATAATGAAGGAAAACTATATGTCATCCAGTAAAATTCTACAAAAATGCTTTCCTTTTTAATAGCTTTTGGACCACAATGGAGTTCTGCAGCACTGAGGCATAAGCAATATCAGGTTGTGACTACACAGACAATACTGATAGAAGGATAATGTCAGTTTTGATTTTAGTGTCTTCAAGGGAATGGATGAAAATAATGCCAGCCTATAAGGCTAGGGAATAGGGACATAATCTGCCATTGGAACCACATTAAGAGTGCTGAGTAAACATATTGTCTGCAGTAAACATGTGATTTGGGATTCTGCACCTCTTGAAGACGTTTCTTGGCCCATTAGGAAACTGTCAGACCTGACATGATTGGCCATTAGTGAAACTTGCAACGAATCCCCCTGCCGATATTGTATTTCTCCTACTATTAAAGTATCAATTTCTGCTTCAGCCTCTTTTTCAGTTTTGGACTGTGATTGCACCTATGGACTCTAAAATTGCCACCAAAAAAAATGTATTGGTCACACCCACTTGTGCCCAGAGTTTGAACTAGCAGTTCTGCTTACAGGAAAATAGAGCCATTAATGTCTGTGGGTGAGCAGTTGTGTGCTCTCTAAATTAGTAGGCTCTTCACAGTGGACAACTCAGCCAGCGTGACAAACTGCAGCTGGATTTATGCTGGATTTAGTTTTAATGATGTTTGAGCAGAACACATTCTGCTGACAGAAATCACCTAACTAACTCTGAACTGCCATGGTTTGTGTGTGTGTGTGTGTGTGTGTGTGTGTGTGTGCGTGTTTGGATGTGCGTGCATGTGCATTAGTGTGTGCGGTGAGCATGTGTGAACGTGTAATGTGACAGGTAATATAAACCATTTCTGTAAACAGCGTAATGAGTCAGATTTGGTTCAGGCGTCGACAGATGGTATAGGATGTCAGATCTACTTAAGGCAGGTTATCGCGACGTGTTGATTGGCTGGCTTCAGTTTTTCCAGGTTGTGACCCTTGCTGTCAGGCAGATCAGTTACAGTATAAATGTGGGTTGAATGGTCTGTCAAACCTCCAACTCTCTTTTAATTTGCCATGAGCGTCTCTTAACTCTAAAGGAAAGAGATTCTTACATCTAAATCATGTTTTTGTGACCCTACAACAGCCTCAGAAATGCCAAGCACCTGAATCTCCTCGCAGCAAAGAGCTAAAAACTCTCTCATTTTATTTTGCTGTTTGCAGGCCTTTTGGGGGAATAAGTAAAATTGTGTTTGCACAGACAGCTCATCAGCTAAAGTCAACTCTGTTAAACCAGCCATCAAATAGGAGTAGGAGGCGGTGTGTGCGGTGCTGTTGCTACCGGAGACGTGTCCTGCTTCATCACATTCTGTCTTTGTTCCAACTCAACACTTTTCTCAAATCTCTGTTTCCTCCCTGTTGATAAAAGCAGAGTAGGCTTTCAATCTAGTGCACGCATCCCAAACCCTCCCCGACACACGCGAGCGTTCACACTCGCACATACACATTCGCCACCCATTTTGCTGTGAACTCACTCAGCCGTAATGCCACAGCCAGTGTTGCCACAGTGTAGCTACAGATGGAAGCAATTATGGCGCTGTGAAAATATTTCCTGAAGAAAGGCAGTGTTTTGACTGGTGGAACAGCGGGATGCAATCACTCAGTAATTGAGGTCCACTGAAACATCAATGAGACGAAGGCAGATTGGAGATTCCTTGTTGTGGCGTCATGCTAGAGTGGATGACGATCACTGCAGAGCCAGGACGTTCTCTCTGGTGGTTGTAATGTTGTGAGGAGCTTTGTGCAGGAAAGAAAATTTGTTGCCAAATTTACCACCGTGTTCTCATCTGATTCCATTCTAATTGCTGCGGTTTGGAAAGGGGCCTGAGTTGAGGCTTAGGAGGGGGAACCCATAAAGCCGACACAGTTCTTTGTATTTACATGGCAACTACTTAAAGCACAGGGTTTTAAGTCTGCTGATGATAAATGTGTTGCCCTGTAGCTTGAACCCCAACACGGAAACAGAGACAGACAGGAAACGACAAAGAAAGAGAGAAGGGGGGGGGGGGGGGGTTCGCTACAGTAGTTAATTTTTTGTTTGATGCGGTCTCCTCTTTCAGACGGAGAGAGGGCTCTGTAACCTTGACACCACAGTTGTCCTTCCTCCTCTCCTAACTCCCTCTGCTGTCACTCCTGCAAGTCAGACACCAAGGGCAAAGAGTGGGGGAGACAGAGAATACACAAGAAGAGATAGAGGAAGTGTGGTGTGTAGCTCTGCGTCCCCAGACTGCCAGACTGTGCACTAACGCGCACATCTCTCACACCCCGAGGAGCTTCTGAGAGGCTTGAAGAACAGAGCTGATCCCCTCTATGAATACTGAGGCTCAGCTGATGAAATACGAGGACCAACGCACCTTATAACAATTGACGTGTGTATGTGTGTGTGTATGTGTAGCATGTGTGCAGTTTACAGTGCAGAGATGGGGAATTTTTTTAGTGAGCTCTAAGAAGATAAGAATAGCAGCCTCAGCCTTTGGAAAGCTTGGCGAGGTGCATGGACTCCTGAAGGGTTCAGCTCTTTCATCTGACTTCCTCCTCTGAGTCTTCCTCTGCTCCTCACATCTCCTTCTCAACGGCAGGAGCCTCAGAGAGAGCCTTGAAAAAAGGGGGGGTGCTCGCTGACCCCCCAGCGAGCCACAGGTCCTCACCGATAGATGTGTTTGGCGTTTATGGGTCTGTACAGGGTTGCCGTCTTTCAACGACTGATTGAAGTGAGATTTTGGGTGATGAGGGTTGTACACATATAGGTTACAGTTACTCTGAGACTCATTTTCAAAAAAACAATATTCGCCCTGATTTTATGTCCCCACACATCCAAATCTTGTTGTTTCAAGCTGCAAGGGGCCACCGATCACCGACGAGGTCCTCTAGCAACAGTGACAGCTCAGAAAATGCTTCAGGTACGAGAAATTGATTAGAGGGAGTTATAATGCAGATACAAATTAGCTGCTAATTATGCGACAGAGTCACTCTGAGTAATAAAAAAAAATTGTAAAGTTTTTAAATAAGCACAATAAATACAAACAGATTCCTGGATTTACAAAGAACATATAGATCCTCACCTTCAGGAAATCATAGACAGCATTTGTTCAAGTTCAGGTTATCCAAGGTTACAGTATGTGTGATTTGTTGGTGAGAAAAAAATACATTTCAGCGTTTGTTGTCCTTAAAAACCTTTCTGGATTACATATATGACGGCAGTTACATAGTATTTCAATTACAAATGCAGTGTTTAAAGGCCCTGGTTTTGTGTTTTTTCTGGGCTCAGTCGGAGAAACGGGATGACACATATTTTCATGCACCAATCAGGATTTAGCAGCATTTGAATCAAATTGTGATGATGGTTGTTGGGTTATTTGCTCATATTTTCGGGCCACTGTCTGATTGAACCACACCCACACAGTGTTGATGAAGCAGATTGTTAAATTCTTAATTAATAATACTTAAGTGTGTTTTGTCCTGAACTTTAACTTGAATTTTGTCATGAATATATTATGCTATGGAGAGATGAAACGAAGTTTTCAGGGGCTTTAATGTCTGATATCAGTGCTGCCGCTTTTTTGGAATAATCAAAAGATAACCTGCAACTGTAGGGCACAAATAAAATTGTTGGGTTACTTGATTGCCAAGATTTCATCAAATAGTACTTCTTGACAAAATTAAACTACATTTTATGAAATTTTCACTGATTAGTAGAAGTAGACAAAATCCAGTTTAGTTTTCAACTAAAACTACGCTCAAATTGTGGTTACACTTAAGCACGTACTTTTACAAGTTAAATTATGCATGCAGGACTTTTAATGGAGTATATCCCAGAAGCGTGAGCACTGATAAGACCAATACATGTGCATGTTTAGTCTTGTGTGATCCAGATGCCAGCCTCAAATAGAAGGGGTACGTGCGTGTGTGTGTGTGTGTGTGTGTGTGTTAAAAAGATGGAAAATGACTGATCGGCACATTAAACATTGTGTGAGGGGACCTGGGGCCTTTTTACGCACAACTACACACAAATATGCACACCACTAGCTGAATCCTCTACTCACTATCTGGAAAATTCAACACCAGACACTGGCATTTAAGGAATTTGGCTGAACTTACACACACACACACACAGAGAGAGGGAGAGAGAGAGAGAGCGCTGAAGAATATGGTCCTCGGGCAGGTCTGTGGTCAGTGCTGAGTGATAGTTGTCCAATAAAGTGCGGGCAGGACCTGGAGGCGTTGTGTAATGCCTCAACAGAGAGTCCTGCAGCGTGACATCCAGAGTACTGTAACTATTCTCCATTCACACCACTGGGGATTGTTTTTGTGTCTATCATTCAGACAGAAATCGACCACGGTGAGTTCCTCTAACTCCCTGCATCAAAAAACACTTTTCCTCTTTTCTGCAGCACATCAATAACACTACACTACACACTACACTTTTTTCACACTCCCTCTGTTTCACTCAGTCACACTCAGTCTCAATCTCATTCTTTCACTTCATTTATGTTTCTCTCCCCTCTAACACTTCCTCCATGCCCCTTCTTTCTTTGTCACTTCTTGTCCCATCTTTCCTCTCTGTAGCGTTCTCTCTCTCGCTCTGTCTGTCCGTCAGCTTCTTCCTATGTCTTTCACCCACCTCCGTACTGATCACCTTAAACTCTCTTTAGTCCAGGTCATCTGACAGATGCTGTGATTCTGAGTGGTCGTTCAGCTCAGGAAGTGTCCTGGCGGCACGTCCACCTGCGAGGACTTGGCCCGTGTCACAGCGGAGACATTTCATTAAAGACGACCTGTAAATTAACAGAGCAGGCGGGTGGCTGAACGAATGGGGCAAGGGTAGTTTCAATCAGCCACCCAGATGGCATGCGGCCCCGACATGACGCCTGATGGTTTAATCATTCTGTTAAACCTTCAGAAATTTGTATCAGGAACGGGTCCAACACTTCAGCGCTGGGGATGTGAACATAAAAACAAATTGGCATGTGTTTTCAGCTGGTGGGTGTATATAGCACCATACATAGCTCTGACGTGATATATGGATGTAGCATGTGAGAAAGATTAAGTTGAAATTGCCTGGTTCGTGATTTGGGAATGAGAGATATGAGCCCTCTGGGCAGATAGTTTGACTAATGCTATGCTGACCTGCTCTCCAATTTATTGCCTGTGACATGTTTGTGAATATTTAATATCGCTCTCCACAATTTGCTTTTGGCTTTGCACCTAAAATGAGAATATCAATTACCAAACGAAAGCACAGCCAACTCCGGAACCCGTAACTCATAGGATATAGAGGAAAATAATAGATCCTACTGAGAAACCCACACATGTACATATACACACATGCACTCTCATGCCACAAAAGTCTCTGGAAAATAATTTATTTCACCACAGTGTCCGCCACAGCCCAGTTGCTTTGTTTGGATTGGATGCAGCTGAAACTGCTAACAGACTCGCCCTTGTTAAGCTGCCTCGCTAAAGGTTTACCAGATTGGGAAAACAAGGTCTCCTGATATAATTGAATCCTCAAATTCCTGACAGCAACACGTGTGCATAGGCTGTGAAAAAACGTTTATGGGAAGCAAAAAAAAAGTCCTGTAGCTTTTGATTACACGGAAGCGGGAGGGAGTCAGCCCCCCTCTGATGATTTTAACATGCAGCACTCCCCCAAAGCAACTATAGACTTACCTCATTCACCCCAAGTAAAGATTTTCTATAAGCATGAAAAGGGAGAAAGAAACCAAGATGAGGAACGAGGGCAAGAGATAAAAATTAAGATACACTGGGTAACCAGAGGTGTAAAATAGGAATGTATAGGCAGCAAGAGAGTTTTGCAGGTATTATGCAGTCATCATCGCAAACCCTGACTCCGAGCCAGCCAAAGCCTGATCTGCCCTCACTAATAGACCCAGCTGAAGACCTGAATCTATTAACAGCAGGTTTTTTGGTGGAGATTTTACGGAATTTTAATTGCAAACACATGGCTGGTGCACATAAATGTTTTAACATATTGATTAGTCCGGTGCAAGACAGGCACGTCTAACTTGCCCTCAGGAGCTAAGGTTGGGTGTTTTTTAACTATATATATATATATATATATATATATATATATATACACATATTTCCTTTATTAACCAGGGAGTCTTGCAGAACACTCCAGCAGCTTTACTCAGCCTGTGCTCTGAAAATGCTGTCAGGGAGGGACTGTAAATGGTTTTACAATCATCCTGAGAGTAAACACAGTTTACGACCAAGCAAGGTTTAGTCCGAGTAAGGAGCTGCAACGTTATTTCTTTTTAAAGCGCTTTAATTCATTCTCAGTTTCTTTCCATCCTTGTACACAACGTTGGTGTTAGCTTCGCAACTCACGACGTGAAGTGTACTGTGTGTTTGTGTGTAAAAGAGAGAGAGAGGTGCAGTAGTGGAAGTAGAGGGTGAGATATATAGTGTATCTGCTGAAAGAGAAGAAATGAGGATGGTAAAAAAAAAAAAAAAAGAAGTAAGGCAGCAGGAAGGAGGAAGATGTGCTAAAAACAAGAAACAAAATAGTGCCTGCAGTCTTTCAACAGAGGAAAAGGAGAGGAGGATAATGAGCAAAATCACTGAGCCATGGGTGCAGGAGGTGCACACAGTCACTTACTAACACACACACACATTCATACATCTATGCACACTTACGGCACACATGCTTTGCCACGTGCATTCCTGCCGTCACCGCATGCATAAACACATTAACATGCAGAGAAATGGTGGATTCTGGAGATGAAAGCCTCTCAGATCAGTGGCTGTACGCTGACACAGTCGTAACCTATCAAGCTTAGAAATATGTGCTCGTGGCATCGACAGGTCCACCGGGATGCTGTGAAGTCTCTTTGTTCTGTTTTGATGTGGTGTGTTTCTAATACATGTATTCCAGCTCTCAAACTGCATAAAAGTTCCCTTGCATGGTTTTTCATTAAGGAACTTATCGAACTGTAGGAAGCCTCAAATAGTTTTCAAATTATTTTTATAGCTAAAATATCTAACACCTCCAGACAGTAATAAATACCAATGTAGAAATTGAGCAGGTGAAACAGGTTTATTACAACATGGGTCTTTGTTTTGGTAGTTTTGGTCATCTGTAATAATTAGGGTTGTGATATGTTAGAAAAAAACGAATTTGTTCAACATGTTGTCATACTGTAGAGAAGGGAGACACAATATCAATTAAATATGGGCATACCTGCGCACATTTTCAGACAGCCTCTCCTAGAAGGCATTCATAGCCTTGCACCCGTTTGTAGGCATGAAGAGTGACAAAAATCGTTGTGTAAAGAATCAAAAGAGACCTTGAGAGAGAAGTTCCAACCCTGCTTACTTTCTCACCTGCACACAGCTGAGCAATCACAGCTTGAAGTGGTCGTGAATGTTGGATCGTCTGTTTTGAAAAAGTTACAGAAATGGTCAGACACATCCCACCTAATCCCATTTTGGAAATATGTGGGCGAAGGGGCTTTCCAACACTGTTCGACCATCGAACAAGCAGTTCTGTTGAAGCATACTGGCAGCCTGATCATCTGAACGCTCGTGTTTCTTGCCAGAGTTCATGTAGTGATGCTCCAGTCTTCGCAGATTTCAGCAATTACTTTGATTAGTGCAGTGCTATCATCCCCAATAGAAATGATGGGCAAAACAATTAGACCCAAGTTATAATAAACAGTGATTATCTTTTGGATCCATGTTTCTAATCAACATCAACATCACTGACGCTTGGTGAAAAATCGTCCTCCTCCCCTTCATCTGGCTCTCTGTCTTCATCTCACACACACACATGTTCACAAGGCCATTGTTGGAAGCGCAGCCAAGTTGTGAGCATGGGCCGAGCAGATACACAGAGTCTTCTGCCAGTGCTCTAATCAAGGGAAATGTTTAACAACTGGCATGGAGCTAACAGGGATTTTCATTAATTTCCCTTCCTCACCGGCAGAATAGAGGAGGGGGGGGGGCATGAGGGAAAAGTTAGAGGCTGCCACAAAAATCCCCCCGATTAACATGACCACAGCTGTCACTTTCTCCGTGTAACGGAAACATCACTTTGTCACGCCGATATTAAATCTGATCGTGCAGGAACGACCTTGATTTGAAAGTGTGCGAGGAAAAGTTTCTTTACTTCTCTTTTGGATTTTTAAGCCATTACTCCCATCATGCCGCCACCCCTGGTGATCAAAGGAGGGGTGGGTAAGAGAGAGAGTTATGGAGAGAGGATTAACAGCTAACAAGAGGATTGGAGGGAGGGAAAGAAGATACAGGGTATGAAGGAACAGATGACTGTGGGTTAGCGGCAAAGGAAATCGAATCCCAAAGAAAAATTTAATTTATGTGCGAGCTCCTTTGTACTTTGAATTTGACCGTTAACTGGCGCAATATATATATATATATATTGTATATTGTGTTATATATTTTTCACAAATATCCTATCAGTTTTTGCTTTCAACAACAGAGCCTTTCCAACCATCCATTTTTGGTACAAACTAGGTCTCTCCTCTCCCTGAAACTCCCTTCCTCCATCCTTTTCTCTCTCCTCTTCACCTCCTCACTTATGCTCTCCTCTCCTCTCCTCTCCTCTCCTCTCATTGTTACACTGTAATTGGAGCTGGAAGCCTCAAGACAAGCAGCTCAGTGTGCGTCAGGCTGACAGGCAAGCCCGTTGGCTTCTATTAAGCTTTAATAAGTGAGCAGGATTGGAAGAAGAGAGGAGAGTTGAAGGGAGGAGAGAGTGTGCAAGCTGCTGCTTCTACTGTCACCTCTCGGTAGGATGCAGGAAAACCTGCCTGCTGTCACACAAACACACACACATATTACCAAATCTATCACTCCTTTCTTTCATTTTCATTGGCTTTTTCAGCTTATTGTCACCAGATCAAGATTTTCGTCTACATGTTTTGCATCCAAGAAAGTCAGACATTTGTGGGAGAAAAGAAGAAATTATGAAATAATTAACATATGAGTGTCCATGTCAAAAAGAAGAAGGAAGCATATAGAGTGTGAGAGGTCTGTCTCCATTCTACAGCTAAAACGTCTAATACACACATGCGCACACACACCGAAATCCATACTAATACACACACACACACACACACACACACACTTGTCAAGACCTCTCCTCCTGCATGGAGATGACAGCAGTATTATTGCACCGTGCAGAACTTAATCTGAAGTGCCACACAGCAACCCTGGACCACAGTTGAGGTAAATGTTAGAGAAATATCTACAACCTCTGCAGCTCAGAACAGCAAGAACAATTCCAGATGTGATGTGTGTAAGAGAGGAGATTTGCGGTTTTACCCCGTTTTGTTGCTGCCTTGTTATGAATTTTCTGTGGTCACAGCGCTTCATTTTTGTAAATAAAGTCATCAAGGCTGCGGTTTATTGAAAAAAATGTATCAATTCATTACGTGACTTTTCAAATTCATCCGGCGTGTGTGTGTGTGTGGGTGTGGACACTGTAAATGAACAGGCTGTTAACCTCCAAATGCCTTTCTTTGTGTCGCATCTGCTGCCCCCAAGAACAGCCTTTTTACTGAGGAGAGGAGCGATAATGTAATTGAAACTGGCAGTCTTTCCAAATTGAATATTGGCCGGAAACTTGAAAATAAATACAGCAAGAATCAGGGCTATGTTTAGGCTACTGCAACAAAGATGCCAACATTGTGTTCAAGGAGAATAGAACTCCCAATGAACAAATGCCAAATTCAATGTAAACACAGAAGAACATGGGTGCTTAAATGAATACACAAAGACTAAAGGGACGTCTGTGCAGGTTAGCCTATGTTTACACGAGCTGGCTGCGTGACAGCATTAAGGAACGAAGCGAGAAAAGATATGTTGCGAGATCCGAATTATGAGCTGCCATCTGTGTTCAGAGCAATTTTGAGATATTGAGCAATCAAGTTTTTACTTCCCACTGGGCAAAAGCTAACCTCCTAAATAAACCTTAATACTCGATTAAATAAACAACTTAAAATGCATAGCTCAAGCCACATGTGGGAACAAATTTCAGGAGACGGTTAAATGAAAATCTCTTCTGAACAGTCCCGTTTTAGATAAAAAAAAATATTAGAACGTATTATTGCAAGATTAATATTCAGAAGCAGTGATGAACTAATGGAAGAGGAAGAGCAAAGGAAAAAAAATGTAAAGGAAATAAAGGAAGAGGAGGTTGTGGCATCAAGCAAACAAAAAAATTAAACACAAATGCGCTTTAAGACTGAGCCCAATCCCGCTGATAAACTGGAATCTCCTGTTATTCAGGAAGGTTTGCCCAATGGTGAACTGAACTGAACTCTGAATGTCACATAATTAACAGGCTTTAACTAAGGCCTGTGTCCACGTGTAGCACTGTGCTCATTGGATTGGTGATAAAGGACTAATTAGTGCTGAAAAGGAAATTGATTGACCAACAAGGCCAGTTGATTAATGCCAGGTTTCAGTCAATGGAAACTGCAAACTTGTTGAGAGTATGGACTCGCATTGATTGTGTCAAGGATCCATTGTCCAAGCTTTAATGTGAAATTGTAAGTGACAAGGAATTGATGAATGGTTAAATATAATTCTGGTCAGTTGTTACCTGGACTGTTTAGCAATGGCAATGAACCAACTGTGTGAATAAATAAAAGATAAAAAACACAGAAGGTTACGCTCCCCTTTATATTCAACTTTTATGTTGAGGTCATTATTGAGTCTATGCAGTACTTTTTAGCTTCTGTTTGACAAAATGATATTTTTCGCCACGCTAGCAACATGTCTGTAGGAATGGCAATGCCAGTCCACCACTTTGGTCCAGGCTGAAATATCGCAACAAGGGAGAATCAAAATTCGTACCGACATTCATGATCCCCACATGAGAAACCCTATTAAGTATGGTGATCCCCTGACTTGGAGCCCCTGGATGAATTGTAACTTTGGTGATCCCTTTGTTATTCAGCACATATCACTAATAATAATTTGTCTAATAATTTTATTTACAACCAAATACCTGCAAAACCACTGACATTCCCATCAGCCTCAGCTGTACTTTGTGTTTAATGCACTGAACTAGATAGATGGATAGATTGCACTGTTGGTAAGAGAAGAAATAGTTTTTACATTGCTTTGGTGAAGTGCCGCTTTAAGGTTTAGATGCGCACCTCCGGCGCAGCACAGCAGTTCAGCAGTGTCTCACAGGGTTTAAGCTGCCATTCCCGAGCTTAATGTCAATGTGTAGAGTAACACTTTATTATGACAAGCCACAGGCCACATTAATTAACCACCAGACTGTACAAGCATCTACACCACAACTAGCTCCATTTGTCCTCATTAAAAATGAATTTGTCAGTCAATAAAAAAGTATGCTTATTTAAAAAAAAAAAACAAACAGTTGTTGTTCTCTGTATGTTCATTCTTTCTCCCGTTCTTCGTCCTGCTCCTTTTCTGTGCTGTGTGTAAGTGAGTAAGTGGCTCCCAATGCCTATTAATGGCATCCATTTATTTTCTGTGAGAAAGGATTTATTTCACTGTCCTTGTGGAGACAGTCCTCCCTCTGCCGCTATTGGTGTTGTAATTTAACAACTATTACTATGTTTGTCTAAGGCCCCCAAATGTTCGAGTTCGCTTTAGGCAGTTAGTTAGTTAGCTTTAGCTCTCTCTCTCTCTCTCTCTCACTGTAACACCCTCCTCTTTCCTTCATCTGCTTTTCTCCAATCTGCTTCCCTTGGCAAAATTTCATTGTATTCGTTGGTGCTGGTCCCAGGAGCTCACGCAGCAATGAACAACTTTTCCTCTGGCATTTTCCTAATTGATCCATGGCAGCCCGCGCTGTGGTCTAGTTGTATTCATATCTTCAATAATTCATAAACAGTTCTCTCGCAGGGAGTTCATCTCATGTGCTTATACAACAGAAATACAGAAAATCGTGGTCTGGTCTGCTGATATGGTACCCTTTATCTATAAACACGACGCCTTATGCTCATCGTTGCAAAGACTTTGGCATATAGATGCAACAAGGGGAAAAAATATCAGCATATTAATTTGCGCAAAATACAATTTTTTTTATGAATTCAGACCATAAAAAGCAAGTTTGGGTGTTTCAGGTCTTTACTGTGTTTGTACATTAGACAAAAAGCTAGACTGAGAAGTAGAGGTATGTTTTATATAAGCTTAACTGATAATTACATGTACTGTTTTTGTCAAAATAGTTGTAAGTCACAAGTAGTGTAAACAACACAAACATCTAGATGGGAACAGATTTTCATGGTAAAGTATGAAAACTTTGAATTATCACTCACCATTAATGCCAGACTGGGCATCTTTCCCCATAAAGCTAATGTTGTGAAACATGTTAGGGTTGAGAGCTATTCTCAATCAGGAAGACAGTTATTACAGCTATTAAAATCACCATCCACTTTACGTAATGAAGGCAATTAGCCAGAGCTACCTTGGCTGGAAAGCATACGACCATTCCCACCCACAAAGGGGAGAGAGAAAATAGGCCATTTTGTCTCGCGGTCTGTTAACTCCCACATGTTTAATACAGGAAATACTGATATTAACATGGTTCCACCAGTTGACTGATGGCTTTCTGTTTGTGTATGATTGTATCTCCCTCCTTGTAGGAATGCTGCTCCAAGAGAGTTTCATCGAGGAGCCTGATGGCCTGGTGTCTGTAAACCTGCTGGTTGTGTCTGCTGTTTCAGCCTTTGCAACAGGAGCCATACTTTCTGGCCTCACTGTCTGCTGGATCATGAGTCACCGCCACCGCCACTCGCGAGGCTCTGGGGCCAACAACGCCCGTCGCAAAAGTGACAAAGAGCAGAGCATGCTGGGGCAGGGCCGCAGCGGGTCAGTAATGAGCGTAACAAGAACCAGCGGCGGTGAGAGGCGTCGTTCACAGGCAGACAATCCCTTTGTCACGTCCAACGGTTGGCCTAAAGGGGAGGTGGACCCAGGCTTGCTGCCTACCCCGGAGCAGACCCCGCTGCAGCAGAAAAGGGCCATGCGTCTCCCAGACACCGACTGGGACCAGAGCCAGACGTTCCTCACGGCGGTGGGGACACCCTGCCCCAACAACTCTGTCATCTACCTGAGCTCCAAGTTCCTGAATGGAAGTGGAGGGGGTGGAGGGATGGTCCGGATAGAGGACCCAGGGGAGGTCGTGCTGCCCCCGCACACAGAGCGCCAGCGCTACCTGATCCTAGCCACCCAGAGAGGCGAGCACGGTGGCAGTCGTCCTAGCGGCACCCTGAGGAACTCAGCGGGAGAATACATCTACCCCGCCACACCACAGGACTCCCCCGACCGACGGAGAGTGGTGTCCGCTCCCACTCCCCACATGGACTATGGGGAGCCTCGCTGGAGTCATGAGGCACTCAACTACAACAGCAACAATGGAGTGCCCTATCACCCCCAGCGTCAGGGCCTCATCAGACCGGATATGCATGGGCCTCGAGGGCTGGGAGAACTGGCTGACTTCAGCCATCTTCTTGGGAAGAACATGGGAGAGCGCACCCCCAGTGGCCAGTGAAGCGAAGTACGTGAGCCCTGGCACCAAGCTCTCTCTGAACACCCATTCCCTCCAATAGCAGACTGGAATAAATCAACCCCTCAGACTCACTGTCCCGGTCCAACCTTACCCTGTCTGTCCTCTCTCACTGTCATTCAATGTTCTGACGTCATTCAGCTGACTGAAGAGAGAGAGAGAGAGAGAAAAGAAACAAAGAGAGAGTTGAAAAGAGGAGAAAACTCTCCCCACGTCTCACGTTCCTCTGCTCTTAATCTGAGGTGCACCCCTCTGCTCTGTAAGTGGTACGACCCGCAGAGCTTGACTTTGACACCACAGGACAAACAGTAAGGTAAAGAGAGGGGTGCAAAGGAAAGAGAATCTTCTCAAAGGAACGTGTGGAGATTTAAAAAAAAGACAATTTCGCTTGCAGCGCCAAATGTGAAAAGTCTCCCTCCACCATTTTGTTCACCGTTTTGACACCATGGATCTTCTTTGAGTGTGCAATTTTGTTTCTGCTTTTGTTTTTTTGTGCTAGTGGCATCCAGCAGACAACAATGTGCTCTACTATGGATTTCAGATGAGACTAAAACTGTTGTAGCCGTGCCAGAGGGCAGTGACTCAATGAATCATGCAGTGTGTGAATGTGATTGTGTGAATATGAGTGGCCACAACAACCCCAACCAGTGTCCTGTCTTAACTGTGAAGTACAACTATATAATGAAGTTTGTTTAAGGGGGAGGTTGCTGTTAACATTATTTTATCTTTTTATAAACAAATGGAGACAAATTGATTTTTTATGTGTCTCCAAAAGCTCTATATGTTTAGAAATCAGAGGTTTGGATGGTTGACCAGTGGCTAGTGAAGGGTTGAGACTCCCATTGTAATTTTTGTAATTCCCAGTACGTCAGGAGCAGTACTGGTCAGAGCCATCAAGTGAAAGAAAGCAATAATAAGCAAGAAAAACATAAGGACAAAGATGAAGCCAATTTAATTTGATATTTTATAATATCACTGTTTGTCTCAGCAACACAAACTGAAGTTTAGAGGTGTGAGAAGGAGCTGGGTACTGGGATAAGGAACAATATCTCCCCTCCATTCTTCCCTCCCTAGCTGCCTCTCAGTATGCCTGGGTCTGTCTGACCTGACCTGAGGCCCCCTTGGGCTCCGCAGTCCATTTGAAGGAGGGAATGTGAGCTGTGGCTGTCTGGGCGTCTGACTGGGGTTGTGAGGCCCGGCCGCTTGGGAGCTCCATTCAGCCTCTTCTGCCCGACACTGAGCCTCTTTGTGCCCCAGAAGCAGGAGGAGACTGCGGCAACAAATAGCCGTTAAGAGTCAGGGAACTAGCCCAGCACCGCAGCCTAGCAGAATATCAATGAGGAGGACAGCAGCTCCATCCGTCATGCGAGATGTACCAACCAGCATCGGGCATCTCTTATGCTTCACCCGCTGTGGTGATTCACTGGTTTGCAAGGACAGGGAGGAGCTCAGGGCTGAAGCTGGGGCTGAGGCCAGGGTTGGGGCACTGCTAACTGTCACAATGGTCATCCCTAGTGGCTTTATCCCTTTCTGTGTTTCAGTGTGTTTCACAACAAAAGCGGGATAAAGAAAACAGATGGGCATGGGTATACTTGGGTGTGGAGTTTCACTCCGCTGTCTGATCTTTTGATGTTTCTGTCTTTGTCTGTTCCCATCCGTTCTTGATTCAAATGTAGATCCAGAGATAGCTTTAGTTCATTTGGGTCATGGTGTGGTAGAGGTGCTGTTTTTGTGTGTGTCGGCTTGTGTGTGTGAGTCTCTTTGGTTTTGTGTCCATGAATGCATTTCTCATATTGAGTGCAAAACAGCTTTGATCAATTTTACTCTCATTCTCACCCTTCTGCTTTTTTTCATCCCTGTTCCTTTCTATGCTGAGTCATTAATGTTGTGGAGCAGCCCTTTGCTTGACATTCACAAATCCTAGCTAACAGCCCTGTCGGAGCCCTGCGTGGGAGAAGTGTATGCTATACAATATATTTAAACCATTATACTTTACACAAAGACGTGCAGCTGAAATGGAGAAGCTGGGCTTTGCTTAGTTAAAGACTAGGGCTGGGAACCATTTCAAATGTTTTGATACTAGTGCTGATATGTCACTTTTCAATTTTAGAGACCGTAATTAAAAAATATCGTTTAAATGTGTTTTTCCACAAAACCCTATTTTCCATTTAAAGTGGCAAAATGGAGCTTTATAGCGTCTTTTAACTCCTTGTTTTCGTTTTCAGGCCCGCAAATTAATTGGTTTGGTTCACTCTTACCGCTCTCATCTGTGTCGTCTTTGGCCTCAGCTTGCAGCTGTTTTCATCAATAATGTTCAAAATATCAACTATACGCTACTTGGGCAGCACCCAACAGCAGGCAGACAAAGATAGCGATTAGCTGATGAACATAGTGTAGCATTTAGCAGCTAAAGGGTGAAGATATTTCCCTCAAGAGAGAAAGTGTACCAGTGACAGTTTTCACCACTCGGACGCAGACACAATCTCGGTTGGCACCAAGACAGTATTGAGGTTCAATTCCCAGCCCTAAACAAATACACGACCAGAGCTGGAGGTACTGCATGAGACAAGCCAGTGAAAGAGATTTATGAAAGCAAGGAGGTCAGGCGGAGGGCGAACATGATGTTACTGCATTACTGCCCCATCACATTAGTACAGTGTATTCTTTACACATTCCACCCTGAAACAGGTCATTAGTATTGAGGATACGGAGCCCTCCACCAGGCCAGCCCCTCGTCTCTCCATCTCCATCTCTGCTATGACCTGAGTGCTGCTTGTCTCTGTGTGTGTGTGTGTGTGTGTGTGTGTGTGTGTGAATGAGGCCTCTCTGTCTCGACCGGCTTGCCCAGCCAGCCGTGTCCTCGCTCTGCATCTCCTCCGGTGTTTCACTAAACATGCTTGATTAGGCAAAGTACATTCCCGGCCCTCTAATGGCCTGATGAGCCCTTGAGAAGATTACTACAGACACATCAGCCCTGAGAGGGAGGTGCACGTTCGACCAGCTCTTTACCCCTCCACTAACCACCAGCCACACACACACACACACATACACATACATACACTGACATGCATACACACAAATACTGCGGTCCCTTTAACCAAATTCGGGATGCAATTGAATTAAGATCAGATGTAGAGCTCAGGCTTGAAATAGGCGGATGCTGACTGGTTCTAGGAAAGGTACTGTACACGATGTTATCTTACTGCATAATTTGATTACCTTAGTTCAACATTACAGAGTAGCTAAAGAATTCAGGTGTAACCTCATGGAAGTCAGTCTGTTTATTAAAGCCATCATCCTCCCTCTTCTTTACATACGTCATGTCATTCCCATTCCTCCTCGGTCAACAGATGCACTTTGTCTTCTTCTTTCAAGTCCCTTTTTATTGTTAACAGACTCACGCTATCTCTCTGGACACACACACACCCCCACACACACACACACACGTGTAACATATCTTACTAATGTTCGAAAGTGCTTTCGTTCTGTTAGTCACTATTAAAGGTTAGCTGGTCAATTTAATGAGTCGGTGACAGAAACAGAAATCAAAGTAACTCACAAAATCGGGCTTTATTTCACATAAAATCCTTAATGTTACAATTTTTAAGACATTTTCAAAGCCCCTCATGCGGGAAATTGTTTTCTTGTGCTTAGAAATGATTTTGTTTGGAGTTTTTTTTGTGTTAAATGTAGCACATATTGCCTCCAGTCCCACACACACACACACACACACACACATTCTCCCTCTTTATCTCTGCCCTGCACATATCAACGCGCACACACACATGAAATTCCCACCCAGCCCTCGTGACCCTGTCTGTCTGTCTGTCTGTTTTTCTCATTTATCATGTTGTCTGTGTGCTTGTTAAAGAGACCATGCCTTTGTGTGTTGGGGTTGTTTGTGCTGCGTGGCCCCAGTGATGCGATGACCCCCAGCCAATAACTGCCATCTTGCCCTACAGTGCTCCACAGTACTACGTTCTCTATGCCCTAGAAAGAGTCCAGAAACGGAGGCTATCTTGTATTAAATCCACCATCCCACTTGGGAATAGGGACATGAAACTGCTCCCTTCCAAGCCAACATATGAGAGGAAAAAGCACAAAAACAAGGTGAAAATAAAATCAACATTGGCATTTTTGTAAAGCTGTAGATGTATTTAGTCAGCACTGATCATTTTTGTCATGTTTGTTTTTTATATAGTTTGTTTCTGTGGTAGATATTTGGTTTGAAATTATATGGAATATTATTGTATATGATTTCAATTTCAATTCTCTGTTGTGCCGGATTTGATGACGACAGTGAAGATGAACCTGATGACTATCATGATTATTATTATATTGACAGTGACAATGAAGCAGTACTGTGAGCAGCACTGAGGTGTTGTGTCCTGTTTGGATGCTGAATCTGAAAGGCAATGGTAGAAGAGGAGGAGGAAGAGGAAGAGTGAATGAACTTATACAGGCTGATGTTCAAAAAGAGATTCTACTTTTCTCCTGCGGAGTGGAGTCTCCTGCTACTGTGAAGGACCCCGCTGTCCTGTGGCTCTCACCAGAGGCTGGCCCCGGGGCCCTCGGGGCAGGCTGCCATCAGATGACAACACATGTCCCTACTACGTGTACATAACCTTGATGCTTACATGTAATTTAAGTGCAGTAGCTGCATGACGACACGGCCTCTGTGTGTGTACAGAAGTAGCGACGTGTGAATTTGTACAGTACATGCAAGTGTGTGTGCTTGTGTCCACGAAGAAATCTGTCTGTCGTCACGCAAAAAGCAACACGTGCATGCACCCTCCGACAACTGCACAGTACACACATACACTACACGCACACACAAACACACACTTCAGCAGTTGTTCACCATTCTTCACATTGTCCTGGGCTCTGCCTGTCACTCCGCATGGAGACTTTGCTCTATGTCAACTTTCTTATTCTAATAAACCACTCAGACATTGAGCTCTAAGGTGTCATCATTGAATACAGTGTGTTTGACCTCAATTGATTTAGATTATTTATTTATAATCTCATAATAACATTTAAAAAACCTGTAGCACACTGATTAATGCTCTGGTCTGTTATCTACTATGTCACTGAGTTGCACAGTAGTGGAAGACGTATTCAGATAATTTACTTAAGTAAAAGAAGCAATATCATATTGTGAAAATACTCTGTTACAGGTAAAATTTGCAGCAAAATGTACCTTAAGTATCAAAAGCAAAAGTATTAATTTCGCAGAATGGACACGTTACGAGAGTTAAGTCCCCGAAGTCCCAAAAGATGATGTTTTTCTGGACTTCAGGACTTTGGGCACAAATTACTATCTTGTGCACTCAAAACATCTATCTTGTTGACATAAACTATTATCTTCTGAAACAAGCTTAATTAAAAATGTGTGGGCTCCGTATTGAATATATTACTGTTGAAAAAACAGTTGTCAATGAATTCAATGATATGATTTTATTATAATGCAAAGTCAACTGAAGTGAAAATAAGAGGTGGAAAAAACAAACAAATAAAAACTATATAAAAATAATATATTGTGACTGTTCAATGAAAACCATTTAGCCTATCTTCATATTTGGTTATTTTAATGATAAACTAAAAATAACCCTCTAATAACCTATTTACTTAATGGAAAAATGAGCTGTAATAAAGGTAAAAACAAGGCTGACATTGAGATTGAGATACATGCTTTTCATCTGCCATAGACAGTGTACCGAGCGGGTACTGTGGTGTAGTACCATCAGTCTTCCATAGAGAGAGCTATTGCTCCGTAAGACACATTATGACTGGCAATAAATGCCTGGAGCAAGACTTCAGCATAATCAGTAAAAAAAAATAATCATAAAACAATCATAAAAATGTGTAAATCAGTGAGAGGAATTGTCATTTACCCATCAGTTCATATTGCCCAGTGTAGACAGACATTTACATCACCCTTACTGTACTGTTGCTCCGCTCCTCCACCCACCTCTCTCCTGTCCTCTCTGGGGAACCTATCAGGCCATTTCAAATCTGTTGAGTGGTGGAGGACCATGAGGACCTGTCAGGGGCCCTCATTCGCCGATGTTTTATGGGACTGAAGCCCTCCAGTGCTGCAGTACTCGAGTGATAGAAATAGAGGAGAAGGAGGAGGAGGGAGGTGGACGGTGATTGCGTCCCACCCTGTGTGCAATTCCACAGGAGCATTTGTGGCATCCTTTTTCACTCTCCTCTCCAGATTTAAGGTGACTGCATGTGCCAGCTTCGGGATAATTTACACCTGGTCCATGTCCCATCAGATCTGTGAAAAAGTATAAGGGGGCATACGTGATACCAAGCAGTCGCTTGTCTCTCCATCGTTCTGACGCTACACCTCTATCTCTCTATCTACCCTCCCCCCTTCCCTTCCACACACACGCACACACTCTCTCATTATGATGAATCTGATTAATGAAGAGGCTGAAACAGTGCCAGTGGGTACTCTCCTTGATTTGACTCTCTACTCCACAGCTGAGCTCCACGTGCTGCCAGCTTCAGATGCCACCATCTCAATATTTGGACTCCAAATACCAACTTTATCTTGAAAAGATGGCTTTTTCCAAACTTTTTGTAGATACACAACAGCTAGACGTATTTAGTTATGACCAAAAACATTTTGTATGCATCAGAGACCTGATTGTTGGTTGTTGTTGGTTAATGAGTATATTGAGATCAGGGTATATGAGGCAATCAGCACAATAACATTGTGCAAATGAAGAGTTTTATTTACCCAGATTTCTACTTCCAAACTACTAACAAACCATTTTAACTTGGCTGAATACACTGAACAGTTAGGCCAACGTGATGCAGCTCTTTCTAGCCTCCTCTGAACTGCGATCCAAATCAGAAATTGAGATACAGGCATTAACAATGAACACACTAACTAAAACATTTATACCTATAACTACTTTATTGTGAGACCAATGTGTCTCAACTTGTGGCATGGATGACACTGATGAAATTCATGGGAGGGATTGAAGAAGAAAGTCTACCCTGTCCTTTCCCCTGGATTTTAAGGGGGGGTTGGGCTCCCTGCTCTGTCTGATTTCCACCACGTGCTCCTTGGTCTTGCAAATGTTGACCATCTGACGAAGCCCCCCACCACACCCCTATACTCTTTGTACTCTATGCACTGCTAATGAATGAAACAATATTTCTCACACAGTAACTATCATCATTCATAAGACCAAGAGCAATAAATGCTATCGTGCTTTGTTTTCAGATGTTGACTCTGGATAAACATATTCACTAAACAGTCTAAACAGAGACTTGTTGACTCTGATGGGCCAACGTCTGTAACATATGCAGTGTGCTGCCAGTTTTTCCACTTGACTGAAAAAGGACATTGCAGGTGCTTAGCAATAACAATCTGAACCACCAGGGGGCGGTGTAAGCTGCTGGGGAAAGAACTTGAGCCGAAACCGCTCAAATCCATAAGAGTAAATTTAATTATTCCCTTTCTGTCCTTTTGGCTCCTCCAGCTTTTATTGCCAGCAGGCTCAGTGAAAGATCAAATCAAACCAATTTAAAGCACATTGCGTATTTTTCAAAAGAGTATTTCAGGTTTTATACTGAAATGTTTTAAATATTTTACACTAAAAGCCTGAAATGTAATAACCCATTGATAATTATGTGGAGAAGTGAGGAGAGAAAAGCACAGCAATAAGAGGCAGATAATGAAATAAGAACCACGAGGGATGAAATGTATGAGAAGGGGAAAGATGAAGAGAAAATTTAGTGGAGTCGTGTTGACAGACAGGACCATAAAAATCTAATTTGGAAGTTGGAGTGGGAGCAGAGAGCCCCCAGGTGGACATACTGTATAGTGAGAAGCACAAAGCAGAAGGTGTGGAGTTTATGACTCATTATTGGTTAGATTAAAAAGGGGTGGCTACGGTAGACAGGCGTAACGGCAGGCATATAGAAATGTTGAGCTTTATGGGTGAACCTTTGTTTTAAAGACATATGTCAACGTGTTAGAGGTTAGCTGGTGGCATGTGTTGAGGTTTGTATATCAGGAAATGTACAACTTATGTAACTGTAGCATCCAAGCTGGCTTGTCCAAATCGAGGTCACAATGACAAAGACATCTACCAAACAGCTAAATGACACAATGAGATGTTTTTCTGCACAACAACCAACAACCTTGCATTTATAGGTACAAGAGGTAAGTAAGTAGGCCAGTTCAGTTCACTGCAGAAAGATAAGCTCCATAGCTGACCACATATTTAATTGACTTTATTGGAACTACTCAGCTATGTATGAACTCAGAAAAGCACTGCTTACTTGGAAGACTGGGGGCTCTGCAGTGTAGCTGTCAGGAGTGCTTTGCAAAGTTTACTACTGTTTCCTTTACATCGCTTCATTTTTTCATCCAAACACGTCTTTCCACCTTTATTTTGACTGATTTCTAACTGGAGTTTGATAGCTGTACATTATGAGCAGTAACCCCAGCAATTGTACGCGCATCTGTGAGTCGCAGAGAGCACGTGGGCCTAATTGCAGGCAGCAGCATGTGTGGATGTGTAGGTGTAATTGGAAAATCAGCAGGGTTTGTAAGGAAATGTGTGGCCCTAATTGGCAAGTCAGCAGGGTGTACAGCTGCACCCTGTGCAAACAGTGTAGGCATAACACATCTTCATGAACACAAATACCACTGGGGTCTTGATTATTTGTGTTTTTGTTTCTGCAGTTCTCTACAACACTGCAAAGGCATACATGAAAAAAAAGCTACTTTATCACTCCAGGGGTAGATCAAGTATGTGACCTGTTATGAACCTTTTTATCCTACTAGTGCATTGTAGTGTGTCATGCCTTGGGCACCTTGGGCCGTCCTGGTTCAGACACATCACACCTCCACAAACTCATCACATACTGTGATTTCAATGTCCCAAGTTTAATTCAAGCAAGGGATGTTTTTATTCCCCCTCTCTTTTTCCCCATGTTTCCTGTCACCTGTAAACTGTCCACTGTCGCTTAAAGAGAAAAATCTGCACCACCTCCCAAGAAAGAAATGTGTTCGGGCAATCTACACACACATATTCTGTAAAAGTTATGCATCAGGTGATTCTAGCTACATATACTTACACTGTGAATGGAAAGTAAGTGCACTTATCAAGAGACAGCACAACAACTGGACAAAAAGAAGCCAGATAAATTGAAAGAGGGGAACCAGGAGCTAAATGAGTTAAACTTAGGGACTGTCCAAAAACTATTGGGGCGGTTAGTGGGGCTGAACATTATGTTTCACTTTATTAAAAAGCAAGGTCCTTCAAAGCATGATTCATATTTTCTTTGGAACCTCCTCTTGACAACACCCTCCCTCAATATAAGTAATATAACACTATTGGCACCATTCATTGCACCATTAGTAACGAAAAGTGCATAAAGAAATGATGATGGTGTAACCTTAATATGTTAATGGTAATAATTGTTTCAATAATTTTCAAACAGAAAAATGATGCATGTTTACTGAATATTCAAGCCATTCCTTGTTTATGAACCAAGTCACTCTCACTTTCTATGATAAATCAGTGGCCAGTAGATCAGACTATGGTTGTACTGGACAGCTTCCAGGTGTGAATGTGTAACTGTGTGAATATGACCAGGGTGTTCCTGAAAAAGAGAGCATTGCTTTCAGTGAAAATAAATATCTTCTTTTCCTTTCGGCTGTTCCCTTTCAGGGGTCGCCACAGCGAATCATGCGCCTCCATCTAACCCTGTCCTCTGCATCCTCTTCACTCACACCAATTAACTTCATGTCTTCGTCTTCGACCAACAGTAGTCCAATTTCCACCGATTCCCTGTAGGTCAACAGCACCGGTGGCGGTCGTAACGTCAGAACTGTCCCCATTCACTCCAAATTTGGGGAAAAGGCTTTAAACTCAGCTCTTCCGACCCTGGATTCAAAACATAGGCTGAAAGTGGAGTTACTAAGATTATTGATCTGAACAACAGGCTCTCCACATATGAATCAAAAAGGAAATTAATCAAATATATACAATTCCAAAGACCCATTTTTTTAAGTGTTTACAAATAAGGAATTGTATCAATAAAAACACAACATAATTCTCCAGCTAAACCCTCCCTCTCCCCTTTGGAAAACAACAATGAAAAAACATTTTTATGGTAATCACTGAATAACTATTACCTATCTACTTTCTCTCTCCCAGGACTCAGAAAGTAGATGACTAGCTGATATTGGGAGGAAATAAGATAGGCAGAGTAGAAAAATATTTGGTTCAAAGTTTTACAATATAAGTGGTTAATGAGAACCTCTATTACTCCATGTAAGTTACATAAATTCAATCAATTCAATTCTATTTATCTTTAAGTATACAGTTGTGACTTAAGTAAGTTTGGACAAATTGTACACCATCAGTAGTTTTCTCTTACCTTTTATTTTATGTATTCATCTATTAAATATATTTTGTTGCCTTTGCTTTTCTTTAATGCAGTTTTACTTATGTATACAGTACATATACTGTATATGTATAGTACATTAATTTTTTCTTCTTTTTTCTTTTTCTTTTGGTATCATGTTTGTTAGATATATTCATAAAGAATTGAAAAAAAGATAAGATAGCCACTTTCTTTCTAAATGAGCTGTAAACTGTCTGCACCTTCTTTGTTTCCAACCTCTGTGATATTATGTGCAGTAGTGTGATCATTTTCTCATATAGTGCAGTTTTGCCCAGACAAAAGCATAAAATGAACAGATTTGACAGAACAGAAGGTTTTACATATCAAAGTGACTGTGGCAGTAACACGGTCCCAGAGACTCCAATTTACAATACCACGTAGTGCAAAATTGGCCAATTATCCTACAGTCTGATATTATGTCATTAGTACACTGCAGTGTTCGGGGTTTAAAAAAAGGGTTTGTAACAAAAACGTCTCGATATCTTTGTCAGGTTTCACTATGTTTTCCTCAAAATAATAGTCTTTATCCTGTTCTTGGTAAAAAGACAGATTCTTTTTACGTTTTGGGCACACTGAAAACAGAATTGTCCAAAATAGGCCATTGCATACTGTACTTTTGTCGTCACTGAGATTAAAAGAAAATAGAGATAATATTTGGCCTTTCTTTAAATCAAAATGACATTAACTGCTATAGTTCATTCATTTATGTTTACCGAACTTCTATATGTAGGACATTGTTTTTTTTTAGTTCAAGGTTTTCTGTGTTATATAAGCTGCCTGTGTGACAAAGCTACAGAACACATAAATGGCCGTCAATTTGTAGATGTCAGAGTTTATTGGGGCAGCAGAGCAGAATACTGTTTCATTAGTAAGGTCTTTTGTCCCTTTTTGGCTCCCTCTGTACCCTCTTCAATGCAACCTTCATTTTTGCCTCAATCTCTTTCCCAATTTTCCAGTAAACTGTCCTCATTTTTTCTTCGGTCCTGCAAACAAAGGTTTATGTGATGCCAAGATTACCTCTCCCTTTGTCCATCTGAGCAGGTTGGTGAGGCAACCAGGCCTCTCCATGGAAACCCGGTTCAGGGGTCAGTAAAATGCAATAAATTGATGCATCATGACTAGACTTTGAGTGAATCCTGGGTGTTCATGCTGTGTCGTTTCCTCTTCATGTTAAAACATATACTGTATATTAGTAGTACAAGTACAACAGTTTCATGTCTTGAATGAAAAGCATTTCTTTGTGTGAATCTCTTTTAAAAATACTCCTCACTCTGTGTGTGTCTGTGCTTTTATAGCATTACATTTAATGTGTTAAAATGTTATTTTATTTTATCTTGTTTTATTTATAGCCTATTCACTTAATCCTAATCTATGCATTTTTGGTTTTGTGTCTTTTTGTTAAGCATTTTATAACTGTTGATGCAATAAAGTCTTATAAATCACGTTATTATCTTTATTACTTTATTAAAAAGAAAGAGCATATTTGATATATAGTTCTGATTTCTTGAAAATCTAAACTCTAGATGCTTTGCTTAAAATATTGTAGATATCTTTTTAACTTCTCCTACCTACGTACACAGACTCACACTGAAACAAAACCACACACTCACATCACATGCATTGCTCTCTGCATTCAGTCAGAGGATTGTGGATGAGTGTGTGTGTTGTGGTTGTAAATTTGTGTCAGTGTGTCAGGCCCAGTCCTGGTGATTAGCTGTGGTACGGATGCACTGTAACACAATGCAGGCTGGATTAATTGAAAACTGAGCCTCCCCCGAGCCATTATAGATCATTCGCCGTGATACGTCTTATCTTGTGCCTTGTCTTACCACAGTCCACCAACCACAGCAAGACTGAAAGTGAGACCGACAGGACTGATACACGGCACTTTCTGCCTCTGACCTGGTCAGCTCGGCTTCACTGCTCACCTGAAAGTCAAAGAATCATGTCTAGATCACCATTTGTTTAAGGACAGATCCACTGTGAGTCTTTGGTTTAGTTCACTACTTGAGTCTGTATGTGAAGGTCAAAACACACAATTTATGTGACGTGTGTGTCTGTGTTTTCTCTTGAGTTTTAGACCTAGAGAGTGAAGACATTTTCACAAAGAGTGGAAAAAGCAGTTTGTTGTGGACTTATTTGCTTTCTTACAAACAGGTTGTACTAAGGCCATAACGTTTTAGGGTTAGAGGTTACAAGTACATATTGCTTCATTTTAAGGGGCGATAAGCCAATAAGGTTGAGAACACATTATGTCCTCACAAGTTTAGTAATACAAACATGTGTTTGTGTACATCTGCGTTTATACCGTTCTTTGGTTGTGTGTGACCATATGTGCACAATATGTAGCTACAAATTCTTGTGTCTCGTTTATCATACCATCACCCTTCATTACTGCTCTGGGCTACACAATGAACAGGATGAGAAAGATCACAGCCTTGCACCATATGTAAGAGAAGAAGGCAATATACTCTTACACTCAGACTGATACAAAACAGGTTTGAACAGACTTCCCTCCCTTTATTCACATCCTGCATCGTACCCGCACAATGCCTGTTTCTAACATCAATGTATTGTCCTCGTCTCACATGCTGTAATGGCATGAAAGGTAATCTAAAACCAAAGTTTTTTAGTGGGTCATTGATTGTGATCAGATAATGATAATAAATATACTGCGCTGTAGGACCAACATTGTTAATAGCCCCTGTCTCCAAATCCAGAGCGCAGCAAATTCATTTCCCTGCAGAATATTCAGAATATTTGCACTGCAGATTTAGAGTCAGAGATCTATTTTGATATGCTTTTTTAAAATTGATTAAATTTCTTGATTACAGCCGCTGGTAATTCTATTAGCTCCAGGTGTAATTTTATAATTTTCCCCTGATTGCCTCTGTTCACGCACATCCAGTTAGAGCAGATGAGTAACCAAAACATCACCTCATTTCAGCAGCTTTTGTTCAAATAGGCTGAAAAAGATCCACTTTGTTTTTGTCACCACACCCACATCACATTGCATGAGAACAACTGGTCTCCATGACCATAGATTAGTAGCTATATGAGTTTGTGTGCAAGTGTGGGTGTATTTTTCTTCTCGGAACTTTGTGTTCAATTATATAAGACTCTCTATTCTCAAAAACTTCCTATCCTTTGCTTTGTATACTGTTTTTTGGTGCACTTGTGCATTTTGTTACCTTGTGTTGTTATAATTGCTTCCATTGTCTTCCTAATGTAAGTCACTTTGGATAAAAGCGTCTGCTAAATGACTAAATGTACAAGGTAAATGTATTAACCCCACAAGAAATGAAGCATTTCATCATCACTTCTACCTGTGATGGTCGACAAGTAACATGAAAGGAACTTATTGTCACCCAAAATGCCATTTATAATTCATTTACGTACAAAGAAATCTTTTTTCACTGAAAAGAGCTATGCTGAATACCAATCATCCTCCCATACAACTGTCAAGTATAAACAAGAATACATTAAAATATTAAAAGCAGAAAACATAGTAAAACATAGTAAGTGATTCTTCTTTGTTTTTCTACTTGGGTATGTGTATACATGTGAAAAGTGGGTAAAAAAAGGTGTTTTTTCACTTTGTTTTGATAATGTTTATAGTTGTAAGAAAAAAATCCTCTCTTTGTGAGTCTCTCTTTCTGTGACTGTCCATAATCCATTTAATGCTTTTATCCACAGATTGCACAACTGATCACAAGTTGCAATCACAAGATGTGGAACAATCACAAAGTCTGTGAAACAGGACAGGAAGGCAGGAATATCTTTGTTGTCTTGTTTGTGTCCTCATTTCTGAGGCCGTCCTGCTCCGCCACATTTTTACAAACAGTTTGATTAAATGACCCAGGTTTCTCAGGTGCAAATACACTCTCTTTAACACTTAAGGGAGTAAAAAAAGAGATGTGTCAAGTGAATAAATTAAGAAAATCCTGATCTGGGTCAGTTGCAGTCCTGGGACAATGTTTGATCTATTATTCACAACTTCTGGCACAATTAGCATCAGGTCAGACTAATTAAGGATTGTTTACTGATACTTTGTTATGTAATGAGTAATCCTACGCACTAAGAGAAGTAAGTAATGCCTAAATTTTGTGTATCAATTAATAACAAGCACTTCAATTACTGAGGTAAGACATAATGTACTGCTTATACATAGCCTAGCATGTACAGTTCAATTATAGCAGGCAGCAATTTAAAGTAATTCAGATTGATAAATTGTTTCAAATATCAGTAAAGAGAGAGCTGTGATTCAATGAGTAATTCATTTATCAACTCTACCATAACCGTAACACTATTCTCACTTTATTTCCCACTAGAATCACTGTGAGCTGTTCTTTTGAGTCTAGACCAGTGGCTAGTGTTTTACAATACAGGAACACTTTACACTGTAGTTTTGTGCAGGCAATGGCATTAAAAGACCTTTCCTTTTTCTAAGGTAACCTAGACACTCTCATGAGAAAAACAATGTCACTCTGATCTCATCTAATGTTTTTCTATATTGAATCTGGTCAGAGATTACATTAAAGCTCCTGGGGATGTCTCTTAATATTACTGAGGGGGTTATGATCAGGAAATAATAAATCCATGGTTTAATCCAAGGAACTGTACTGTATATATTTAAAAAAAAACAAACCTGGTGCTGTATCTTGTTTTTTCCACACAATTGTGCACCTATAGATGTTTTCGTTGCTCTACTCACAGCTATATTGGATGGCATCATTTATACAATAATGAGTATAAACCACAGATTTGTCACATACCGGCAAGCTCCAAATGTCTTAAATCATCTCTAGAAACTAATGAACTGCACACAGTTGCTGCTCCCCAAATGTCACTTACACAAAAATATATTGACACTTAACAGGCTTCTGTACAATGTGATATCTATGTGTATGAATGTAAATACAAAATGTAGCTGTGCAGGATGTAGAGGGTGGAGGGGGTGGCTGGATGTTGGAGCTATGCAGTAATTTTCCTTCCAGCCCTGAACTGTAAGTAGGTCTCCCGCACTCCCTGTTCTCCCTCTCTTATTACCTCTCCCCCACCCCACTTCTGTTCCCATCCCAACATTTCCTCATCTTTCACTTCCTGTCTCTTTTGTCCTCTATTTGCTCCCACATTTGATTTCTTTGCCTCTTTGGTATTACCTGTCACTAATATAACACCATGTTTACCGTGCAGGACTGCAACAACTTTACTTCTTTGTGTAATCACCAATGTCCATTATATTGAAGGCACAATATTTTTTTTCTAACCATAAATTACATGTATATTCACATATAAGACAAGACAAAATGATTGTGCTCCTAAACTGATTATTCAAAATGTATGCCTGATTTAATGTATTTATAAATACTATTGTCATTGTCAGGAAAACATTTAGAAAACACCTAGATTTTTTAGTTTTTGTCAGATGTTTTCCCTGTATTAACAGACCTATCAATCAATGTGTAAGTGATAGCAGATCTCCATCATGTGTTCTGAATTTTGTGGGGCTGCCATTTGATTTACACTTCAATCAAACAATCAATCAATCAATCAATCAATTAATCAAATTTTTTCATTCAGGTAAGTACAATTCAGACCCTAACAGTACTGGAGACTAATGCACACAGAAAATAGGAACAATAGATGCGAAATTATACAGACAATAAAAAAAAGAAGATAAAAGACAATGAAAACATTTAAAATAACAGTAAAAACTTAGAATAAAATAGGTTTTAGGTTAATGATTAAAGATATCAGCACTTGTAGTGAATCTCAGATACTCAGGAAGGCTATTATTTTAATAGTTTCCTTCACTTTGGAACAACCAAAAGACATGCTCTAGAGGCCTTCCTAGTTCATATATTGCATGCAGGCTATATAGTTTAATAAACAAAAAAAAATCAATCAACTCAATCAATATGAAAACTGACAGGCAAGCAATTTAATAACTTTTAAATTATTTAATATACTGATTGTGCCTTTAAAGTTTGTCTTAGTTCCCCCTCCTGCCTCATCTCCTTTATAATCTGAAGGATAACTCAGAAGACAGCATGGAGTTGCTTGATTCACTGATTAACTGGTTTTGCAGACTGAAGATTTGGCACTAAGACCTGTTTCACTTACTGAAAATGACACATATCAAAGCACACTACAAAAACCTGTTTGGACTTTGGAAAAGTGTCAAAATCAAATGCTGAGATTTTATGACAAAGATGCCACAGGGCACAAAAACAACCTGTAAAGCCCTGCGCCGAGCCCTCTCCACCAGAGCAGTTGCATAATAGAAGCTACTTTAATTGTGTGTGTTCCACCCATTAATCTGGCTTAGACTGAATATGAATGCCTGAGTTCCCAAACACACATGAACAGAATCATAATGTTCTCATTATAATCACTGAGCTCTGTGAGCTCTCATTTACATCTGATGCAGAGAGCAGCTGTGCCAAAAGGGCTGTTCTCCTGTCTATTATGTAAGGAGCCCAAAGTGCCTCCAAACTTCTTATCACCAGGGGTCGTTGTTTCGCTGCTGTGGGTTAATATTCAAAACAATCCTTGCCACATGACTCTAATAAAACCAGAATGGGAGAGGGGGGACATGCATAAACAAAGACGTGTCTCTCCTGCTGAGAGAAAAGACTGTTTTATAAGGACCAGAGTAACCAAACAAAATAATTGAATGATCTACTGCACCATAGCAAGCCTAGAGAGAAAACGGGTTTGTTTTTATTCGGGAGAAGAGAGGAAAAGAGAGGAGTCACGAGAGAGTGTTTTATGGTTCAAACAATGCAGTTTATTGTAAAAAACACTGAAACATAGACACATTCAAACACACTTACCTAGTGTAGAAGTTACAAAATAGGCCATTTTAGTTCGTACCCAACCTTTAAGGCTAATTAGTTCACTGACATATCCATGGAGGTCTAGCACTCAGGCCAGTAAAGAGAAGCTGCGTTTTTGACAGTGGAAATAAGATTTTAAAACTGAGCGCAACAATAGAGCGTGATTTCTAATTAAAACAGGTGGAAGCATGAGGATAAGTAGTTTCTCTGACATGATGCCAGAGTGCCTGAAGGCACGAAGATGTAGGAGAAATGAGGGACTGATGGATGGAGATGATTGGGGTTAGAAAAAGTAGGCCACCAGGACAGAGAAAAAGAGAGTGGACACTGCAAAACAAGACAGAGAAAGAGAATCCGGGAGAGTAAAAAGAAAAGCTTATTTGCACTAGATTTAATTTCTTGTATCTGGCATTGGTGGTTAGGCTTAAGTGTTTTCCTTTTTATGAATGTTTGTGTCAGAGCAGGAGAGGGTCAGATAGAAAAAGACAGAGAATACAGAAGGAGGGAGGGGGCGAGGAAGCTTATATGTGTCAACAACTGAAGCTGGACAGAGATTCTAGACTGCACTGTTGTAAGGCGGCGGTGAGAGTGTGACAGTGTTCTGGTCTGATTTGCTAAGCGTGTGCATGCAGCTCATATCTTCTTGTGGGTTCATGTATGCATGGGTCATGCGTTGGTAAGTAGGTCAGAATCACATGGCATATCATGCTGATTCATCAGGGATAAGTAAATCCTCAACAGCATGGAGGTGGCCCATATACAGCCCACCACTCTCATCTTAATTAACCTTTTAACAATACAATAGAAATTTGGGACACAGTCTTCTGTGGGTCTTGAGGACTGAATAACAATCACTGCCTCGATACAGGACTCAAGCCTGTGCAGTTAAAAGATTATTTGTAACATCTACAGGTGCACAAATTATTTCATAGTTTTTGATGCACATCATAAATACCATTTGGGTTGCTTTAGCCTAAGCGTAGTAATCATTTAAGGCAGAAAATCTGTAGTAAAATGGTGTCTTGATTCACCAGTCTGGCTGTTCAGTAGGATATAGCCTACTTATTTCTTCAGGGGGATCACACGTTGAACATGTTATGTTGTAATCCTTAAGTATTTTATAAAATCAAATTCCATTTTTGATATTTTTAATGTCTGCATTTTTCTGAAACAGCCATTCAATGTATTTATGTTCCGTAATTATATCTCTGTGTAGCAGTTTCATTGTTCGTGGCGGAGTCCGCCATTCCCACACTGGATTCTAATTGCCTCCGTATGCACAAGGGAATTACAGGAAACAATACAGCATGTAATCTTTAGAATTGTATCTAATTGATATCAGGCTCACTGTGTATTGTTAGCTCTCAGAAAGGAAGGAAAATGGATTCTTGGGCTGGAATCTATTAATCAATCCGTCTATGCACAGAGATAGAGATAGATAGAGGTTGTGCAAGAGGAATGAAGAAAGAGAAAGATGGGGCCACGGGATAGCCCTTAACAGCACTTGAGTGATAGGTGGTTTCTCAAACACTTTGATTGCCGCAGGCTAAGAACGCAGAGCAGCCATGGGTATAATTTAAGCTCTTCCAAGCATGCATGAAATTTGAAATTTCCCTCCTTTTGATGGTTCAGACCAAAACAAATGTAAGCCATTATAAATTCAAAGTCCAATGTTTTCCAAATGTAACACAAGCAGAGGGTTGTTGTAGGTGCTTCTTCAGCTCCTTCTTGAAAGGTGTGCATATCTGCTCAAACTCTTTATCCAGAGCAGCTGTCGGGACCAAATGGATCACACACTTTTTGTGTTGATGCAGGATTACAGCTTGACATACAAACACATGTATACACGTAAAAAAACACATACGTGTACATGCACACATAAGCACACACATTCCAGGTGTGGCTCAAAACCATTAATCAGAGTCATTAATCAGCGGTGGTGTGTTGACTGCTCTTATGGTTGAATCTACTTCTCTCTTCGTTCAACAGGTCGGCCTTGAAAAACAATCCACTTGATGTAAACAAGTATGTGTGTTTTTTTTCCTGACTCCACTTCTGTTGGAGGTAAACAGGTGTTCTCTGAAAGCCAATCTGGCATGAGAGGAGAACACGGCTGTGCGTGCATGTGCAGATCAGTGTGTCTTACCACATGTCTGTGTGTGAGTCTTTGCATGTGCATATGTGTGCATTTGTGGGTGTTACCACACCTTCAGGGCTGATGATTCATTACAGACAAGCCATGGGGTCGGGGGCCCTGTCAACAGCTGTTGTCATGGAAGCGAGCGTTGGAAACAGCAGATCTCCTTTCAGTATCATCTTCAGATTGTTGGGAGTTCGACTTGGCTTTCTCTCTTTCTCTGTTTCACTCTGTTTCTCCTTATTGTTTCTTTTTCTGTATACTGCTGTGTCTTTTCATGTTATCTTTTGCTCACGCTTTTTGCTTCTCTGAGATCATTTCTTGTTTTTGTTAGTTTTCATTATACATGAATATAAAATAATTAATAAAAACAAATAATTTAGTATGCTTAATCTATATACAGACACCTAGTTTTGCAATTCTAAAATATGCTAAAATGCTCCTTATGCAATGTAAGCTTTTTGTTCATTGACTCTGCGTTTGGGTCCTATTCCTTGTGTTCCACTTACACAAGTGTGACAGTATGAACTGGCAAGCCATGGACCCAGCAGACCCAATATCTGATGAACTTTTAGACCTGATTGTTACCCTCGTGCAGATCAAGAATATTTGGAGGAATGCCCCTGAGTACTGAAAGGCTGCTCTGAATATGGCACACAGGGGCTAAGGACTTTATTGACACCCCTGTTTCTCAGCCACAGGGCCCCAGCAATCAGTCCAATCCTCAGCCTGCTTCCCGGCCAACTAGCCTCTAGCCTGCTAGTCTCCAGCCTGACTCCCAGCCTGCTTGCTGCCAGAATGATTCCAGGCCTGTTAGCATCCATCCTGCATTCCAGCTCTGGTCCTGTTTTCCAGACCCAGGCTGCTTATTCAGCAGCCTGCCCCAACATGCAGCCAAATCTTCTGGTACCAACTGCCTTTCCTGACCTCCTGCTTCGTCACTGGCCTCCAGAGTGGTCCAGTCTGCATCGTCGACCTCCAGAGCAGTTCCTTCTACTTCACCGGCCTCCAGGTCGTCCTCCAGAGTGGCCCGCATGTCTGGTCATCCTCCTCAGTGGCTCCATATACGCACCAGCATCCTGGTTACCCTCCAGACCTGCTCCGCCCAATCTATCTTGACCCCACGCTGTCTGCCTGAGGCCCCCATTTTTTCTTTTCTTTTCAGGCAAGAATCCCGGCTCCATTCTTTAACTCCCAGGCCACTTGCCCCTGACTGTTTCCCTGGACTTTGCCTGTTTATGGATTTAGGATTTTCTGCCTGCTCCCTGTCGTGTTTGTTTGCCTGTACTGGACTCTGGTTTTAACCTTTGCCTGCCTCACCATCCCATAAGACTTTTATTCATTGACTTTAACTATCATTAAATCATTGTACTACACTTGCTCTACCTCTAGGTCTGCGCTTGGGTCCTATTCCTAGTGTTTCCTGTTACCCTGCTTACACAAGTGTGACAAGTTTAGCATTTTGCAGCCGTGATTCAGGGTTATTACATAATTTGCTTTTCTAACTGAGACTTTGTCTCTTTTCCCTATGTCTTTCATTGCTCTGTTTTATGTAAAGCACTTGTATTTATGTACAGCACTCTGTTTTTGAAAAGTGCTATATAAATAAAGTTATTATTACATAAAAATGTCCACAAGTCTTTCCAGGTAACAGGTCTCAGCATTAAACATATCATTTGTACAGTATTACCTTGAAAGAAAAGGGAATGTTTGGAACATTAGGGAGGCTGAATTTCAGCATAATAATATGGTAATTACCATTGTGAATTCCAGAATGCAACCGCAGGGGGGCACAAGCCAGTGTCTTCTTGTGCCAGTCCCAAGTCTGGATAAATGCAGAGGGTTGTGTCAGGAAGGGCATCCGACGTAAAACACATGCAAAATTAAAAATGCGAATCACGACAATGACTTCCATACCGGATCGGTCGGGGCCCGGGTTAACAACGACCGCCACCGGTGCTGTTGACCTACAGGGTACCGGTGGAAATTGGACTACTGTTGGTCGAAGACGAAGAAGGAGAGGAGGAAGGTGTGTTCGTAGGCAGAGAGAGAAGAGGAAAGCTAAGAATGTAGGACTGACAGTAGGGACTTTGAATGTTGGGACTATGAGAGGGAAGGCTAGAGAGTTGATTGACATGACGCAGAGAAGGAAGGTGGACATACTGTGTGTCCAGGAGACCAGCTGGAAAGGTAGCAAGGCTAGAAGCTTAGGAGCAGGGTTCAAGTTGTTCTACCATGGGTCGGATAGGAAGAGAAACGGAGTAGGAGTTATCCTGAAAGAGGAGTTTGTGAGGAATGTTCTAGAGGTGAAAAAAGTGTCAGACAGGTTGATGAGCCT
>CM022489.1:18980718-19030430 GCA_011952105.1 Coreoperca whiteheadi | reverse complement strand
AGAGAGGAGCTGTGGTATTGTATGAGGAAGTCTGGAGTGGCAGAGAAGTATGTTAGAGTGGTGCAGGACATGTATGAGAGCTGTAAGACCGTGGTGAGGTGTGCTGTAGGTGTAACAGAGGAGTTCAAGGTGGAGGTGGGTCTGCATCAAGGATCGGCTCTGAGCCCCTTCTTGTTTACTCTGGTGATGGACAGGCTGACAGATGAGGTTAGACAGGAATCTCCATGGACTATGATGTTTGCAGATGACATTGTAATTTGTAGTGAGAGCAGGGAACAGATGGAGGAGAATCTAGAGAGATGGAGGTCTGCTCTGGAAAACAGAGGAATGAAGCTTAGCCGCAGTAAGACAGAATACATGTGTGTCAAGTACTTAGGGTCAACGGTTCAGAGCAATGGAGACTATGGAAAAGAGGTGAAGCGGCGAGTGCAAGCAGGTTGGAACGGGTGGAGAAAAGTGTCAGGTGTGTTGTGTGATAAAAGAGTATCAGCAAGAATGAAAGGAAAGGTGTTCAAGACGGTGGTGAGACCAGCGATGTTGTACAGCTTAGAGACCGTGGCACTGAAGAAAAGACAAGAGGCAGAGCTGGAGGTAGCAGAGCTTAAGATGTTGAGGTTCTCTTTGGGATTGACGAGGATAGACAGGATCAGGAACGAGTACATCAGAGGGACAGCTCATGTTAGATGTTTCGGAGATAAAGCCAGAGAGGCCAGATTGAGGTCAGATTGAGGTGGTTTGGACATGTTCAGAGGAGAGACTGTGAATATATCGGTAGAAGGATGCTGAGGTTGGAGCTGCCAGGCAGGAAGTCTAGAGGAAGACCAAAGAGGAGATTTATGGATGTAGTGAGAGAGGACATGAAGTTAATTGGTGTGAGTGAACAGGATGCAGAGGACAGGGTTAGATGGAGGCGCATGATTCGCTGTGGCGACCCCTGAAAGGGAACAGCCGAAAGGAAAAGAAGAAGAAGAAGACCAAGATTGGGCCAGTGCCACCTCTGGCCACCCCTCTGGCCTCTGTGTGGGACGCCCCCAGACACTGGACATACACAAAGGCTTGTGCAGACATGTACAGACATTTGATGATGTTTACAAAGGAAACATATTTTAACACTTTCATTCAATTGAGTGCAAAAATTAATGATGACATCACTTTAACAACATGGTTGTAACCATAGAAATGAGGACAGGATTAGCACTTAATTAGCAATGAATGGAAGGATAAGAAAGAAAACAGCAGATTGGAGGAATGATATATGAGGTAATGAACTTTCAGGCTTTACAGGCAGAAGCAACACAAATGCCTTTGGATCTTTGTAGCTGACTGGTTAGTCAAAAACCATTGTGGAAATCAAGGGACTAATTTTCGAGTTTAGAGTCACATTGTGGTTGGAGAACAACATAAAGGTCAATGATTGTGCCAAGTGTTTAAAGGTGGAAACATTGATTTAGCAATAGTTTTGTCTGGGTAACGCACTGAATACACAATCTCATCTGAGCCTGGATCGTAATATCATCCTGTGAAGATAAATATCCTAGTCCCAGTAGGTTGCGCTTATTTAATATTTCTCTAAGACTCAATTTATATCTCACAGACATAATCTCTGCCATAATCTCTTCTGGGTTCCAGTATTGCCTATTAGGCTGTCTAAATTGATGTTTATTCCTCTATCCTTTTATCAAACCCCTGTCACAACTCTGCAAATGCCTGTTGTCGCTTCTTTCTGTCATGACTGTCAGATGCGATATTATCTAGATGGAGGCAGAGAAATATCGACAGACAACACTGCGACCAAACAAACACTGTGTGCGGAAACAGCACAGACAGATACACCATGGTAAATGTCAGCTTTAATTGGATGCCTTTCGTTTAAATATTACCCATCAAGACCAAATAAACAGCATGACTCCTGATGACAGGATGTGAAGCTAATATACACCTGAGGAAAATAAATTCAGGCATCTCTTGTATCAACAGCTGCTGAGGGAGGACAAATAGCAAGCCAAAAGTGAAATGAAGGCCACTCCAGTTTGCCTCTTATTTGTTTGTTTAGGTCATTACCTTATGCTGCCCAAGTCACATCTAGTTCACCTTGTCACAAGCATAACACCATAGTTGAGGAGGTTTTAGGAAAGCAGCGCACTTTCAGTCTAAAGTTGATTCTGAATGACAGCACAGTAGGAGCTTCCTATAGGCAATATAGGTGGCTGCCTAGGGCACCAAAATTGTGCCCAAAAACATTTCATTTAATATCATTCAATTTTATTTTGACATAAAAAACATACTAGAGCTGATATTTGTGTTGATTTCTTATTTCTTATTATTACCAAATGTATAGATCTGGCCCTGAGTTAGAGCATTTGTACATGACAAGCAAAAGAGCATCTCTACCTCTGCAGCTTTTAGCAACAGTAGTAGCATAGCTCCATGCAGTTTGTTGGTCCGTCCACCACTGTGGTCCAGACAAATATTTCAACAACTATCGGATGGACTGACATTACATTTTGTAGAAACATTCATGGTCCCCAGAGGATGAATCCTACCGATTTTGGTGATTCCGTGACTTTTCCTCTGGTGCCACCACGAGTTTGACATTTTTGCTTTTTAGATAAATTAAATTAATTTATTTAGCGCCAATTCATAAAAGAAGTTGTCTCATTCCACTTTTCCTCAAGAGCGGGTCTAGACCGTACTTTGTCTAAGCTAATTTGTTTTATTTGCACAATACTTTATTTTCACCCAATACCTGCAAAACTAATAACATTCCCATCTGCCTCAGTTGCACTTTGTGTTTAGTGCTAATTAGCAGATATTAACATGCCAACATGAGATGAATGTGATAAACATTTTACCTGCGAAACATTAGCATGTTAGCATTGTCATCGTGAGCATGTTAGCATGCTGACATTAGCATTTTGCTAGCATGGCTGTAAACACTTGTCATCAGCTGTCAATGGATGAATGAGAGACTAAATCAGACCCTCCACTGACCAGTAGTATTAAATACAATACAAAAACATGATCCTGGCAGTCCTGTCTTAAGTTCCATTTAACTCGCTTGTTCATCAGCAGATTGCGTTTGCTCAGTTGCCATTCAGATGTAGATGTTCAAACTTTCCACTTTTTTGGTGTCTGAGCAAACTCAATCTGCTGATGAGGACCATGTGATACAGATGAAAGCTTCGGAACAAGCAGGTGAGTTTATCTGTATTAATACAGTAACTGTTTTAACCATCACAACTTGGAGGAAAAGGAAGAAGCACCCTGTAGTTTGGCACACTGACCTATTGATGTGAACTTGGTGCAGGTGAAAGATAGGTACAAACCAGATTACAGCCACACAGGGAGTTGGAGTGAGAGAGATTAGTGGGCATTTGAAAGGGGAGAAGGGAGAGGATTTAGCAGGATGAGGGAGAGGAGAGGACAGAGGATTATGGAAGCCAGAGCCTGGATCCCAAAATAATCCTCTCAGTATACTATGCTTTATGTGCTGTGGGGCAGAGGCCAGTTTGCGATATTAAAATGTCATTGCATTCATGCGCCGCAGTTTGAACGTGCAAAAAACACTTCCGAATGTGTGATCATCACAGCCAACCCCACCACCACCACCTCTGTTTTAGAGGAGGTGTTTGATTTCTCTTTTAGTTTATATCTCTCTCACACACACAGAGAGTGCGTGCACATACACACACACACTGCGACATGCGCGTTCATTCCATCTGCCTTAATCTGGAAATCTGGTTGGGAGGTGCATGCCCGTATGTGAGGCTCTAAGCACCTCCTTCTTTCCATGCTACATGTTCTAATTTGGGTATTGCCATGGTTACATAAGATTCAGGGTCAGGAGGTCAGTGACGTTGCAGGTGAACACCGGATGGATGTGTGGCTGCTTCATGGCAACAGAGGGACATGCTGAGGGACATAATAAAACCAGAGAAAGGCGGCAGATGAGGATCAGGAAGGAAACCATCAGAGTGAAAAAAACATCTAAATGGGAGGAAGAGGAAGTTTACAGAGAATTTAATAAAGCAAAACAGTCTTACTTTTCCCAGCATTGTATTTTTAAACTGTGCTTTCAGAAAGAAGAAATACATTTTTGCTTTGCATTTATGTTCCAAAGTTTGTTTGTTTTTTAAATTTGAGCAATTGCAGGAGAGGAGAAGTGGGAGAGGCAGGACCTATAGAAAAGTATAGATAAAAGACTCTATGTACACAGGCATGTGAGCATGGAGGAACAATAGAGAAAGATAAGAACATAAAGCAAACACACTAGGTCGTGCTGGGAGACTGTATGTAAATGTATGAGTTTTGATTTAGACATGATTCAGGACAAAAGCATTCAGAGTGGACAGGCAGAAAGACAGGGGGTGACTCAACACACATGCACACCAAAATGGCGAGAGAGGGAGGGGTGTGAAAGCTCTGTGTTGCTCCACTAACCTACTTTCTATAATCTCTCTCTTCTCCCCATTTCATAACTGAGCCTAAGTTACATGATACACTCGTCATCTTACCCACGCTTGCAAATCAATTATTTTCATCGGCACTGTTATTAATGGTTGAGGGTTTGTGTCATAGGCTATTCTGTGGCAGAGTCAGAGGTTGTCTGCTCTGTTTCTATTACACCCACCCACATTTCAAAGGAATGAAGATGTGCCCAGTGAACTGTAATAAACTAAAAATACATAGATTGAACATTGATTAAGAAATGAATTGAATTTATCTTAATAGACTTATGGGTTATAACCTTTACCCTCACCGCTTTCTAAATGTAACCTGGATTTCAACATTTCAGGAAATGGAAAACAACAAAACAAAACACAGCACAACAACCTGTGTTCACACATAATTCCTTTACCAAGATTAGTGTTAATCCAGTGATATAATGCAGAGTTGTTGCAATGTTGCATCTAGGAAAACTGAGGACACAATAGCTTCTCTTCCAATAGATATGACTATTTAATTCACAAACCAACAAGTACCACCGCAAATTTAGCCTATATTATTTCATATGTAGAATCCCCATTTGTAGAGTAACAGGATATAACTTTGGTCCGTTGTTGTATGGATTGTAGGTCTTTCTTATCCCACGTTTGTCTAATGCACTACAGCAGGCCTACCCTTAAAATCAAAAATGTTCTTGCTTCATATTTTATGTTGAAAGTGACATATATATGTCTTTTTTAGATCAAGCTATGTAAACACTATAACCACCATATGGGAGAAATTAGGAAAATATTAGCACATTCATTATCTGTGCTCAGTTTTCATAAACTGGAACTTTCTGTAACCTGGATTTTATCCTCAAATACAGCCAACATCATGTTCAAATCTTGCAATGTTGTCCAAAGTTAGGCTACTCTTGTACTTTCACTTGCATTAACACAACATAGGCTATTTATACCATAACTAACAGAAAATTAAAGAAAGCTTGATTCAAGCTGTGAGCTGGTCTCTGCTATTGATTTTTATGTGGTCTGAATATATGGAAACATGCAAAAACACCGGTATGGCCCTTTATGTCTGTTTATAAATCTCCAATCCAAAAATGTATAGCCTTTATATTGATTATATTGTTCTCATTGACCGCCTCCTTGTAATATTAATATATTACATGTACCATAGTTCCTTTTCATTGGGGAATCGTGGGAAAGAAAAATAAAACATTTCTGCTGATTACTGAAGGAAAGCGATCTGCCAGGTAATAAAACTCTGCGCTAGTTCTTAAATAGTTCCCACGCTGGTTAACAGTCGGTCTGAACTGACACACTGCCATACTTTCCCACGCACGCGAGAGCCTCCAAGCGCGCGGAGAGTGGCGCGTGCGCGTCAGCTCACTGGGCACGAGGCGGGCGGACCGCTGGGGGATCATGTGTAGTCCACGCGCCGAAACTAGGTTACTGCGAGCTGCAGAGCAAGACAGAACTGAGAGGGAAGGAGCCGCTGTTTTTATTGTTCTACAGGCGTTTTATCACAACAACACATCTGAGACTGCGCGGAGCCGACAGAAAGTAAATAAGTGAAACACACCGTTGCTTTTATTTATTTTTGAGGTCGGCGCGTAGGCTACGAATAACAGGTAGAAAATCCCTATGAGGATTTGCTGTTGTGACAGTTTTCAGCTGCTCCGGTTTGGAGCAAATAAGTGCGCGTCGCTCTCAGTGTTTCGTGGCTTCATTTCCACCTGGATTTGTATGACTTGAAGAGTTGGCTAGACTTCACCACCGACATGAGAGGTGAGTAGTTTGTGGAAATTAACCCATTACATTTATTTGAGCTTACTTTTGACAGCCGGACACGTCTGGTGTTTGCAAATAACTTCTGAGTTACATTTAGAATGACGAAGGCACTGCTTTGAGACAGAGTCCGAAGTGCGTAGGATGCAGGCGCCCACTAGAATAAACGCCGGGCTGAATCACGGAGATAAATTAAAACCTATTTCTAGGTTGTATGTAAAATTATTAACTTAGGGACGCTGAAAGTTGTTTACACAGTCTGTAAGCTTAATTAATAGGATGTTTTAAAGTGGATGATTTTAATTATAGCACATATACATACATTTCTATATGCAAAGGTCCAGCCATGAGTGTGTTTAGTGGTTTTGTATTGTAAGGGTTTGCGTCACTTATTTAGTTTAGCCGGTGTTGTAGCTGTGGTTACTTTATTCACCGGTAAGCGACTCCACTTATGTAAGAGAGAGGGCAGGGAGGGAGTGCGCGGAGTGATTCAGAGGCTGTCAACCCGCACGAAAATCTGTTGGCAGGGATTGTGTACGATGAATAAATAATCCATTTGTCTTAATTTTGCCTACCTTTTCTATTTGCTGTATTTTATTAGCTACTGTTTCGAATCACTTTTAGACTATATGATCCAACCATTAGTTTTACAATTTTACTGTTGACATTTTTAAGGTAGGCTATATTCGTTAATGCGCATGACCTTAAGAAATGATGGTGTGCTTTACTGTTTTACGACAGTTAATTCATCAGCCCGCCTGTTTATGTTTGCAGCCTCAGCAGTATGGCGGCCAGTGTGAAGGGGTAGGAGAGAGAGGGAGAGTGAGGGGAGAGAGAAAGGTAGAGAGAGGGAGAGAGGGTGCTCCATTGACCTAGTTCTGTCATTGAGGATTACAGCCACAATGCGAATTACAGGGGAGCCAGGGGGAGCTTGGCTCCTCTTAATAAGACATGAGCTCCCCTGAAAACACGATTTGTGAAATTCTGGGGGGTCTCTAAAATACTGACAATATGCCGTTTTTGCCATGCATTTCCTATTTTTCTGTATCTTCTTCATCATGGATCGTGAGTAAAATTAGGCTATTATATAATTCTTGCATGAGAGCGATTCATCACTAACTCTAATAAAGACACCGGCATGCATGCTATTCTTGCCGTCACCATCGAAGCGTGGCGGCGCAATATCCTAAACTTCACGCACTTTAACTCTAGATCAAAATCTGTTGGAAATGTAGTTGAATAGAATATAATGTGGTGTTTGGTTTTGATTCCCCTCCCTTAAAAAACGTGTGGTCCCCTAAAGCCATGTTACAGTACACTGATTACAGCGCGTGTGTTTGTGTGTGTGTGCGTGTATGCCTGGGGGTGGAGGGTTGTGGTCTGTCGTCATTACTGACGAGACCTTGTTAATAATGTAAATCAGTTGTCAGGGCAGAATGTTCCTCTTTAAAATACTGTAGATATGAGCTGCACTGCAGAGCCTGATTTGAATGCACCTAGCAAGAGTCATGCTGCCTTTTATTACTTTTTCTTACAGAAAACATCATTTTTATGTGACGTTCTGTGACAAATATTTGATTTCTGAAGTATAAAAAGTATATATGCTTATCTTTAGTTTTACTTATAGCTGATTTAACAGTAAAAAACGATTTATTTTGTGGTGTTGTGATGTCAAAGCCATGCACCACTGTGACATGCAGGATGTGGGCATAGCAAGCCCACATGTAACCGTGAAGCACAGCATGGTTTAGTTAAGCTCAGCTTCCTCTGTCAGATAATATTACTTACATCAAACAGAATGTGTGTCACTTCAGGCAAGCGAGGCTTGTCAGCCTGAGTCATACTTATTTATTTGGCAGTTATTCTCGTAACTGTTGCACAAACAGGTTAGGCAGGTAACATGCAACACGAACAAATAAACAAACTTCAGTAAAGCACTAGAGTTTATGCCTCAGTGCACTACTGGTGTGCAGAGGTGAAGACTTATAAGACTGAGCTGGAGGTCAGTTAGCCCAGGATCAAAGGTACGGTAGCAGTAAAGATGAAAGGCCTGCTCTCTGGTCTCCAAGGTCACTGCTGTGCTGAGCTCAGGCACGAAGCCACTGTCTGTTGAGTGTGCAGCCTTGGGGAAGTTCACAGGGAGCTAAAGTATGTGTCAAGGTGCCCTTCTCTCTGACAACTGCACAGTAAGATTCCCTTCCCTTTATCTAAAGCTTTAGGTCTTCACCCAGCCTGCATGTTAGTATGCAAGCAAAATGTCAAAATGTTAGCGTGGATCTGTGCCGTTTTGCCTATTTTGACACAATTTATTTTGCTGCACAATACTGTAACAATGATTACATAAAAATAATATTTATCTTTAGGTATCATAAGGCTAAGTCATATTTGACAAGCCATATATATTTTCCGTGTGTGCATGTGAATAAATGACATCTGAACAGGCGTAAAGAGATTTTAATTCAAGGCAAATGTGATTGCTGCAGTATAGTCCTAAATTTGTTCCTGTGGTAATGAGCAGCATGCAAAATTACATGCTATGAGCTGAATTCCTCAGTCTGATTTTGCATGTGTTGCATAGGCTCACTTGGGTTTGGGAAGTCACCCAATTTACATGTTACGATGTGTGCCTCTTACTTGTCACTTTGTACATTATATGACATTGCTGCCTTCCAGTAGTGTACATTTCCCAATTTTCTTTTACTGTAGACCTCAACACCTTTCCTATTTAGTGCCATTCTACTTTTTCAGTTAAGAGCAATGCATGGTGCAGGCCTCTGAGATGGACCCAGTTTTTCTCATTCTACTATTGCATCTGCTGAGTAATTACTTAAACCTGCTGTGAATTTTTAGTTTTGGGTTAGTGTCAGGTTATATTGTACTGTATAGTAGCTCTGCAGTAAACATGTGATAGTTGAGGCCCTGAATTGGGAGATATGTACTGTAAAAGAGAGAATGACAGACAGCGGACATTAATGGATATTGTTAACTGCCAACTTGTCTTTCTGTTGGTAACTTTATAGTATTTTGCACAATACACCATACATGCCATTGCTCCCATAGAGGCCCCAGAAGCCCCTTAGAATGTTGGTTCAGTATATTATGTCAGGTAAATGTGAAGTGCAAGGTAAATAGGACCTTGGACTCTGTTTTATTAGCTGGTAGGAGAGAGCAATGTCTCCCTAGCAGAGGGATTACAGCACTGATGAAGAAAAGATCTGGCCAATAGAGAATCACACATTGATGCACTGACTGACTGACAGAAATTACTTTTAAATCACCACATATGTTTAAATTCAATTCAATTTTATTTATATAGCACCTATTCAAAACAGAGGTTATCTAATTGCACATTTCCTATAGAGCAGGTATAGACCATATCAGTGTTCGCAGAGTAGACTGTTTTAGCTATCAGAGACCACGCTAATAACTGCTCTACACATTTAGAATAGTTGTGATTTGTGCAACATTTATTTGCCAATAGACCAGAACGGCAGAAGGAATCTCTGGGCAGCCAACTGCACCAGAGTAAAAATAGATTAATGGTCTAGCTCAAACACAGCTGAAATTTCACTCAAATACTTGACATGCTGCAACAAGCTGAGAGCTACTATTAGCTACGTCTGTCCCCCCAGCTGCAGCTTACTGTACTAGATATTTTTGGAAGTATTTCCAGATGTGCAAGTTGTTAAATCTCAAGTGGGGCAATTTGGCCCTGCCATTTTCATCTGGTCATCCATCTTTCAGTAATCAAACCTTACATTGTTTTCCTTCTAAACAAAAAGGAGGGCTCCACCCTCCCTTTACTTAAGTCAGATTTGGTTCCACCTTAAAACATGCAAGAAACCAGGTTGTGTTCCTTGTTCGGCTGCCGCCAGAAGCGCCTCCCCCTTTGCTGAATGAGAAACTGTGTCAGTGGAGCACCTCCTGCTCTCTGGGCCTGAGGGTGCTGCTCAGCTGACTGGCAGGTGAGGCAGCAAGTCATAGACAAAGCTGCTCGCTCAGCAGCCAATGGAAGCAGAAGGGGGGTGAGGCAGGATCGTCACAATGTTGCCAAGACAACCACCTTTGAATGAGTGTGTTCATGGAATGTGGCCAGGCGGTGGCCGTTATATAACAGGCTGAAGGGCGGGGTTGAGGCTCTGGAGGGGGAGCGATAAAGGGAGCAATGGAGAAAGGGATTTTTTTTTTTTGCCATTGCCCTTTATTTAATTATATCCCTCAGTTGCATTGCATTGGTCAATAGGAATTCTGCCCAACCGAAACACTCAAATATGTCATCTGCGATGCACAGAAAGTCTTTGTGGAAGGAAAATGTTGAAGAAATATTCAAGGCAATGTAAGTCACTAACTTCTAGCTTTTCCTCAGTGGGTGACGCATATCTTTCCCCATACAGTGACTGTGATTATATGTGATTGGTTGGTTGTGAGTAGTTTTATAAAAGAGCCTTTAGAAAACTGCAATTTTCTGAAGAGCTGTGATGGCCGGTTAAAGCTGTAGCTGCGATTTACAGGTTACCTAATAACCCTGTGTGATCCAACAAAAGTGGTGTAGGGATTGTTTGGCACACCCTGCAGCCCGAGCCAAATCAAATCTTGCGCACAGTCTACACAGTAACAGTCAGTTGAAGTTGTTTTGTGGGTTACAATTGTAGCCCTTGGAGGGTTCAGCACGGCAATATGCCTCCATCTAACATTTTGTTCATCCTGGAGAAGGAGGAACAGAGAGAAAGAGAGCTGTGAAACTTTATAACCCTGGGCCTCAGCTAATGCAATTGACCTACTATTCTGGGCTTGAGAAGGCCCAGCTACTTAGATAAACAACATAATGAAAAGAACAGGCTGTTCCTGAGTAAGAAGGCTCAGCCTTCCACAATGAACACAAGGTGTATAATGTATACGCAGTTTGCTTTGTCAATCACAGGTTCCGCTGTGTTCTTGTCACTTCTCTTGTTTCTTCACAATCCTGTAACATTATCACAAACGTATGTCATCATTATTAGATACATTTCAAACATTGTAATGCACAGATAACATTTGACTGTCATGAAATAACCTGAATTTATTGAGAGAAAATTCAAGTGAGTCTATCTGCACCAGGAAATATCACATGCATGGTTGTTGCCTTGTTTGAGTCTGGTTTGAGTGAAAGATCACGGTTGTCTAGAGTAAATATTTTGTTATTATAGGCTGCCCACTTCATTTGGTTTGACAGAGGTGCTTTATTAACAATATCTGCATCGTCATGATAGGCCTAAAAAAACAAATGTTGAATGATCCTGTAACTGGCACAAAAAACGCCTCTATATTGCAATGTTACTAGACGGTGGCCATACATATGGTTACGTCCTACATACCTGTGGGCTGGGTTTTCTATATACGTTTATGTAGATGGGCAAATGTGTAGTAACTGAAATGGATAAAATCTCACATGCTGTGTGTGTCATCAGAGGGCTACAGCAATTCACTTTATTTATGGATTAATCTGCCAAGGATTTTCTCAATTAATCTCTTAGTTGTTTTGTCTATAAAATGTGAGAAAATAATTTCAAAATGTCACAGTTTCACAGAGACCAAGGTGACATGATGAGTAACAGAAAAGCAGGGAAGTCTTACACGAGAGATGAAAGATTGCTTGAAAAATAACTCTGTGGATTGACTAATCGATTAATTGGCTAATCCTTTCAGATCTAGATCATGATGCCAAATGAAATAATTACACAGAGTTATGTCTGTCATTATGCAATGATAGCAATTTATTATTTAATCATATTCTTTCTCAATGAATCCATGTATATATTTTTTGCTAGGTAACTAACTACATAATTAAACTATTGTATATGTTGTGAGTTGCCTAGTTATCCGTATCTCTTAAAATGTTGTTTTACTATTTCACTGATTTTTTCCCCCCCTTATTCATCTCTCTCTCCAGCTCAAATAGAGGTGATTCCCTGTAAAATCTGTGGGGATAAATCATCAGGGATCCACTATGGTGTCATCACCTGTGAAGGCTGCAAGGTGAGCTATCATCCATCCAACAGTTGTTAGGTACAGTGTTAAAAGTAGGTGAAAACTTTAAGTTGGTGTTATCGCCAGTAAACTCAGTCTAATATCAAAGCATTTTGTTTATGATCTATGCTCACATTATATTTTTTGTGTGTGTCTTTTTGTCTGTAGGGTTTCTTTCGACGCAGCCAACAGAACAATGCTATGTACTCCTGCTCTCGACAGAGGAACTGTCTTATTGACCGGACCAACCGTAACCGCTGTCAGCACTGCAGGCTGCAGAAGTGTCTCGCTCTGGGCATGAGCCGTGATGGTAAGTTCAGCTACCCGATCTATATTTAATTAACTCAAAGTTTCCACCTCCCGCTTTTTGTTTATCACGTTGAAAGAGCCATGTAATCCTTGTTTGAACTGGACCATACCGTCTTCAATGTTTAATTTTTGTCTTTATATCCTCCTGTTCCAGCGGTCAAGTTTGGTCGTATGTCTAAAAAGCAGCGTGACAGCCTGTATGCAGAGGTCCAGAAGCACCAGCAGTCCCAGGAGTGTGTGGGCCTTGGTGCCCACGAGGAGAATAGTGACATGGCCGACCACGGCCGCACCTACAGAAGAGGCTCCAGCGCCGCGCTAAGCGATCTGGACGACATTTCCACGCTGCCTGAAGGCCTGCTTTTTGACCTGCCACTGACCCCAGAGGATGCAGGTGGAGACTACTGTAACCTGGACATGCTGGGTGGCAGTGCAGGCAGCAGCTCATCCTCTCAGAGTTCACCAGAACAGACCAACTTGGACTTTGTAGATGTCAACCACAGCATCAAGCATGAGTACCAGCTTTTGCACGACTCTGGACTCTTCTCACATGCTATCCTCAACCCGCTGCCTGAGGGCTGCTCCCTGCTTGACATAGGTCAGTATAAATCCTGTAATGCCTAGCTACTGTATAATGGCTACTGCTGTTGTGTGTTTGAACCTTAAATATATCCTAAAAATGAATCTCATTACAAACTGTGAAGAAGAATAAATGAAACAAAACGTTCCTTCTGTTCAGAGCGTATAACTCAGAGTGTGGTGAAGTCCCATATTGAGACGAGCCAGTACAGCACAGAGGAGCTGAAGAGAATGGCGTGGACCTTGTATAGTCCAGAAGAGACACGCTCATACCAGACCAAGGTATATGTGACACAAGCTTATGACAAAAGAACCTCATTTATACAAATTTCAAGAATGGAGTTTAGTAAGGATCCAGAGAATCTGTTGAAAATCCCCACCATCTACCTAGATGATTGATACCACTACTACTACTATACTACTATATACTGTCTAAATCTGTGAAAGAAATTACTGTAGAAGCTACACATAAAACATCTTTTCATATCACTACAGTTTGTACAAGAGAACAACACAGCATGATCAGCCAAAGTTGACAATGGAATGTTTTCAGGTTGTAACCTTGCACAAAAATCAACAGTAAAACTTATAACGTTTCCTAAAACAAATAGACGTGCTCCCTTCTTATCACCATAGTTCGTTCTTACTTAAATGTTCATAAATCCAAGCATTTTTTCCCCACACATTTCCTACAGGGCTTTTAATCTCACTAGTTAAGGTTGTAGGCCATAGCTTTAAGGAAGATGCAGCAGATATGATCGAAGTGTAGGTCAGGACTTCTTTAGTGGAAATCACACAACCAGACAATCCTTGATGTCTAAATAAGCTCAGACTCAATGACGCCTCCTAGGTATTGCAATTCTCATAAATGCCTCTCTGTTTCTTGCTTTCTCTTCCAGTCAGCTGAGGTGATGTGGCAACAATGTGCCATTCACATCACCAATGCAATTCAGTACGTGGTAGAGTTTGCCAAGCACATCTCTGGCTTCATGGACCTCTGTCAGAACGATCAGATCATCCTCCTCAAAGCAGGTCAGTGCATGACACCTGTATACACACACCCTGCAGACTAAAACGAGTTCTACACACCCTGCTTAGCCACATAATAGCCAGGAGCTGATTTTACAACAGATGTGCCTCAAGCAAGACGCTAGTGCCTCAAGCAAGACGCTAGCCTGCTGTGTGTATGTTTAAACTTTTAGCTGTGACACAGATAGCTGTTGTGATATGAACAGTACATTACCCTCAAGTAGTAGCTGACTTCACAGTACAATATCACATGCAAGCAGAGGGACTTGACAACGTACATGGTTGTTCTACTTCTGAAGAATGGCAGGCCTTGTTTTAAGGCAAGCCATTGCTGCTGCTTCCTCTGCGCTGCCTTCTCTGATCATCATACTGTAAAGTGCCTCAACTTAGAAATCATAGAGGCCGTCATGTGATCTATTTACTCCATTATTGGATTTTTTAAATTGATGTATGGTTTTCAGTGACCGCTAAAACAATAAATCAGTCAAAACAGTAGAATAATGGCTTTAAATGTGGCAGCCATGGTGTTTTCTTTTCTTATTATGAACATGAAAGAGATAAGAGCGTCCACACAAAGGTTTCACAGAAGGCATTTAATAAGAGTAATTAGATGCGTCAATCAGATATCTTTAAATTGTGTACACGGTGTGAAACGTTTTTCACACCTATTATTGAGCCGCCAAACCTGACCAACACCTGAATGGTGGAGAAAGATTACAGGTTTGTAAATGTAGGTTAATTAGTAGTTACCAACACAATCAAACAGAAACACATTCCTGTAAGTATCATCACCAAGTAATCAACAGTGATCAAGCAAAGGTTGCTTGATTGAAAACAATCTAGATACAAATGCACAAACATTTCCTGTCAGGTATGAGCCAGCAGTAACCCTTTTTAAACAGAGACGCCGCAATACTGCCGTAAAGAAGACCCACCATTACGAATGCTTTGCTTTTCACACTGAACCAAACAACACCAGCATAATGCTGCCCCAATGTGTGATTTTAGATAGCTTGCCGGCGTTCTAGAAGAAAAAGAGGGGTGAAATTTAACAAAACAGCGTTGGCGTCTAGTGTGCAACGGTGCAACATTCTGCCTTGAACAGGCTGTATAAAAGGAGTTAATGACTTCTGCATTGTGATTGTCTACGCTGTGCATTGTGTACCTTGATTAGGTTAATCATATCTTTAGTTGTACAGGTGACAATTCCCCAGTTATTCAAAGTTTTCCTTGTAAATTATTTAAAATTACCTTTATATACTCGAGAACGTACAGATTTAACTAACTTTTGTTTTAGAAATAGGAGGCCTTCTTCTTACAACCTGCAGCAGTACAAATTATAGATCATGTCAGTGATTATGTCACTTATTTTCCAAGTGCTGAATACTGAAAGAAGTCAGAGTATGTTTCCTTTTTGTGTAAGGTATTCATCTTGATTCAGTTTAGCATATATTTCTCTATGCCTTTGTTATCCATAAAGTGCGCAGACTGTTTTTCCTCTATTCCAACTTGTTCAGCACAGGAACTATTTAGATGTATATGTTACTAAGCCTTTTTCTGGGGGTTTTTGTGTGTGTCCACAGGTTGCATGGATGTTCTTCTGATCCGTATGTGTCTGGCCTATAACCCCATCAATAATACAATGCTCTTTGATGGAAAGTTTGCCACTGCTCAGCTTTTCAAAGCTCTTGGTGAGTCATCACATTCACACACAAAAATATGAAATACTTTTTGCATACTAAAGATGATTATTAAGATGATGACTTTTCCTTCTCCTTCTCCCTAGGCTGTGACGACCTTGTGAATGCAGTGTTTGACTTAGCTAAAAGCCTGAGCCGTATACAGATGTCCGAGGAAGAGATGGCTCTTTTCAGTGCTGCTGTGCTGCTCTCACCAGGTGAGATTTGTTTAACTAAATGGATTTATCTTTACCAGGGAGACTTGTATGTCCATCTCTGTATCAGATTTGCAAAGGGATACATATCTTCTCAATGCAGTATTTACACCCATCGTACCCATGTTTTGCATGTTATAATGCAACAGCTGCAAAGTATGTATAGCATACATTTTTACAGTCCTTCTTTGCAGCCAGACATTGATTTCAGTTAATTACAGTAGAGTATGAACATACTCTGAGCTTACACAGAGTTAAAAAACCTGTCACTGCAAAGGCAGTGGCAATTGGCAGCCTCCTGTTAAAAGAGTCATGAAAACTCCAACGGTAGGGGGTTTGAAAATGGCCCCTGCTGACAACTGGGTTACCATGCAATGTTAATGTAAGTTTGACATTTGAAAAAGGCGTTGTGATCGATCACTTATCTCATGTCTCTGCAAACTGTATTGTGTTGTGAAGCCAATGGCTGCGTTGAAGGAAATCAATCTAAAAAGTTATAATATGCTTTGAAAAATGATAAGCAGTTATGTCAAGTATATGCAATCATAGTTAATCTGCCAGAGGTATATAACAAATGCATGTAATGCTCAGTGCATTTTGTATTCTTTTTTTACATGTTTGCACATTGTAAACCAGATGCAGTTTCAAATTAGCAACCTGACAACACTAATGACAACATGTTGTCACTATAATTTCCCTCAGACCGACCCTGGCTGACAGATGTTCAAAAGATACAGAAGTTGCAGGAGAAAGTCTACGTGGCTCTGCAGTGCTGCCTACAAAAAGAGGGAGCATCAGAAGAGAAACTAGCTAAGGTAAAAAGCCTGCTGCATCTTTGTACCCGTTTTGTGAAAAAAACTGATGCTTTGTTCTACTACTGTATTAATACATTGTTTAAGTTGTATTTATTTCTTCTTTTAACTTTTCCTACTCTTCTGTATTTGCCCTCTAGATGGTGTCTAAGCTTCCCATAATGAAGTCAATTTGCAACCTTCACATCGACAAACTGGAGTTTTTCCGTCTGGTTCACCCCGAAACAGCGTATACCTTTCCTCCTCTGTATAGGGAAGTATTTGGCAGCGAAATCAGCTTCCCAGACTCCACAGAGGGCTAGCACCGTGTAGCTGAACAGCATGATTCAAATAGAGACATTGAGGTGTAGGGAGGGGGAGATAAAAATGTGGGAACCCGCTGAGGCAAAACCATCCAGCAACTCAATGACAATCCTGCACGCTACACTTTAGGACACACTCCTCTCACCTCCCACCCTGCAAGCTAGTCCATTCAACTTCAACGTAACACTACAGGAACTGTTGCTGGGTACTCAGTGCATGTTACCTCTTTTTTTATGGAGTTAAAGAAATTAGCCTACATAGGCTACAGTAGCCTACATAATTTGTATTCTCAAAAATATTTTTCTATGAGGAGACCTTAAACCTCTCATCATGTTGAATTCCTTTCTAATATAAATTTGACTTTCACCTTTCTCACAGTTCCTGCAAGCTATTGTTGAATGTACCCCTTTTTCCATTTAATCGTTCAGCACAGCCCTAGGCTTGATATAGAATGTACATACTTAAAATCCTCATCCACTTTGTGGAGATTTGCAGTAATGATGCCTGTTTCAGTTTTCAGTCTAGTAACAGTTTATTGTTTCATTGTTTTCAATATTTTTGGTAGCACCCATATTTTGCAGTTTTGTGACTATGAACAAACTGTTTAAAGGGACCATGATCAAACTCTCAAACAGACAGGGTTTTTTTAAACTGTGTGAATCATGGGCAAACACTCAGAGTGTCTGCCCCCATGCACTTACAAACCCTTACACACAGAGCACAAAACATAGCACTTATTCTGATCTTTGTAGGTTTATTTACTAGCACACCCGCAGACACTTTATTTTGTTTTTATGCAATCAATGACCTCAGTCCTAATACCTTTTCCCTTTGCAAATGCCACTTAGAGAGAGCTAGAATCACAGAGGTATTGTGAAAGTATTTTCTGATGTTTCTTTTTCATATATATACAATAATAATACCTATATAATCATGTAAGGTAAGAGCAGTGAGTGAGGAGGAGGGTAATTCGCTTGTGCTCAGGTCTCTCCAACAGATACTGCCTACTGCCCAAACTTTTAGGTTCTGGGATGGAAATGTTGCTGTTGCTGAAAAGAAAATGTAGTAGATACTTAGCACTTATGAGTCCTTGTTAGAATCCAAAATGAACTCTTGGCACAAAATTTTATGGGTTCACACTCAGACTGCCATCTGTGAAACTTGTGTTTAACCAGTCAGAAATGCTAGATAGACCCTCCTACTGTAGATAAGCTGTATGAACAAGGTGCTGGGCAATTGTTGGGGTTATGTGCTCTCATGGAGGAGCATCTGGAACTGTCGCACCTCGGCCCCCTCCACAGAAGAGTGCCATCACCCAAACCATCCAGCAGCTTTTCAACCAGCAGGTTCAAAAGACGTTGGGAGTAGAGACATAAAATGAACTGAGAGGTTGATGTTGAAATGTGACAGTTATCACTGGGGCAAAAAATAGAAAGTGGATGGGTGGATGTTGTTGTTATTTAAGCTCCTTAGACATCAGTTTGAGGGGATTTACTGTCAACTCTCACTGCTTCGGGGTCAGGCAGACTGCGCTGTCGCAACCAGCGACGGTGTTCTGATTGGAGAATTAAATTCTGTGTTCCTTTTTCCCCCACTCCCTTACTACCTCACCCTCTTCAAACACTACATGGCACAGCAATGGGTTGACAGAGCCATCAGCTACCCCCCTGAGTTAGTATTTCTACTTTTTTTTTTAATGTAACAATTAATATAATAATTAGTGGTGAAATTTGAAGGCCTGTGATGACTAAACTATTCTAAAATATATTCTTATGCTCTTGAAACTGAACAGAAGACAAAAGCAAACTGAAATGCTCGATCTGCTTATACTACCTATCCTCTCTGAGTGCTTTTCTGTCATTTGAGAGCAGTTCATGCCTTTAGGTCCAGGAAGCGCTACTTAGATACAGATCTATCTGAAGTAAGGTCTCTGAAGACACATGAGGGTGTGTCCAGATGAAAGTAGGGGGGCATATTGGATTTCTGTAAAAAAAAAAAAAAAAAAAAGTATTTTTCTACCATTATCCTTAAAAAGCTGCTATAAAAGAATAGTTGTAATTGGAGAAAGCAATGCTGTTTTTTATCTTACGCATTTTAATATGTCAGCCAGGTTTGCTTTGCACTGCTGGGACAGTGCTGTTCGCCATACACATATTATATTATCTCACAACATATGAAGGGGTATTACCCTTTTCTGGGTATGTAAAACAGTGGCATGGTGGGATTGTGCAATAATGTCTTTCCCATTGTTTGCAGTATGTTGCACCTTTGTTGCCATGTATTACAGTTAATATTTTTAGCACAATTAACATCAACAACAAATAATGTTATCTAGAATAGAATGTACCAAATACACGGCCAACCACTACATAGGCAGACTATCCACTGACATGACCAGATGACACATACAGATTGTAACAACGTGCAACACTTTGTGTGTTGAGTCCTAGAATGTTAGAAATGCTGAATTCAAATGATTCAGTATACTTTATAGTTTTTGCAGGCCTAAAAACTGTCCACGGGGGCGGTACTGAAGATCTGTGCTTATATTTCCATTTAGAGTTACTCAGGGAGATAGCTGGGCTCTCTGTCCTGCAGTGTCTGCAGTTAGTCTAGCTAGCAAGACACCTTGCACCAACATAGAAGACCTTAAAACCTTGATCACTGTGTACAGTACATGTTTTTGTGAATGTTTGATTTCAGAAGTATCAAAGATTTTACCCCCGTCTAATATCATTATTGCAAGACTTTTTTTGAGTTTGAGTCATAGATGAAATAGGATATTTTAAAAAGTAAATATAGTAAGATAAATATAAAAGATGGATTATAATCTCTGAATCTTGTGTTGGTTTTGTTGTGATCTTTTGTTTATTAATTTGTATCCATATATGTACTGTTTTTTTCATCAGTTTAGTGCCCTTTTTGTCTTGGAGAGATGTAATTCTATTTTTTTAAAGAGCGTTTTTAAAAATGTCTCCCTAAAAGTTTCTCTTTTGTCATGATCCTTCTGTTTATGACATGTTCGCTCTATTTTAAGATTATTATTATTAAATCAATATAGATTTTAATAAGAAATAATTTATTATATGTTATGGATATAAGAGGTTTTAACACAGCAATGTGTTATTGCACAATTGTGACAAAATGTGGATTTAAGAATGTAATAAAATCCTTTTTACAATTAAAAGAAATAATTGTTGTGGGTTTACCATTTGTTTTTTTAAACTGATTGTATCCAAAATGATCAGCACTGATGAACCAATTTTCATTACACACATATTTCATTTCTTTAAATAAACCTGATTTGTTTCGTTAAACTTTATTACCTGTGAGACATTTTTTAATTGGACATATGATACAGTATATACAGACAATACGTTAAGTTCCCATTAAAGGGCAATTTTACACCTATGGGAAAAAAGTATCTCAGAGATGCCATTCACATAGTGGATTTTATAATGAATGTTTTACAACTCAATTCTGACATGACACGCTTAGATTATACAATTTATGCACTATAATTATTAGTCCTCTGACGTCAATTGAATTGGACTCAAGGAGCATATCTTGTATTGCACTGTATTTTGTGCTGTTGCATATATCAAAACAAGGCTTATCTATATTTGCCTTTTGCACTTTGTCACTGTGCCTAGCTTAGGGTGTGCTTTGTCATTCCATATACATAAAAGCAGGTGTTAAGGACACCCTGTATTGGAAACATGTAGTGCATTATTACTACCGCAGATATTAGCTGTTCAGGGACCCAACCGGGTGCTTGAGAAAATGTTTTGGTAATCCAGCTATGTTTCAAGCCATTACATACATATAACAATCTTATTAATGAATCTTAGCCAATTAGGACTACAACGACCTGTTTCTTTCTGTACGTCTTTAGACATAAAAAGGCTTCGAGTGTTATTGTCTGAGAAAGGAAACATCTGGCCTGTGAATGCTGCAGCCGACAGACGGCTGTGCACCCGCTACACCCAGCAGGGGGCAGCGTGCACTAACATAGTGAATCCTTTCGCGTCTACTGTGTAAACTCGGGAAACTGATTTATTCAAAGTGCCTGGTGCAGATTTGGTGCTGTGCAACGTACATGTGTGCCCTAGGTTGTTTACGTGTTCGGCTCAGGAGAGAATATTGTTGATTTTGGTGGATTTCGCACATTTCGCTCCGTTATCTGCTGTGACAGTGGGGAAGAGTCACCCTCGACGTGGACGTGGTCAGTTGGCGTGTACCGGATTGGAGTGACGGCCGTGCTGTCCTATGATTGCTCCTAAATATTTTCGCACTGGCCCCTTTTCTTACTCGAAATATCGCTAACTTTAGTTATATCGTGACCTATTTACACCTTCGTTGGAAGTTGAAGACAGTCGGGGATCAAGATGTCTGTAGCGGGCTTGAAGAAACAGTTTTATAAAGCCAGCCAGGTTTGCGAAACTTTTTTTTTTCAAGCTAGCAATTGTCATGAACCGTTAGCAGCTAGCCCCGTTTAGCATGATTAGCCAGCGGTTTATAGTTGGCTAATGTTAATAACTATGTGTAAATGTAGCTGCTAACTTAGTATGTGGTGACAGCAGAAAAGCTATAGTTAGAAACGGTTTGTAAGTGTGTAAAATGTCCCTGATATTTTTAGTCGGCAGTCTATCTTCTTTTACAGCGTTAAAGTTAACAAGCATCTTTCGGACGTGTTTTGCATTACCGTTAGTTGCACTAGCGTTAACCAACTTTAGCTAATGCTAAGTAGCTAACGTCAACGTTATTGTGCTGTTAACGGTGTAACGTTACAGGTATTTCACATTGTGTGCTTTTAAGTTGACGTTACCTTGCCCAGAAATGCACCAATTCAGATTCAGTAACGTTAAGCATACATCCTGTGGTAAACATTAGCTAGCTGTGTTTGCCTAAGGGACTCTGCGGGTGAGTCAGAGCTCCAACGAAACAGTAACTTACACGAAAGGTCGTGCAATAGAAACCGAGCAAGTATTGACTCAATAAGTTGTCAGTTTTATATATTCACGGAAAGACCCTTTTATCTGTGAGGCAGTGTAGCCCAAACATCAGGTTTTAGTTTCTTTAGCTTCTTTGTGGTGAGGACCCAGTTACCTATTTTCCAGCTGTTTTTTTCTTTTTTTCTTAGTCTTTTGTTGAACAAGCCAGATCAATATTTAGGGCAGTTGAGGGGAGAAACCTAAAATGCAGTTGTGTTAGAAATGCCACTGCCTGCCACGGACTTATCAACCTCTTACTGTCTTTTGATGTCTGAACCATTGTGTGAATGTTTTTAATTTTGGCCTGCTCTCTCAGTCATGGGCGGGGAAGGTTAAAAAGATTTGTTAGTCTCTCTTTTTCTTCCTACGCCTGCTGATCTAAGCAGGAAAGACATTTGGTTTCTGCCCCAGCTTCCTGACAGGAACAGACTCAGACCCCTGTTGGTTTGGATGTGAGGAAAAATAACACGATTCAGAAGCTTTCATGTTAGGGCTGTTGTTACTGACTAATGAAAATGAATAGTAAAGGTGTTTGATGTGGATTAGTGCATGAGAAAGTGACCCAAGGGATGATGCAGAGAAGGAGTTGTGAAAAGAGTGTGCTTTCCCTTTATTTGACTGCTATGCAGCTGCTTTTCTTGCCAAAAATCCACGAGAGTCAATAACACTTGACATAGCAAAGATTTTCTATGCTGGAGGCATGCAGGAAGTTGGCTGTGGAAATGATATCTGTTCCCTTTAGCTCACAGGCCCCTTTTTTTTTGCTTTTACTGTTTTTCCTCCATTGTTATTTGTTTTTCTGAGAATTACTCCTAACACTTAATGTTAAAACCTGAAATGTTAGTCTCACTTAGAGCACAAATAAAATCACATCGTAGGCGTTTTAGGTGTGAAAGTGATGGCTAGTCCTGAAGGAGACGACAGATTTAGACAGTATCCGATTGGCTTGTTAAGAATATTTGTGCAGTTTATCAAGTTTATTTATGCACTGATATAGTTATTCTTCTAGTTGTCTTCTGGTTGCACATGTTTCAATTTACAGCTGAAGATAAATACAGTTATGCATACATGGAGGACATCATAAGTAAGGGATGATAACCAACAAGTTGTCTGTTTAATGTTTTTAATGGAAGCAAATATCAAACATATTTGAAATTGTATTTATCCTTTTTTTCTTTCTTGAAACTGTATATTTTTCTTGGTTACACAAATACCACTAGCTTCAAGCTCTGTAGATCATTCTCACTGTTGCTGTCCTTACCTGGAGTTTAATACTACCCCAAACAACAGCAAACACCTGTGCAGAGGTGTCCGGTTATAATGTTCAGTTACCTGAAAATAATGTACACCTGCCAGCTAACCCGTTTCGAGATGAGTAACCATAGCAAATTGTGTTATCAAGTGGTTATTTTTATCTTTCTTCTTAAATTATTAACGTTAACTGGAAGGAGCATCAGATCTATAATTCATAGCAAGATGTAACTTAGAAAATATTGCAAACCACTCCATAAACCTCTTAACATAACATACACACTTTGCAAGTATCACACTTAGTGGGGATTCAGACCAAAATCAGCCTTGCGTTAAAACAGCACAGGGGCTGCGTTGGTGGGGGCATGTTGTTTAATTGTACCTGCGGCAATGAAATTCAATCCAGGAAGTCCAGTTAGAGTTAAAGACTAATGCGTTTATGAGTCGCCAAGGATTAGGAATACTCACAGACAGGATATTATAACTCTGGAAAGTTATCATGGCGGCAACTATTTTCTCTTTCATCACACCAATTGAGAGATAATAAAGTAATCTATCAGAAGTGTGTGCTTGCATGTGTTTGATTGGCCAACACAGCATCTTGCCAGATGACATCACGTTGTGTTGCAGCAAAAGTTGGGCCAGGTTAAACTCTTTTGACGTGTGACCCTGCATTCTTTTGCTGGTACCCTCTGTGTTGGCACTCCCGCTGCGCCGACGGACTGACCCCATTCAAATGAAAAAGACAACTGTATTTTTTTCAAGCAGGGTTGAAGTTGGTCTGAACGCATCTTCACTGTTTCTGGCATGTTCATTATGTTGGGTGTTAAGACACACCTCAATCAGGAGAGATTAGTTTACCGATATGTTGATTAAAAAGTAGATTAGAGTTTGGTGCAGACTTTTATAGGAGTGATAATCAATCTGCAGTATAATTCCTATGTATATCTGGGTAATAATTACTCTTAATCTAGACAGATTAAAAAATTAAAAAAAATAGTGATTGTACACTTGCTAAGATCCATTGATGTATTGAGAATATCAGCCAGCTTCTTATGTATCACCAGAAACCCTGCTGAGCCTCTGTCACAGCTTCACTTTTTATATTCGATCACATTAACATATATTCCTCTTGAAATGTGGTTTGCTCAGGTTTGGTTTGTGGGGTCAGAGCTCTCTTTTTATGTCTATCCTTGATTCTTTCAATTATGGGCTTAAAATATTTAGTATTACTTATGATGGCTTTAACAAGAGCATGTGCTACAGGAAATACAGGTTTGTTGAATGCGAGAAATAACCCACTGAAAATAATATGGTTTTCCTCACCAACTGACGTTTACCAGCTGATTTTTCATATGCCATGTTAGGAAACAATGTGGATCTACATTAGGTTGCTTTACCTCTTTCTCTTGCTACTCATTTGGTACCTAGGCCTCTGTGTGAGTCAAGTTTCTGGACCTTGCAATCTTCAAATCATCTGAAGCCAACAAGATCTTGAATTAGGCATTGTGATAATGCACCAGCATTTAAGTAAATAACAGTGTCTTAGTAGTTATTATGATGAAAAGGATACCTGTTATAGACTGATCCCTCTGTGTAACTCTATGCGTGTTTATACCAAAACGTCCTGATGATAACCTTTTGTGAATGTTTTGGGACTCCATCCCTTTGAGCCTGTGTGCATGTAAATATTCATGTTACACTGACACGAAAAGCTGATGTTTTCATTTGCAGAAGAAAAAATTCAGTGGCTAACCAAATATTCCAACATTTCACTTTTTCTACTTCCAAAAATCAACAAAGACTAAGATCTTAAGTTTCGGGACTTAATACAAAAATGAATTAAATTCTCAGAAAAGGTGCGTAAAAAGATTAAAAAGATGAGGTTTCAAAGATTTTGTACTGCAGACTGCAATGTTTCCACTGAGGAAGGTAGTCAAGTGCTGAGTTAGCAGAGAGTTGAGGCTGTATCTTTACATGTGACCTGAATCTCCCAAGGCCCCCTGTCATGTGCTTTCAGCACACTGCATAGATTCATCAGTATAACTTGAAAATCCCAGAATTTCAGCAGAACATAAAAAAACCCTTAAATAATAAATCTGCATATGTAAAGACTACATATCACACAATACTGTTTACTCACTCATCATAATATGCTTTAAATAGTCACAACAGTAGTTTGAGTTATGTAGGGAATGACTCAAACTACTGTTACTCTATCACAGATGAGTGAATTTGACTAAGGAAATGAGAATTGTATCCTAGTTTCTTATCCAAGGGATTGGATATGTCTAATAAACCAGTTTGGAGTGGTACACCACCTGAGAAGATCATGTGGCCAATCTGTAAAGGTGTCAGGAGCATAGTTTAGGCCAGGTCCTACAAATATATAGTTTTCTAAAAACTAATATGTTAAAACTGTGGAAAGAATCAGTTGGCATGCATAGTGATATTTTAAGAAAGTAATAAAGTCACCTCAAAGTCTTCAGAAACATCTACTATATTGTTATAGAGTTTCAATTTCAAATCTAATTCTAATCTAATCCTAAATTATTGATCCCTTTTTTCAGGGCCTCCCTTGCAGCGTTTCATTAACTGTCCAGACAGTTTGAAAGATTAACATGAGGGCTGTCACAACTTCTCTCAAAACTTAAATGTACAAGAGCAAGACAGATTTATTACGTCCAGGTGTGACACAAGATTTATTACTGCAAAATATTGTGAAACATTTTAGTTGGAATCATGGCATAAACACAAAGCAGCCATTGTGGTTCACTATTGTCTTTGCAGAATGGCTCTACAAGTTACTCTGCAACCAAGGACTGTTGTTGCATGCCATGTTCATTATCTTCCTGGTGGTGATGGGAGTTGTTTTTCTGCCCATTCCACTTGGAGAAACTCAGATATGGAACCATGTACGGTAGCTCATGGACACAGCAGTCAAGGTTTTAAGTATCTTGAAGTCACAGCATTACAGACTCTTTCCAAAGCTGGAATAGCACTTTTCATTTATTTTCCAGTTCTCTCTGACTGACTTGTGTCTTTGAGAAAGCACAAACCCTGCTCACAATTTACGGAATTTAACGGTAGCCAAGAAGGATGTACATAAATACTTGTTTGGATACAGAGGATACAATATGCTGTGCTCCACACTTTCATTTTGCTAAACGAAATGTTCGTCATTGCATTTTCTACTAAGCAGGCGTGTGAATGTGTTTTGAGCTTTGGCTTGTTCCCCAGGCAAATCAAAACCTTATGAGCAGCATTAATTAATTTGCACTCTTTGTTTCCTCCCCCTTTCTCCTCTCTTTCTGTCTCCCTGTCTCTCTCTCTCCCTCTAGATGGTAAGTGAGAAAGTCGGAGGTGCTGAAGGAACTAAACTGGATGATGACTTCAGAGACTTGGAACGGGTAAGTGAGGCATCCTTCTGTGGTCTTAAAAGAGAAACATCTTTGGCTTTAGGCCTTATGTTGTTTTTCAAACAATACACAAACATATTGCTGTTTCTTTAGGACTTCCATTGTTGATGTGTACACGTCATTTAAAAAATATCATCCTCTGTTGGTTTAGGAAATGTTAAACCTCAAAGTTCATGAAACCACTTAAAGCTGTGTGGATGACATCAAAAAGTCATTGCCATTATGTTGCTGAAAAGTTTGCATTAGAGCCAAAACAATAAGTTGATTAATCGTTCAGTTGAAGGACAGAATGACATTATGATCATTGATAATTCAAAAAGCTTGGTAATTGTTTAAGTAATCTTTTAAGCAAAAATGCCAATATTCTTCTAATCTGATAATAAATTGAATATCTTTGGGTTCTGGACTGTTGGGCAGACAAAACAAGCTATTTGTAGACATCACATTAGGTTCTGGGAAAACCTGATGGGCATGTTTGTTGCAGCCTTAGTTTACATTAATTAAACATATCAATATCATGAATAAAACCAATATAAAGAGATAATATGAGTGATTAAAAAAAGCATTTGGCGTTCAGGTTTAGTCAAACCAGCATATTGAGGTGCATGTCACTATAATATGCGTAACATATACTGAATCCAAACTTTATGGGAGTAAAAATAACTTACTGTGTTTTTGAAATACTTAAACTATGTTAATGAACCTATGAACAAGCAAGTTCAAGCAATTGTTAACAAACGGTTTAACAGCATACCTCCTTTGCCTGTAACTATTTACTTTTAATTCTGTGATTTTAGTAGCCCTGCTATACACGTGTGAAGTATGTGTGCGTTCTGTGTTTTGTAGAAAGTAGATGTGACCAGTAAAGCAGTAGTGGAGGTTATCTCCAAAACATCAGAGTACCTTCAGCCCAACCCAGGTGAGAAGAAAACCTGTTTTCATGTGTTTTATTTCAACAACTTGAACTCTGTGATGAAATTACTTTCTACTCCCTTCTGCAGCATCACGGGCCAAACTGTCCATGTTAAACACCATGTCCAAGATCCGTGGTCAGGTGAAGAACCCAGGCTACCCTCAGGCCGAGGGGCTGCTAGGGGAGTGTATGGGCAAGTTTGGACGGGAACTCGGAGAGGACACTAACTTTGGTAAGATGAGTGTGGGTGTATTGTGGTTTTGGATAGTAAGTTTCTGGCATAGGAATGTTGGGGTTTGTTATTTTGGGTTAGCGTGTATGTGTGGTAACACTGACTGACAGATTGCACCCAGACTGTTTACAGTGCTTATGAAATGCCTTTGGACTATTTGAAGTTTTTTATTTCTGGTCTATTTGTGTCTGTGTGTGGTTTTGTTAGATACTATCTGTTTCTTTATGATTGGTTGGGTGGTGATGATGTAACTGAAGTTCTATACTATAAATATACTAATGTCACTGAGCTGTCAATCTCTGTCTGTGTGGCTCAGGCGGAGCGCTAGTAGATGTTGGAGAGGCCATGAAGAGACTGGCAGAAGTCAAAGACTCCCTAGATATCGATGTCAAACAGAACTTCATTGATCCATTGCAAGGGCTCTGTGACAAGGACCTCCGAGAGATACAGGTACACTGACATGCTGTTTTATGACAGGGGAATAAACTGTCATAAAACCCCTCATCATCATTTCCTAAAATTGTCAAATATTATTTAATGCAAGATAGTGATCACTTCTGTGCCCCCTCCTAAACTAACTATGGCTCTTACCACCTCAGCACCACCTGAAGAAGCTGGAAGGCCGTCGCCTAGACTACGATTACAAGAAGAAGCGCCAGGGCAAGATCCCCGATGAGGAGGTTCGACAGGCCTTGGAGAAGTTTCATGAGTCAAAGGAGGTGGCCGAGACAAGCATGTACAACCTGCTGGAGACTGATGTGAGGACTCACTTATTATTGTTCAGTGTGTGGTGATAGTTTAAGCCCAGTCCTGCCCCTGTGCAGTCCATCGTTAAAATACATCCAAAAATCAGGGGGTTCTTCAGTTATCCCTTTCCACAGCTATAAAGATAGCTTCTGAGAAGGGAAAGATAGTCATACTTAACACAGCAATCCAGTATTTGTTACATTTACCCACTTTGAACACAGTAAAAAAAGAACATTTACATGCCTCAAATATACAGTCTAAAAATTCTGATTCTGAGGTCCTTACAGCAATATAAAAATCAAATAAAAAATAATCCCCATTCCTAATATATAACGTATGCGTATATTAATGAAAAACATTTCCAAGGATAACTACAGTTCTTTTGAGCCTGGGCCTTTTTGTAATATTGCCATTCATTGTGGAGTTTGACTAAGCTTCACTTTTGCATTGGAAGACTGCTGTCCAATATAGACCCACAGGCAAACATAGTTTAACCTGTAAAGAGTCATGAAACACACCTGTTCAGCACATTAACACTGGAGATAAACCTGTCTTTAAATAGCTGCAGTTGAACAGTTCTAATATTTAATCACTATTTGGGTTTAGGAATAGTTTGCCCTGTAACTGCTGGTGTGCACACCTGTAGGTGAGGAGGGGCAGGAGAACTAAACAGCTTAGAGCCATAGTATCTCTGAGTGCATGTACGTCTAAATGAATTTGTGTGTTTTGTTATACTACAGCACAGCTTTTGAGGGGTTAGTTTTATTATTGAGGACTGTATGAGAGCGTGAATATAACCAGTGCTACCTCGAGGAAGTTCAGTTCCGTATTTCCTGTTAGTCCTTTTGTGTCAGCCTCTTTCATGTCGTTCCCTATGACTATTTAAATAACGGTAAATTTGAGACTAAGAAATATTAGTTTGACAAAATAATCTTAACTCAAGGTCTACTTACTAGCTTGAGATGAGGTTGAATGCTCCAGAAAAGAAGACTACTAGTTAATATTATTTTGTCAAACAAGTATATAAATGATTTGTTACACATTTGCTTCATGATAAGGTTATCTCCAAGGTGCAGTATATGCCCACATGTCACTGGGTCTTTTATGAACTGTCATTTATAATCCAGAATCTGGAACTGTTTATCCATGGGAATGACAAATAGCAATTTAAGCAAAGTGAAATTGATTATCTTGTGGATGTGATGAATTTATGTGTGTGTGTGTGTGTTTGTTTGTGTGTGTGTGTGTGTGTGTGTGTGTAGATAGAGCAGGTGAGCCAGCTCTCATCCCTGGTGGAGTCCCAGGTGCAGTACCACAGGCAGGCTGTGCAGGTGCTGGAGGAGCTTTCTGACAAACTCCGAGACAGGTGCAATACATGAAACCTGACACACACAAATACCAACACACTGTATAATAAAATAATAATAAAAAAACTTTATTTATAGAGCACTTATCAAACAAAGTACAAAGTGCTTCACAACAAGAGAAATAAAATACCACAGTCAATGACGAAATATGAAGAAATAAAATACACAAAAGCAATAAAATAAACAGTAAAATAACCAGTCAGTTCAGGTATACTATATCTGACTGTGCAGCTTTCTGCTTAGAGCTTCTCAAGCCTAGTTCTGGTTCAGTAACAGTAACTTCACATCATGTTGTATTTACTTAAATCAATTTATCTTTTTTTGATAGGATGACTGAGGCTCAGACTCGACCAAGACGTGAATACACACCTAAACCAAAACCTATCTTTGACTTCGGAGACGACAACCATTCAAATGGCGGCTATTCAACCTCAATGGCTCTGCCACCTTCACGCAACTCAGGTAAGAATCAGTTGATGGGCTCTAAACATACATTTTAAAATATCCATTAGTAAGGATCAATATCACGAACACTTTAGTGATATATATTTAAAATGACAAAGTCAAAATAATGAAGTGGCTGTCTTGACAAAACAAAGAACAAAATAAACTCTCTCTCTGGCATTAGTTTGTATTCATCCTTAAAATTACGTCCCTCTCAAAGCCATACCAGAGTTTCAACAACGGCAAACCATCCAGCTGTTTCTACATACACAGAAGATGGACTAAGCCAAAGTAGCGTGCCTGCATTAAACACACTGCTTAGAAATCTGAACCGTTACCAACATGATTGCTCAAGACCTGCAACCAATCAGCAATATGTGAAACCAATTCAGTGTGTCTTTTTTCTGTGGTCTGATTGAAGCTTTGTAAATGGTGGCATGCACTGAGGAGGGGGGAGATTGTGTGTGTCCTGCCCTGTCATCTGGCTGGCCTTTCTCCAACTGACCTTTTTCCTCTCCTGTGACATCATCAGAGCCGTCTTTTCACTTGGCCAGATTGTCCTTTCGGAAACCCGGATTGTGTGAGTCACAGACTGTATGGGCCATTTTTCGTCACAGTTTTGGGTGCTGTTGAAATGGTGCAGTGTGCTTGCACAGCTTCTGGTGTGAAATGTAGGAAGCAGGATACAAGTTCGACACATGATCAGTGGTTCATGGTGAATGTGTAGTTTTACAGCATGTGGTTTTATATGAAATCCACATCCTGTACTCTAGATACTGCAACCTGTCTTACTAAACGTTCTCAACACTTCACTTTCTGTTATTTAACACATCCTTAAAGAACAGTCCCGATGTTCTTAATTCGAGGAACATTTGACAAACTATTACTATTAGTAAGTTATGAAGCCAGTGTGTTGGTCAAAGGCTGGAGTATTAACCAACATAGCAGCTTGTGCTAGAATTATAATTAATTATTATTTGTATTGGTATTTCCGTTAGCATCAGAATTAGAGTTATATGGTCACCTGTAAGCTGTAAGTGATATTTATCTTTTTTTGCACAACTCAAAGTTGAGGTTTGTGAGTTCTCAATTAGTGCAGTATGAATCTCATTTAGTTTTTATCCCCCAATTTTTATTACAAACTACTATATTTGTTCTAACAGTATTTCTGCTTTTGGGTTTTTATGTCCCACCACCATATTGCATAGTATGCAGAACATCTGTCATCAGTGTTTTTGCGTGTCCATGTGTAAACTGATTATTTTGAACCCATTACATTGGGGACCATACAGAGTAGAACTGCATATAGCACATATTCATTGTGAGGAGAAACTGCTTTTTCTTGAGATTACTGTAATTAATCTCTTATTTATTTTAAACTGCTTCTATGCTATGATATTTTTATAATAATGTATCAAATGTGAAAACAATGTGAAAGTAGTGATGAACCTACAGAAAATTACCAGCTGAATCTGCAGCTCCCCTCGGCTTTACGGAGCTTTATAGCGAGTTTCAGCTCGTTTAGCTGTCTGGCCCCCAGTTTTACTGTTCACTCTCACCACTCTCACACAGCAGCTAGCTGTTTAGAGCAGAAAAGGCTCTAAAAACCCACCATACACTTACTGCTCTGCACCAAACAGCAGACAGACACAGTTAGAAACTAGCCAGTGATCATAGTGGAGCATTTAGCAGCTTAGATGGCTCAAAATATTTCCCTTAGGAGTTTGATTGAGAACAAAAACAGAGCATTAGAGAGTGAATGATGGACTTACATTCATCAGGTGACCAGACATGACTCTGTGTTGCTCTGTAACAGCTGTAAGCAACTAGTTCGCCATATCAACTTAAAAGGTGATAATATGTCAATGTTGTGTTCAAGTTGTTGCCAAAAAATCGTTATGGCGTTATAGTAGAACTATCAATATTTGTTTTATAAATGTATTTATTCATCCATGTTTTATCCTTGCTCTTACAACTGGTTAAGGAGAAACTGCTTTGTCAGTTTATTAAAATGCTCGTCAGGCTTCTTTTGAAGAGAGAACTCACCACTCATTGGCATTTATTCTAATATAACCTACCTATAGAGAAATGTTTTAATTTCCATTAAGTTGTTTCAGAGATGGTTCTATCCAATTAAGTGTTTACATGATTTTTTCTGCCCCTGTAAATTGATACAGTATGGAGGAAAACATGGAGAATGAGTGACCAAAGCTTTCTGTATCTTGAGCCTGCCCAGCAGTCGTTGGGGGTAAACTTGGTACAATGAGAAAATTGTTTGGAGACAAAAAAGCCTAGTTTGTCTGTGTGTGGAGCCCCACTCTCCACACATAGACGAAGGGATAGATGGAGGAGAACAGTCGTACAGAACCCTGGTGTCAAAGGATGTTGTGGTTTTTGGTCAAAGATTCAACTTGTCAGCACTCTTGAGCTTGTTTGCAGTGCGGTGTTGAAGTTGATCTGACTGTACAACATGCTAATGCTATACTAACATATATAAACCAGTGTGAACTACAGTATACAGTAGATTGCATGCTAAAGGTGTGCTGTGTGACAACCTTTTCCTGAAACTCACTGCTGTTGCCCCTCGCTGTTTCTGAAAGCGTCCTGGGAATCTGAGTTTTCCTTATTTCCCCTCATCTTCCTCATTCTTTCTCTCCTTGGTTGTGCCTTGTCAGCCCCGGAGCAGCCAAGCTGTAAGGCGCTGTACGACTTTGAGCCAGAGAACGAGGGAGAGCTGGGCTTCCGCGAGGGCGATATCATCACCCTGACCAATCAGATCGACGAAAACTGGTACGAGGGCATGCTGAACGGCCAGTCGGGATTCTTCCCTCTCAACTACGTCGAGGTCCTCGTTCCGTTGCCACACTAATATAAAGAGAGCAAGAGAGCCACGGAGGAGACAGATGGAGAGGAGGAGGAGAGAGCACGTAGAATTAGTAGAGAGGGAGGAAAGTGAAGCCAAGGGATGGTCCGCAGAATATTCATTTTCACCTTCAGCTCCAGCGTCATCGTCGCGGACGAGCACTTTTTGTCATCTGGAGTTGTGGAGAAGATGGTCACATTTCAAAGTCCAGACCAGAATATCAACCTGTTCCATCCAAAGGTAACAGGATCTAAGATGGACACAAAATGTCATTATCCGTTATCTGGCAGTCAGAGACATTTCTTGAGGACTCACTAATGATACATTTATAAGCAATATTTTTCTTTAACCACAAATTACTTATATGGTAAAGACAATTTGTATTAAATCTGTTGTTATGATGACTGGTGACACATTCATATCATCCTTTTTGTGTGACTGCAGTCTGTTTAAATCTCAGGTTGGTCACCAACTTAACGGTCAGTTTTAAGACTGAAGAGGCCAACTCAAAGCTCGCAGTAGATATCATGTGTAACTTGACTGGATACTATCCTCATTTCAAAACTGAAACCTTTGTTTGTGACCCTGGAGGACCGGAGCTCATCTCTTGATGCCACCTGCTGGCGAGACGGAGAATTACTTAGACCTAAAGTAAAGTGGAACTACACCGTTAGAAATCTAGTTTAACTAGTATCTAAAAAGAAAGAATACTGCATTCGCATTTTTAATGAGAAACATGGGCTGAAATTAGCTTCGCATTTGTGATTTAGACCGTTTTCAGGTTTGAGCCTATTTGTAATGCTCTTTTTAAAGAACTGTGTCTAAGCAGCGCTGATATGCCGAGATGATAGCTTCAGCGGTAAAGCTTCTGCTTTACTGAATATGTGAGAAAGTGTTGTAATTGCACCTTGGTCCTCAAATGAGATTGACGTGTGTGTGTGACAGACTTACTCCACGATTACACACAGACCCAAAGTTAAATGCAGACGTTGCACCTTTTTGTCACTCAAGGCAGGCGTGTTTGTTATCTAGAGATGCAGAATTATTATTTGTTCAGTTGTTGTTTGCTAGTCTGTTCAACAGAGGAGACAGAGCCAAAAAGTCTTTATAAAATGCAATAGAAACATATCGCTCGCTTGTTAAACTGCTAACTATTGTGTAACACAGCCATATATTCATTTAGTTTTGTGCCTGTTTGTCTTAGTACGTTAAGCCTTTTCCTTGTATTGTCTTTTGACCCCTGTTTTAGGCACCTGTTAACTCCGTGCAGTGCCTGATTAGGTGAAGCTGCTGGCAGCGACTCAGTCTTTCATATTTTTCACTAACTGTGCCACTATTTCTGTCTTCCCTCTTGGCTTTGAGAATGTGAAACTCATGTGTGCATTGAAACTTATTCTGATCCCGTGAATCTGATGATTCACAACGGCTCTGATTCAATTTATTTGTTAGTACATTGGGCTGATGTAGACAGGGGTCATTCCTGTTTAGTTCATCTTTTTAGACAAGGCCGGTTCCTTGTTCTGGATCTAGCCCCAGTCCACACCTGCAGATGGAGTCCTATCCAACATACACTGTACAGTATGAGGGAAAGACCTCGAGTGAAAGGGAAAACATCAAGGGAAAAATAATTGTAAGCTGTCCATTTTGACTAATTTGGAGAACTTTTGTAACCAAACATGAATCCTTACCAACAGTTATTATCAGTTCAGCTGATTTAGCATTGTTTGCGTTTATTTTAATCTTAGTTTTCACTGTTTGCAGTATCTTTCTGCAACATTTCCCGTCTTCCTATCTGTGTTTGTCCATCACTTCACGCTGCCAAACACTTCCCCCACTCCTGAGTGTGGTCCTTGTCTAATATGTTTACATCTCTGACATCTACATTTCAATGCTTGTATCAAGTTCAGGACAAAGTTAAAGGACTGTAGGCGGTGCTGTCTGGATCACACTGTTATCAACTAAACGTCCTTGCTAGATTTGTTTTAGTGCCTTCGGACAAAAAGGAGGGAAAGTACTGCAACTAACAACCAAAACCTAACCTAGCTACTTAAAAAAACTATTATCAAGAATTTCTTTTCTACTTTTGGTTTTATTTCTAGCCGTTGGCACTTTCCTGTGTATAATGAAATGCATGTGTGCACATTTCTGACACTACAGGCAGTTTCCTGGACACGTGTTGTTTAGGCTAATGTGAGGTATATCCGCAGACCACCAGTAGAAACTGTTTTTATGTAGATTTTAATCCATGTTTGAAAAAATTGTCCCACTGATTTCTTTTTTTAAAGGGCTATGTATTTGTTAATCAGTCTTAAATGCTCCTCTGAACAGCATTAAATCATTCTGGCTCTCTATAGTATTATTTTTTTATATACAAGACCTTAAAACATTTAAATTAATCTTTGCATGTAGTCCTATATTACACCTTTTAAATGTATGTCTTAGATTTAAGTTGCCTTTTTACTTTTGGTATGAGTACAGAATTTAACTGCAATGTTTCGTCTTTTATTATCAAAGTATTTGTACGTGCTTCTTTCTTGTCCCCCACCTCCCCCTTCTTACAATAAATAAAAAAGAAATATGTGTTATTGTTGCCTTTGATCAGTACTGAGGTCTTCCGACGTCAAATCATGGCTGGCTTTAAAACTGGATTTCAGACATTTGATCTGAGTAGTATCGTATCCACAGTAGACAACGCAAAAAAAGGTAGAATATTTTTAGCCACGCTAGCAGCACCTCCACACACACACACACACACAGGGCGGACAGCAGAGCAGCGAGGCCATGCAGGAGAGACTAAACTCAGGTGAAGTGAACTAATAAAAAATAGCAATTTATCAAAACGCTGGTTCAACAAGTATAAACTTGCATTAGCGCAATATTTTCAACTGTTGTGAGGTTTGTGCTGTTTGCTGGATGGTTGGACGAAACAAAGCATTGTGAAGATGTCAGTTTGGGCTCTGGATAATTGTGACGCCGTTTCTCACTATTTTCACAGTTTGACAAACCGAAAAATCAATCGATTAATTGCAAAATAATGAAACGATTAATCCATAATGAAAATAATCATTAGTTGCCCTCCTACAACAGCAAAATGCTGCTGCTTACAGTAATACATGAGTAGAAATAATCCAATCATATATAATAGTAAAACAGGGGCCATTCTTTTACTACAGTGTGGTATTAGTACTTTACTTAAATAAAGGATCTAAATACTTCCTCCTCCACTGATGACTGATTTCAGTGTTACACGTTATTTTTTAACTGAACTCAGTGTTTTGATCTGAATAGATTTTAGGTTTGTTTACAGTGAGATATTGAGTTTTTGGAGTGACTGCTGTTGAAACCAAATACTTTCAAAACTAACTTAACTCACTAGATGGCGAGCATCGTAACATTATAACTGCTAAACATCAGCATGTTAACATTGTCATCGTGAGCATGTTACCATGCTGACATTACCACATACAGGAACACAGAGCTGCTAGCGTGACTGTAGACATTTAGTGTTGTTTTAGAATAAAGTCAACAGAGAACGAACAGTCATGTTTAAATAGTTCCAGTGTGTATATTTTAATGCTTTGTGGATCATCAGCAGGCGTAAGGCATTGCTCTGTCTTCATACATGTACATCACACAATCCACAGTTAGTAATAAATACAGTACAGGTAAAGAGGAAGCAAATATCGGTCCTAACTAACAGGACTCATGTCTCACATAACCCGACAGGGAGACGGTAGAGGGGCACATTCACAACACAGCACGCGCACACACACACACGCACACACACACACGCACACACACACACACACACAAAAACACAAACAGGTTCTTGGTTGCTTGGCACAATGGAAATACTTGCACCACATTGCAACTGTCCAATTTCACTTGAGGAACACAAACATTCACAACACCTAATCCAGAGTACAGTTGAGGTCAAACCAAGACACATTTGCATACTTTGCTAATGTAGTATATTTTGCACTACTCCTGTTCACCTTTGCTCCATCGGTTTAGTCTATAAAGGCAATTACAACACATTAAAAGTTTAAATTGTACATATCTGGCAATATCTGCTCATACCACAGGATACTGGCACAGATAGGCACATAGGTCCATGTGTAAAAGGTAAGAGGCCGGTCAGGAAGGCTGATTTCTGGTCCATGAAATGCTTCGGTTTAGTGTCCTGTAAAATCTTGGTTTTTAACACTTTACTCTCATGCTCCCTAATCAGGAGCTGTCTGGTTTTGTGTATAAATTATACGTCACTGTTTTCATCATTGGTAAATACCAGCTCCTGGGGCTACACAGTATCACAGATGAAGCACTTTCAGAGTCACTGATGTTTTTTTTTACTCACAATAATGCTGTGTCAAAATTAAGTATCACTCAAGCATGAGAGAATTCAAGGCATCTACAGTATATGTTTTTCAAGCAGGGGTCTACATTGTACATCTGTCACTCCACTCCTGTCTGAGCTGCACAAAAGGGGTTTGAAATGTACCGACTTGAGATGGAGAGCAGCCACATGCACGCATGCACAGCAGATCCGCTCAGTGCATGTTGTTCAACTGACTGTAGACATGCTCTAAGATCTGAGAGTAGGCCTGGTCTTTGGGAGCATGGCAACTCAGAGAGCCCTGAGGAAGAAGACAGAAGGTTGTACAAGTTAGGTCAGCTGCTGGACAGTGTATGACGTCCTGAGAGAGTGAGTGAGAATCCCTGGACCATCATAAAGATTTCAGGTTTTCTATCAATCATCCTACCTTGATCTTGTCCATCATGGTCGTATCAGGACACCAATACTGGCTGAACTGAACGAGGTCGGGAGCTGCCCTGTAGTAGTCAACCAGCAGCATCTGTGGAGGAAATAAACCATCGGCATTATATATAATTTTATGTATTTGCAGTACAGATTGCTCTGCAGCATTTCCATAGGACTGAGGCTGCAGTATCCGTACCATCTCATTAAGAACATCACTGGTGAGAAAGTTGTCCTGGACGTAGGTGACCTCTACAGCTACTGGGATACCGTGGTCATTAGGCCGTTGCTGCAGGAAGGCAGATGATGCATATGTTTAGCAGAAACATGAACACAAGTGTCTGTCTATATTAGCAGTATCAGAAAACACTAAAGCTATAAAATAAATTCTATTCCCATGAAATCCTCACCTCAGGCGGTGGTACAACCCAGAATGGGGTTATTGTGGACGCCACACCTTGATTGCCGTGATAATATGGTCCTGAAAGAGCGAAAAAAGGTTTAGTGGGGTCAAACCTGCCTGTTGGTCAGAAAGCCAAGGTTCATTATATTGATGATGCCTTCACATGCCATGTGTAACACCGGATGTTTTTGCTGATTTAGAAATTTTAGATAAAGATTTAGATAAATGCCCCTTTAAGAAATTAATTACAATTTGGTCTACAAATCATTGTGATGCAGTACGTTTCTGAGTTGTGGTGTTGTACTGATGTTTGATGCCTTCATCGCTGCAGTGTGAATAACCATTTGCCTGCATGCACTTTACATCCACAAAAGACCCTTCTTACATCAATTACTCTCTCTTTTTTACCTTATATTTTCTTGCAAAAAAATAACGCAGTAAAAATAAAGTTTCTTTTATCTTCATTATTCATTATTATTTTCGTGAGGGTGTCCAACTGTTAAACCTTTTTTTTTTTACTTTTTCATTACCATCAGTCAACTGCTGCTATACACTCAAAGGACAATTTACCCCGCATCCAAGTCTCATTCAAGTGCAATATTTGTATCCTATGTTACCAAACGCATATGCTGCTATCTTTAGACCCTTTAGCCCATCACTTTATCCCATTTTTCAACTTGTGGGTCACCATTTCTGACATTGCAGTACACTTTGTGTAATTACTATGCATTTATTGTAGATAGATCCTCTATATCTCCTGCTTTGTAATGCATATAGAATTATTTCAGCAATACTATTTCATTTGCTTGCATGGGATCAATAGTGTCTTTACTGTTTTAGCTCCCTGTGGAAGGGGTTTTTTCAAGACGAATTCTCTGTATATATCAATAATCTGTCACATCAATATAGTCCCAAACTGTATATAAAGGCAGGCACTCACCACAGATGATGCCCAGACAGGGCTGAAAGCCGTTGTTTGAACCCTGCAGCCTCAGCTGATGGTCCATCTGGGAGTCGATGTCCTGCAGCGACGGCAGAGCCGGACCTCGTGGGTGACTGTGGTACCAGCCCACCAACGACAGCCCACGCATGAACAGGTTCTGACAGATCTGGAGCAGAGTCAACATGACAGACGCTGATTAGAAAAAAGCCTAACTTTGCTTTAATGCTGTTTCACTTGAGTGAAAGTAAACTACAGTAATTTTTTATGGACTATGGCCAGTTCACAGACGGAGCTCAGCAATAACTGGATAAACTGGATAAATTGTGTGTTGTGGTAAATTTGCTAATATTAGATTTAAGATTTCACATTAAGGTCTGTATCCCAGAAGAGCTCCGTCAGGGCTTGTGATCTTGAAACACTTGTAGATTGCAGTTTTGTAGCTGGAACTTCATTAAAAAAATTCCTTGAATTTCTTAAGTTCCTGGAGTTTATATTTTACGATTAATAACAAAAATGAATTAGTATTTAAACGTAATTTAAGTGCAAAACTGCAAAAAGCTTTGGTGGTTAACACACTCAGCACAGCAGTCAGTGTTAACTTCCCAGTGATGGTAATTCAAGAGTTGGGTCTTTGGTTTGTGGCTTTTGGAAAGAGAGATGCATGTTGACAAGTGCTGGCTTCTGAACTGTCCTGGGGCGCAGGAAGATCTTGTGAATTTTTAAAATGGATGTCACTCATGCCTTCATGTTTTTGGAAGGCATACATGCTGTTAGTACAGACTACTGATTCGCTGTCCATGTGTTACCTCCTCCTCCACAGCAGAAGCAGAGTCTCTGTCTGCCAGCCTGGTCCGACAGGGGAAAGCCCTTAAGACCGTCAGCACTGAAATATATCGACCGCAGAGAGAAAAGTGCTGGGGTTAAAGACTGCTTCATAATGTGTATTATGTAATTGTGTAATGTCTAATGTATATTTCTTATATTTCTTATACTTCTTATACTTCTTATCCCTTGAGTTAAGTCAAGCTCACGTTGTGTATTGGTGTCCCATCGTCCTCCAAGGTATCCCACCACCTCACTGGTGGTCAGGTGACAATGGAAGTCCTGAAGAGGATAAAAAGCAGGTAACTTGGTCTCTTAACTGTTCATCAGCATTCAGTTACCCTGTTTTAGATACGGTTGTTACTCACCATTAGCAGCAGTACATTACTGGACACGGCTACATTGAAAGGCTGGAATCGGTTGATGGCTGAGAAGGCTGACAGCTCGACCAGTGTGTGTGGGTCTCTGAGGAAACAAGTCTATCACACTCTAATTCATAAGTTGGTCACATAAAACTACATTGATCTTTCTGAATGAAAGCCAGTACCTGGTAGCATCCCTGGTGCCCAAGGTGCAATATCTGACAGGAATTCTCTCTCTGTCTGTTCTCCGTTGAACCATCACGTCTGCAACAGTTGAGGTGAACATTTCTTTCCCAGTTTGTTGAAACAACACAATTATGAAACGTGTATATTTTTCAGTTAGAAGAGAAGAGAATTATACCATGTAATCCAGGTTTGTTGTTCTTGTTCTTCTCGTCTGCTTGCACAGCTGTCTTCCCTTCCTCCTCATCCTCGTCATCATCCTCCTCACTCACCAGGCTCTGGCATCACAAGAAATGAACACAATATATTACAGGATCTTACCTAACATTAGGTACGATTTGGACATGCAGGTACCCTACAGCAAGGGATTCGCCAAGAAAAAACGGAGGGGTCATTAAGTCTTGAATAAAAAAATCTGTCAGAGCAGTGTGAATATTTCCACAATATTTCATGTTTCCAATATAAATAAATTTCTTTCAAGTACTTTCCAAATCAAGTTACACGTTTCTTTATTCTAGAGCAGCAACCTCTTCTTTCTTGTTTCGAGACACAGAGACTCATTCCTTGAGATTTCTTGAAGAGGAATAGTATTGGACACACTCACTCTCACCGTAGCTGCATTATCGACAGGAATGACTTGATAAGATGGAGATTTTTAACTGTGATGATCAAAGAGATACAAAAGAAAAGAAGGGGGGTGGGGGAAATCAGAATATTTCTTTTCTTGTCGAGCTCTGGATTCTTTCACTTCTTCAGGCCCCTAAAAAGTCTAATGAGAAGGATACCTGCTCACAGCTCATGTCCACACTGAGGCCAGGACCTGTGACGAGGAGACTTTATTTTTAGATTAACAAAGTGCTGGGCCCTGTTCTCCAAATGTGGCGTAACTAATTCAAGCTAACATACTGTTAGAAGGCTAAAATAATCCTGTTTACTCTCATCCAGGTATCTATGAAGTTATCTTGAATAACAGTGCACACTTATTTTGAAATAAAGGCTAAATGAGTAGAGAGTTGAAACAATGATGATTCATATGATTTACTGAGTGCTGATCATGTGATTGCAGCTACAAGAGGTAGGCGGTTGGGAGACCTCCCAGCATGCCCTGGGGCAAAAGATTCATTTATAATTGTATAGTTCCTGCATTGTTACGGATGTCATTTTGTTCTACAGTGTGCGCCACAATGTGTCCACATTTTCATCACTGTTAAACTGTTCGATATTTCCAGTGAATGTGATCGCACTACGCGTGATGTTAGTGCATGATTGGCGAGGTTGTGGCGAGCCATTTGTATCTTAAAATGAGTTCATGTTTGGGGTTCACCGTAAAACATCTTGGTCCCGCAAGCTGTCAATAAACTAAAAAATCCAGACTCGTGTCAAACCGTCAACATTCTAATCTGGATAACTCGGTTTCCACGTACAAAGAACGGGGCCTTGTTCTTTTGCCTCTCGCTGATTTCATCATGCCCCGATAACAATCAGCCCTTTTTTTATTTCTCCTCAGCTTTTTCTCTCTCTTCTTCTCTCTGCATGTTAAGAGTCACGCAAAGCCCACTGCAAAAGTCCAGTCTCCGTACTGATCCACAAACTAACTGTTCAACTGTATGGAAACCTGAAACAACCACTTTTTCTTGGCATTAAATCATATAAAAATAGGCTGTTCAGAAGCACCTTTTGGCCTTTTTATTGTTTAGGTCAAAATTTGGGTCATGATTAACACTGCTTAGAGTAGAGTGTTGCCTCGTATATTTGAGGCTATATACTAATTAAAATGTTGCAAATTCCACTGTTCTCCTCTCACCATGTCTGCGCTGGGTTGGTACTTGTGCAGCCAGGTGGTTTTGTACTGGACCAGCTTCTGTCCCCGGTAGCGTACAGACGCCCAGCCACAGCCAGACTTCTTGGCTGGGTTCACCAGACGTTTGCAGTGCGTTGCCCAGGCGCTGGGGGAGTTGAAGATCTGGCCCGTCTCCACCCATCGGATTTTCCCATCATTCAACAGGTCTCCTACAAAGTTCTTACCCTGAGAGACATTTTAAACAAGAAAAGCAAGACATGCTAGTGGGTTTACTCCTTTAAAGACACTGCTTAGTGCATGTCATTGCCAGTGCATCATGTCAGGTTAGTTAGAGGTGAATAACAAGTGCAACCTCACGTGATACATGATACAACACCTGCATAAATGAATAACAGCATTCGTACTGTACCCAGTTGTGATGTGTGTTATTACCAGGTAGTGGATGGCTAGCACACCGTCCCCCGGCTCCACCAGGCCGTCCTTCAGCAGCACTCTCAGGGTGATGCCTCTCCGGGTCAGCAGGGAGCCCCGGCCTGAGCTGGAACGCAGGTCTGCCTCCTCCCCCCCACTCAGCTCCTCCTCGTCCTCCTCTCCCCCATCCTCCACCACCTGTGGAGAGCTGGGTGGCTCTGAGCCTGAGGACACACACATACAAAACATTCTCACTTCGTGGATCCTAATTTGCACCAGTCTGCCGGAGCCATGTGTGAGTGTTGGCTAATGTTAATGTCCAACACAAAAACAATCATCTTGGCATGTCATGATGCACTTACTTAATGTTTTCTCATTCAACAGCCTCTTGTGAAAGGTCACACAGAGGCTTCAAAATTAGCCAAAGCACCTGATTACAGTTAAACAACTGTATATCACAGGTACATCAGGAACAACGCCAATGCAAATGTCCCATTATTTCAGTTATAATGACTTTATAATGAAAGCTCCAGTGTAATGGCAGCCAGCATCATTCATAACTGCAGCATGCTAAAATGATAGCAGTCCCATCATGGTGAAAGGAATCTCAAGAGGATAAAACAGCCAAATGACAATCTAAATTGGCATTTCATTAATTACGGCTAAGCTATGCGGTTGGCCTTTGTTTCCACCACCCATTAGGGCATGGCTCTCTCCGCAAGAAGAGGCCTGTTCCCCCCCTCTGTTACTTCCCCTTAGAATCACAATTAAACCCCTCTTTCATTATTCTCACCCATGTCTCTGAAAGCGTCGGAGAGCGCCTTTAAATCCAACTCGGCCGAAAGCGGCTCCTTCGCTGGGTACTTGGCGGTGTGCGGGGTTGAGCTCCGGGCAGATTTCACAGATACACTTCGCCTCACTAGCTCCGGCTATTATTCAAAAACATAAAATGAAGGCGTCCGTGGCTCTGCAGTGTAGTTTCCTTGTTGTGTTGCTTTAATGTCAGTTCCCCTCCCCTTTCTTTCTCCCTCTCCCCGTCCTTGTCACTCTCCCTGTGTTCTTCGGAGCGGGGTTGTCTCACGTGCCACGCGGGTCTATCTGCCATTATTCACACGACCCTTGCACTAAAAAAAACCCCACACAGTCGTTAATACGATAAAAGAGTCCCTTGTTGTTGTGGGAAATGTCTTAAATGGTATTCAAATGCAAGCAATGTAGCGATAATGTCTGCGTTTCCTCCGCAAAGATGACTTGTCGCCCCGTGCGCGTGAACCAACCGCTATTTGGCATTTAGGCAGATTAAAAGTGCATCCTGAAGATTTGGTGGTCTTTGTATGTGAGAAACGCTACGCACTATGGCCAGTGATTTGTGTGGCGTTCTAATGCGACCTTGCGCCGCACTTTACTATGTTACTGTGGTTTTCTTGATTACACCGAGATGTTCCTTCTTTATCTCCCCGAATAGAGGCACATTACCGGGAAGCAGCCTGCGGAGGGCAGCAAACCTCTAGCGGTGTCTTGACTCTGTTCAGTTCCCTTTGCCCCCACGTGGTGCTAAAACAGGCCTGTGTTCACACCTGTTTTGTACAGGTTCACACAACAAGAAACAGTCGTGCGTGTTTAGCTCCAAAAACCCCATGGGCTCAGATAAATCCGCAGTTCAGCAGTGGAAACTAAGCTAGACCACAGACTACGCACGTGTACTACATTAGGCTACTGCACAACTTCAATGTAGTACTTTTTCTATTGCGCATTTCCACTTCATGATACTTTATACATCTACTCCGTACAGTTCACAGGAATTCAGTTAGACATTTCTGCCAAACATTTATTTGACAGATAGACCAGCAGTTGTTAATTTTCACATTTCGACATGACCTACATAGGCTACAATAATCAAATAGGATCCATGATTAAACTATCCAACTAGATTTACCTGTTATTGGACCTGGGGCAAAATGTGTTGTTGGGCCCTAATTGAATTCGACTTGCTTCTGCTTTTACTTGACAGCCTCTATTATTGACAGTGGCATCATGTTTCACGGACATTTGTTTCTCCTAGAGCCCGTCTTTGGGCTCTTAGTTCAAATCTCAAGTGAATTTAGATGAGAGTTTAGACGCAATGTGGCGCAAGTTTCAACTCAGAGTTAGATTTCAGGAAATCAACATGCATGCTGGCATACAGTGGATCTGCCTCATCTGATCTCTTATTGAATTGATATTGAATATTGAAGGTGGAGCAACCCCTACATTAGACATTAGGGCCGCGCTGCAAGAAGATGGCGCTATTTCCCATTAAAATATGTCAGGGCTGCGTTCAACCCTGACAAACGTAGCAAAACGTTTATTTAAACGGCAATGGGCATGTGCCTTGAACCCCCTTTGGTTTAGCCTACGGAAGCGCTCTCCCTTTTTAATGCTATAATTCATAGCCGCACACCGTTGCACAACATGTCGTTCAACCCGTACACCGTAGTGCACACCTTTATCAGATTGAACGTGCCCCAGGTAACTGTACCACCCTGTTCAGGTACATTGCTGATGCTACTGAATGGATTGTCGGCAGCAATGGTTTTAAGTAGGCTAGGTAAGTAATGTCAACAGGGTCCTTTTCCCACATTACTTCACAGGATTGACCTGGATTGTTTTATTTTGACAGGATAGATGCTGCAGTGTTCCCATGGCTCTTTGGTATGGATCAGCCCAGCAGCTCCAACCCTGTGGTACTATGTGAATGCAATTTTCAGTTGTGAGTGAATACAGAAGGCGAGCCCAAACATCAGTATCACAATCCACATTTGTTATAGATCTCTTATACCCGACATGTTCCACAATATTTCACCCAATAACAAAATGTTATGAAAATTACTGTTCTCCATCCCTGGTATCATGAATATTATATACCCGATATTAGCATAGTGTAGATGAGGACGAATCCGACTGTATTTTAAACACAACGCAGCAGTATAATTCAGAATACAGCATTTTTACAGACACAACCTTGTATAAATATTTGTCCTAAAACCCCAATTTATTACAGCATTGCTGAGCAAATTTTTTACATTTTTTGGAAGTATAATAACTGTCAAAATTGTTATACTGCCTACATCTGAATATATTTTTCAATTACAATGTTTACTTTATTTTTCAAAGGATTTTACAAATTTCTTTACAAAAACTCTAGAAATACATACAAAACAAATACATCATCAACTTTGAGAACCTTAACTTTTCTTAAAAATGTTAAATTTGAAGTTCAATATAATGCATTCAGTGGCTTCTTTATCCTCCTTGAACAGGTTTGTTAGACATGGACAGACTTGTCTCGTACTGCTGTCTGTTTGTTTTTTAGAACAAACGCTCCATTGAGACTTACCATCAAAATCTATAATACTGTAGGAAACACACACCTCCCTTCACACTACAAGCCTTTTACATGTATGTATGAATCCTTTCCTGACTTTTGCTGACTTTTTCTCAGAATTGATACATTTACATACGCTGTTTTTCAGGTATTATAAAATAATTACTCAATGAATCAATAAATCAAAGACATCTTATAAATGTATGCACTAATGGTATGTGTTGAGTGTGAAGGTACTGAATAAAGGATAATAATAATATAATAAAATGAATCAAATATGAATTTACTTTTCTTTTACCACAAATTGTGTTACTGTCAAACAATAAAGGCTATACTTAAGAACATCAGAAACATTACAATGGACTTTCTTCCACCATCACATAGCAAAGAATAGAGAAATTTAAAAAAGGCAGCATCCCAAACACAATTATCAGCCCTGAACAACTGAAACACACAACCCAAATCACTTTTTAAACTGCAGCCAGGCTCACGTGCAGGGCAAGCTTGGTCATGTCTACTTTAGTTGTATGAAAGTTTATATGCTGTCCATGAATCATCCATGTCCATTTACTCTTTGCTGAAGTTCCCAGAGGAAGCAGAAACTAATCTGTTGAGTACTGAGGACGTACCACCACTTGGTAGGAGAACAGGTTTGAGTGGCATTTATAGACTTGTTCTGCACTGCCTGGGACAAATACAAGATTCTCACCACCAACAGCATTAAATTCATCAACGTGGACCACATACTTTCCTTCACAAAACACGACAAGCTGATTATTGTAACGAATACGTCCCTCCATCTCACTGGGTAAATCACTGTTCTTTTCCTCAATCTTCAAACTAACAGCCGGCAAAGAAGGACAAGCGACATTTTCACTTGAGCAATCTTCATCACTGATATATACACTTGTTTTCCAGCGCATGTTGTGAAAAGCAAAATTGGCACTGTTATGAACAGGTGTTTGGAAATTAGATGTCAGACTATTGATGCGCTGGCCGTGAAGAATGTAGAACCCAAAATCCTTATAAGCTTTGATGATGTTATAGTTGAAGCTGACGCTCCACGGCATGCCAGTGTAAATCCTGGATGTGTAGACATTTTGTTCTTCCCTCAGGTCAGTGAGCAATGTCGTGAATGGCAGAGCATTAAACTGAAACCCCTGTAACTTGTTGGCCTGGTACTGTGAGCCATCAAGTGCGTACAAGTCCTCAGCTGGTATCATTGGGAAACGGATGAGCTTCAGAAGGATCTCAGGAATAGTTGTGTTTCCTTGGGCTGCCGCCCATCTCTCCAGTCCATTCAGGATGGCGGTTTCATTACGTACCACGAGGTCTGAGCGAGACAGAAGAGCTTTGACCAGACCAAATGGAAGATTTGTCCAGGCTGGGGAACGGATCAGCGCCTGACAGTTCCACGCCAGGTAGCGAAGACAAACTTCCTGTAGTGCCTCGTCACCTACAAAAACTGCATACTCGTAGAAAGACTTCTGACTCTGGAAAGTGGGATCCTCTGGAAGAAACAGTGTGAAAATATTTGCAGCCTCATTCTGAAGCTCTGTCAGACCCCACTTGGTTGCCATCTTGAGAAGGCAAAGGGCAGAGGATAGTGTGACTTGGATCTTTCTTGTGTAGAAGTATCTGAAATGTAAACATTTTCATTAGCAAGTTTCAGCTACTTCTATCTCAGTGCATACAATTAGACGGGAAGTTACTACAAATCAGGTACGAGTGGGACAGGTTTACGTGATAAAGCAGTTTAAAGTCTGCTTTTACCTGACAAGGGTTGTTGCGTGTTGACTGCAGTCAGAAGTGACAACAAGGCTGAGGCTGATGAAGTCTGGCTTTGAAATTCTGAGGTTTGAGTTCAGAGAAAGGATGACCCTGTGAGCACAGATGGTCTCAATGGTGTTGTCATCCACCACCACTACAATGTTCAAGTCACAGTCACGTCCACTGTCGAACAGCTCCCCAAGCTGATGAGAGAGGCTTGCATTGTGGTCCAAATCATACTCGAGGTTTAGATTCCTGTTCGTAGGTTTTGACCCTGATAGAGGCAACAACATGGGCCTAGTGAGTGATTTTGTATGGAAATTGGAGTCTGACTGATTTCTCCATGGAAAATGTGTACTTCTTGCCTATATATTGGTTGCCTTACCCTTTTTGCATCTAACTCCAGCATCCTCACTGTGACCACAGTTATGGATTCCCCACCCAGGAAATGTACAGTAGAGCAGGTTCATCTCTGTCCCAATACAGCCTAAATTGTCCATCCAGATGTTACCATCCCCTAACACAAAATGAATGACAGAATAAAATCAGATAGTGACAATATAGCCATTTGTACCAAATACTGTTCAAAATGACTGATTTTCATCATTAGTGTTTGGCTATTGTGTGATTGTATGATTGTACCACACTGCCTTGAGTCAGAGTCAAATTGAGCTTTATTACCGTTGCCAAATGTAGACGATGCTAGTGCTTCTGTTGCACTGGGGAAATTGAGCTGGCGACACACAACATGAGCTTCATTTATGTCCCAGTCATCATCGCACACGGTCCCCCAAGCTCCATCATGAAAGATCTCCACTCGGCCCTCAGAGTGATCTTGACCACCAGCTAGCCTAATAAAACCTTCCTCATAACCTAAAGAAAAATGTAATGTAATAACCAGGTTTAGTCATCTGTCTCCAATGAGTTCAATGCAAATAGAAAAAGATGAAAAGAACGTCTGTATTTACACAAGTAAACCATGTCTGTATAATATCATGCCAGGAGTTCAGTTTTTGCTTTAAATTTACAGTAAAACTGGTCAGTCTTAAAATTATTTTGGTTTATCCTATGGATAATGTCACTGTTTACTCAGTCTTAAAGTTATATGAATCATCAGGGTTGTCTTAAACTGTATATTGGCTCCATTTTCATTTACAAAACAAGGCCAGATTACTTCATACCAGTAGACAGTTAATAGATCCACATTCTGCCATTTAGCAAGTGAATATTTGTAATGGATACGATTAAAAAAGTAATACAATATTTAATAGTTAATAAACTATATATATATATATATATATATAGTCAATGAACTTCAACTTGAAGCAATCATTCTTGGTAGGATGATTAGAACTGAACTAAAAGATAACATGATTGCAACAAAACATACAGACGTAAATCATACACATAAATTTGCATTAATCACATATATATATACAAAACATACAGAAGTAAATCATACACATGAATTTGCATTAATCATATATATATATATATAT
>CM022489.1:18951759-18980475 GCA_011952105.1 Coreoperca whiteheadi | reverse complement strand
GAGGTTTGTTACTTCCACCTTTATTTCCATTGAAATTGAGGTTTGTTACTTCCACCTTTATTTCCATTGAAATATTCACTCAAGAAGATAAGCCACTAAATATTTATATTTATTTGTCTCACGTGTGGCAGTGTTAAATTAAGCTGTAGTTAGACATAAAAACTGTTTAATCACCAGCAGACAAGCCATATATCTTTAAAAATGTGACATTTGAAGTGCAATAATGCATTCAGTGGCTTCGCTATCCTCCTCCATCCCTTTTTTTATTGCTGTGGTCAAACGTGCGTTGCACTTATGGTGTACCACCATCGCTGTAACAAACCACGCCTGCAAAACCCATCTGACGACCCCAAATATTAATAATAAGTACAACAGAGGCGCTACAGCTTCACGGGATAAGCACAGTTTACTCACCAGCAGACAAGCTGACGCTCAGCAAAAGAAGGCCGAATGATAAAAAAGTGTTTTCTTTCATTTTGATTGCAGTGCACTGGGGTAAAGAGGTAAAGCAGGAACTAAGTTACTGTATTAAAAAACCTTTTCTAATTCAATGTTTTCTCTACATAAATAATATGCGATGCCATATGCCTACATGTCTCTGGTTAAAAATAGGAATGAACTTACCATAACTCAAAATGTTAAACAGGCCTGCTCCGCATGGACTATCCCGCCTGCCCGGTGCGGTTCTAAACATGGAGACTAGAGGAGAGGGACTTTTTTCAGTTCCAGTAGTTCGCTAATTACCTCCAGAAACGGCGTTATCGTCCTTGGTGTTGTGTTGTGTGCGCGTCCATTGAACTGCAAGTACTTTGAGTCACTTATTAATATATTAATATAGTTTGATATATAGCAGCCGAAAGGAAAAGAAAGAAGAAAGTAGATATATGTATCGCCTTTAACCCAAGGTAGAAGAGAAGCCACATTTAGCCTCTATATTTCTTTTCCTAAATGAAGTGAACTGAAGAAAGGGAAATCTGTGCACAGCTTCACACATTATATGCAGTTATTTTTCAGGAATCGCCACACCCACTAAAGGGGTGTTCCTCTGAAAAATTATTGAAATCTCATGCCTCATTTTATTCCCACACGGCCATTTTTTTTAAGTTTCAATATTGCAGTGATTTCTACCACACATGAAATATTTATGTATGTCCAACAAAGGTCAAAATGAGAATATTTCCTATCATGCCATGAAATTATTTTACCATATTTATTAGGGATTAATATCTCATTTGTTTCATTTCATTTCATTCTATCTTTATTTTACCAGGAATAATCCCATTAAGATTCTGAATCCTTTTTACAGGGGAGTTCTGGCCAAGACAGCAGCACAAGACGTTTCACTTTAAATACAATCAATAAAATTAAAAACAGTAATCACATCCTGATCAATGCTTTGGCTACGCGGTCAGATAGCCGAGGATTGTGGGGGCGTTGCTAAGCAACCCATTAGCTAGCTGCTACAAACGAAGTGGAGCAAAAAGATAAGGAGCAAATGAAGCCCGCGAAAAGGGGCAAATATTCCGTCAATAATGTTTTTCTAACACACAATTTGCAGAGCAGATACAACCAGTATCCTACTCTGTTGGTTCTGGGAGCTCAAAAGGAAAACTTAACTTTAAGTTCGCCAACGTGAAAAGAAGCAGGACAGACAAGATGTCAACACAGGAAGAACAAGCGAATATCGGCAGAGTACTAAGTTTTCTTCGAGAATGGGACCGCGGTGACAGGACAGTCCGCAGCCGCATGTTGAACACTTTCCTGACTCAAAACACAGGGAAGACGTTGCACGAGCTGGAGCTGGAGTTTGCCCAGGTTGCCAGCCTGTTCCTGGCTCGACTCACCACCTGGATGAGACTCACGTATCCTTTCTTTGTACGGCGTGGGCTCCCTGTCGCTGGTGGAAAAGTGGTGCTTCAACTCAAACACACCGGCCTGTTTTGTTTCTGTATTGGACACATTTCTAAATTTAAGCTTTAATAACATACCAGAATTAGAATCAGGTTTATTGGCCAGGTGGAGTACAAGGAAGGTACAAGGAATTTTACTCCGTTTTACGTTGCCCTCTATAAGTAGATACGTTTAGCAGACATAAGTGTGGCAATACAAAGCAAAACAGCATTAACATATATAAACAGTAAGACATTTAGTGCAAATGGTGCTGAAATAAATACGATTAATATAACAGGTTGCTTTATATACATGAGGTAGGTAGATATGGCAGTATGTACAGTATGTACAGCGTGCGCAGGTTTAAATAGTAAAGTTAAAGTATTTGAAGATCGTACATGTTCAGGCATTTGTCCTCACACCTGTTGGGGACTGTGTTGAATTTGGGCTCTTGTGTAACAGTAGAAAAGCTTAAACAAACAACATATTCAATACAATTTACAAAATAAACAATTGCATATGGTATTCTGCAATGCATAAATATAAAAATTATGATTACTTTCACTTTTTATACCTTCAGTGTCATAGATATTTATTTCCTTTTATAAACAAATGAAGGTCTACACAATTAATAGTCTGTTGTGTATTTATTCTGTACACTGTATGTTCCACAAATCAATGTCCTTAGCTTTATGTGCAATTAAGCTTATACATATTAACTTTGAAGGGACAGGGGGGATGGGGAAGGTGATCTATGGTTTGGTTTATATGGACAATGGTTTATAAAGATGGAGAGCTGGTTGAATGCAAGACCAAACATATTCGTTTAAACGTTTTTCCCCATGTCTTTTACGGCATAAATGCACACATTTAATTAAGTACTATATAGTTGCTGAAATCAAGTCATGCATAAATACATTTAAACTTTTGAATCCTATAGGGAGCAGGCCTTCTCCTGGTTCCTGTCCTGGATTGACTAAATAATCAACTGAGACCCAGTCCTTCACTGAATATTCAGATATATGTTTGGGACATTCTTGGGACTGCAGCTTAAAGCAATTGGGATTTTCCTTTCTGCATCAAGCCAGTGAGTGAGATGAAATACTACTGTAAACGACCGTATGCCTCATTATGCAGTTTTTGTCAGTGACACATACTTTTGTCACATCCCTCAGTGATCAGTACCTAATGGAGTTCCTGGAGGATGGAGGTGTTCTCACTCTCCTGGACATCTTGAGCCACTCTCGGAGCAAAGAGGAGGAAAAGGCAGACGCCCTCCATCTTCTGCTCACTGTCTCAAATGCTGGTCGCAAGTACAAAGAGATTATCTGTGAAAGCCATGGTACATTTTATAAAGAATTTTCCTGCAATACATACAGACTCCTTCATACACTATACATATAATCAGTGCGGTGCTTTATATACACTAGCTGCATTTTCATACTTGGCATGCAGATAAACTGCTTTTCATAAACTATTTACAACCAGATTTCTTTTCTTCAGGTTTATTTATAGTCAGATTGTTGATCTGTTCAAGTATTTACCATTTACCATTTGTGGGGCACTGTAGGAGCAATATCAGCTTTGCCCTACATTCTTGCAGGTGTGAAAGCCATAGCAGAGTGCCTGGCTAAGTCAAATACAGATGAAACCCAAGAGACAGCACAGGCCCTCCTGGAGTCCATGTCCCAGGGAAACCCCAAATATCAAAACGAAATCTACAAAGGTCTGATTGTTCTCATGACTTGTACCTCCCCAAAGGCCCAGCAGCTGGTCCTGCACACCTTACACATTGTGCAGGTAAAGCAAGAGTGCACACCAAGCAATATATTAATGATGTACTTGAATTGTTCTCAGAGAATGCATGTCCTCATCCTCGCTCTTTCACACAATGGACCTTATCTTTTTTTAGATATTGTTTTATTTCATCTTTTCTTACTGAAGAACAGCTTTTTATTTTTAATGCAAAATTGCATATGTTTAACATATGAGAAGAAACACAATACTTCTCTCTCTATCCTTTCTCACAGTCCAAAATGACAACAGCCCATCACAGCATTGTAGAACCTCTGCTGAATATGCTCAGGTCCCTGCAGCTGGAAGTTCAGGATGAAGGTAAGCCAAGATAATATTTAAAACCACATGGTGGGTAACTTTGACTGTGGCTAATGAGATGTTTTTTCTAATGACAAATGAATCCACTAGCCATAGTGCCTGTGGCTAAAAAATGTCATGTCATTTTATCTTGTCTAACACTCTTCTCTCCTTGTGTATGTTTCTGGCAGCTATAAATCTGATCTCAGACCTGAAGTGTTATGATGTAAGGCCAGTGCTACTCAATGGCCTGGTCGCTCTGCTGAGGCCTACTAAAGAAGAATTACAGCAGCACCAGAATATGGAAGGTACCACTTTGGTCTATCAGTGATGTGTTGTTTTTTAAAGTGCAGTAAGATTGATACAATACAGCGACCCTTTTAGACCAATCAGTGTCAGGATGTCAGTTGCCTTTAGGACCACCCACGTTCTGCTAATTGTGTAGAAAATAGCTGAGCTATATATGAAAATTGCTGATTCACTGTTAAATCATCTGTTGAATAACTCTAAAGGGTCATAGCGACCTTTGATGTCAGAGGAGGTTCAGACTGTCCAGTCATAAAGATTAGACCATGGGTTGTCTCAGTGCCATGATATATGCTATGTGGGAAACTGGTGCTGACCGGATTTTGTTGTTTAGGGAGGAAGACATAATAGCTACGAGGAGCCATACACGGCCCGCTTCATGACCTTGTTCCGTGGGTATAGCTAGGCTAGTGGAATGGTTGTGATCAAGTTGACACCATACTGTATTTTGTGTATCTAATGTGTGTGGTGTTTGCTCCCTGGCGCCTGTACTAAATATGTACATTCAAAATAAGTTAAACAAAGAGTGTTTCTTTATTCATCACTAATATTTCCTCAGTTTCTGAAACAGATGTCATTTTCAGCCTACCTAAATTCATGAAATAATGTGCTAGCTTTAATCAATTTTTGATATAATGTGACCTAATTTGTCACATATTTTGTTGATATATACAATCCCATCAGAGTCTGAGATAATAAAGATGACTGGATCTCTGCCTGTGTTTGTGCAACAAGCTGCTGCAGCTAAAACTATACGGTATGGACAGAAATATAATATCTGTTGTAAGTAGACATAATGTAATGAATGTTTTATTAAACAAAAAACATTGTCAGAACATGTGATGTTCTTTTTTATAAAGTGATGTGTAAAAAAACCTGTAATTTATGTTTAATTTATATTACTAGCATATTGCTTTAATGACTTTAATTATTTTACTGTAATAGTTTTAGCCGTTGTCACACAGTAAGGTTATATTTCTATGTTGTTTAATGTGTTGAAGCTTGCTGGCCGAGGACAGTCAAGAAGTTTCCCGTGAGCTTCTCTCTCTTGGAGTGATCCAACATCTTCTGTACGCTATGGGTAACAGAGAACACACTGATGTCCAAATACAAGCCAGTCTGGCCTTGGAGGTACATACATGCTTTCATATACACATGCAATAGGCATAAACAAACATGCATGGGCGTGTTTTCTCTCCAAAGACTACTGTGTCTTATGATGACTTCTATACATTTTGTGTAGTGAGTGTTTGCTACACTTAAAAAGCCACTGAGGGGGCACTCTGAGTTTTATTAATGACGCATTCTTCCAATAAAATGTCTAATAGTTTAGATTTATTATAGTTAAATACAGCTCACTAACAAACCTCCATAAATACTTTCAGACAGACACATACTGTCACACACACACACACACACACACTAATACTGAATGTTTGCTTTCATCTCCGCCCAGCACTTTGTCCGCTCATACCCAGTTATTGAGGAACATGTGCAGAGAGTCGTTGGCAGTACACTGTTTGCTGCCTTTATGGTAAGCTTTAATAAATTACTAATACTATGATGGCATTAGTTTAGAGGTCAATGTGGAAGCTGCTAGAAGGCAGCGCTAACAGAGTCTATCACCCTCTTTCTACAGCACAAAGCTGACACTTTGTACATGAATATGGATGAAACACAAGCAGAAATCCTGCTAACTAACAAGGTGAACATAACTGAAGGTATTGATTGTTGTTAGCTTCCGGTCAAACATTTGTCCTTTTCTCCTCAGTTGCCTGTGCTATGTAAAAATATTTATTTATGTTTTGTCAATCTTTGTATTCCAGTTTTGGATGGTGACAACTGTGAAGGCTGACAAGAGGAACAAATCATTTTAATGATGTAGCTGAATAATATTTAGACAATCTTGTGTAAATGCAAGTTTATATTTTATTAATAGACAATTTATCTTTTAATTTGCTGTCTACCTTTTTTCATTTTTGGAATTATAAAAAATGTTATTATCTGTGCCGTTTTAATACAATTTTACACTGAATTGTTATTAGTTAGTTTGCTTAATACCACATATGATTTTGACCTATCCTTGGGAGATTTCAGCATTTGAAAGTTTTGTGAATGTTCTCTGTTTAAGAATTTTTTTAATGATAATTTACATTTTGGTTATTTTGAATATGCACTAATGAAGTAAATCATCTAATCCAGGGTAACGGCAATAATAGTAAATATGAAATCATAGTTGCACAACGACACAGACCATCTACGTAATTTTACCCTCCCGGAGATGACGTTATACGTACGTCCCTTTTCCTCGCAGCGGATTGGACGAGCAGCGGATGTCCGTCCTGAACGTGGCGGGAGCGAAAATGAATCAGTGAAGTAAAGAGGGGTGCACATGCTCTGCGCAGAGAAATGACATAAGCCGCTCTTTGTGGTATTTGGCTATGAGCAGGTTACGTTTAGCGATGCACAAAGGCAAAAGAGCTGGACTGGAGATGGTAGAAACAGCAAAAACAAAGCGGAAGAGGTCAAAGACAGCTGTGTTAGAAGGTAACTTAGTTAACATAGTGATGTTACATAACGTAGCCTATTATATGACAAGGCAGACACTTTGGGTAACGTTACCTAGTCTATCCACATTAATGTGAATGTGAACATGCACTAGCACCGTGTTTTTCTGTGTGCAAACGTCCCTGAAGCCTACATGAGATTCATGTAAGAACTAATAAACGTAATGTCAATACAGCAGCTACTCAATATATGCTACCATTGCAATGTGTACATTTCTGCATTTCTGTTGTGTCAGAAAGGTTTTCATTCAACTAGGTAGTGAATTTTACAGCCTCAGAAATTACCGCAGCAATCTCAATGTACATCTAGAGAGCCAAACATTATCTTGTGGGCTTATGTGGTATGTAAAACTTCACACTTTTACAGGGTAAGTTATACACTTGCTGACATGTTTCAAATGGAGGTCTGCATTATAAAGCAGTGATGAAGTAGGACATGTAAAACACTCTCTACTGATCCACCCCCTGTTTCTTGTTACCTGACTGGTATCATCTATTCTGTTAATGTCCTCCCCCTCAGCTTATGACATTAGCACCATTCAGCGGTATTTGATAAATATTCTGTTGCTTGAACATCAGTTGAATTTGCCTTTTTGTTTAGCTTAAATGAGAATGATGTTTTTGGTCTTCCAGAGGAAACCACGAATGCTTGCTCACTGTCCACATACCACACTTATCATGATCCTGCTGATGCTGTGCTGCTGAGGTCTCAGCTGCTCAACTGGTATGACGAGGACAAGAGAGAGCTACCATGGAGGACTCTGGTAAAGATAAGCATTTCTTTTACTGGTGTGACAAGAAATGTAGTCTTTGTTTTTGTCAAAGACAAACTTTTAATTAAATATCATTATGAAAGTACAGGAGGTGTTGTCGTACGTTTGGTTCAGAGTTACGGTGACTGCAGTGTACATAAAACTCGTCTTTTTATTTTAACAAGGATGCTTTTGTCACTGAGATTTCTCTCACACCTAATCTGGTGGTTTCATAGTATTTTTAATTTCTTAATGTGCTACTACAGGAAGACCAAGAAAATCCTAAAATTAAAGCAACAAAACAAAAAACTGGATTGCTTAGTTGCTGTAAAACATATTAGGGCTGTGCAATACAGTCAAAATATCATATCTTGATTTCTTAATGATGATATCTGACAATATTTGACGTTTTCTGTTAAAATGACACAAATGTGATGTCGATTAAAGTCTTTCCTGTGGCCTTTTTTCAAACAGTATTGTCATATGGTTATCAGCACAAACAATGCTGGCTGACTGGCTCCTTGTATTTGCTTTACAGGCTGTGACAGAGTCAGACCTAAACATCAGGATATATGCGGGTAAGAAAATATTTTCTTGTCAAAATGACATAACTTTAACTGCTGCGGACTCTCTTTACAAGACAGTTTTCTCTCTTTTTTTTAGTGTGGGTTTCAGAAATCATGCTACAACAGACCCAAGTTGCCACAGTAATAGACTACTACAACAAATGGATGAAGGTGTTCATTTCATTGGAGTCCTTGTCATATATTACATGTAATCAATGTATTGCATGCATTATGTGTAATTTAAAGTATTCACTGTGTTCCAGCGGTGGCCCATGGTGCAGGATCTTGCAGCTGCAACGCTAGAGGTGATTACTGAAAAAGAGTCACGGAAGATGACGGTGAATTTAAAATAGTATTGATTTCAAATCAGATTTATTGATTTCATTTATGTGCAGGAAGTGAACCAGATGTGGGCGGGCCTTGGCTACTATTCCCGAGGAAAAAGACTTCATGAAGGAGCTCAGAAGGTCTGTTTTATGCTCTGTAAATCTGCCCTGACTGCATCAGGCATTTCTTTGGCACATAGCTACATTTTAGTATGATGTGTTCTGTATTCTTCGTGTACTCTAAACTTGTGGCTAAGAGCAAAGATTTATGAAATGAAACACCTTTAAAATTGCAAGGTAATAATTACTTGGGGGGGGCGGCTGTGGTTTGGTGGCAGAGCAGGACGTCCACCAATCGGAAGGTTGGTGGTTCGACCCCGGCCTCGCCAAGCCATGTGTCGAGTTATCCTTGAACAAGATACTGAACCCCAAATTGCTCCTTCGATGTGTGAGTGTGTGTGAATGCTTAGTTTACTTTGTACTGATGGGCAGTTATGATGGGAATCAGTGTATGGGGTGAATGTGATATGGAGTGTAAAAGCGCTTTGAGTAGTCTGAAGAATAGAAACCCACTATACAATTACAGTCCATTTACCATTTAATTGGTCTTATGTATGGTTTTATGCTGTATGGTTTTATGTAATCCATCGACAAACAGACTGTGAAATATTGTTTATTGAAACATTGTATTACTGGTCTGTTTTAGGTGGTGTCAGAGCTTAAGGGACAGCTGCCTCGCACAGTTGACAGCCTGCTGAAACAGCTGCCTGGAGTGGGACGCTACACTGCTGCAGCTATAGGCTCTATTGCACTGGGCCAGGTTGGTCATGAGGCACACACACACACACACACACACACACACACACACACACCTGGAGACACGCAAATCTCCACCAGAGCTGTATGTATATCCATGGGCCTGAGCAAACTCTTAAGGCCACACATCAAGTGCACTTCCTCATTTATCACTGATGATTGAAAATATATCTGTTGCCTAGGTTACCGGAGCTGTAGATGGCAATGTGATTCGGGTGCTGTGTCGCCTGAGGGCCATCGGAGCTGAAAGCACAAGTCCTGCGGTAACAGAGGCACTTTGGTGAGATTAAACTTCAAACTAATATCCTCAAGGAACCTGAAGTTTGATTTTGATACTAGCATCACAAGGCATTTTGGTCGAGACAGTACAGTACACAGGGCCTCTCTCAACTTGCATTCCTAATTGTTGAATTTTTGCTGAATGCTGCAGTCCACTCTCACTTTTACTTTTTGTTTTTGTTTCAGGTGCTCTCTTTGTTAAAAGCAAAGAAAACTAGTTTTGAAGTTTCAACTAAGACTACTCTAAATATAGTCATACATTCATTTTCTCTATTTCAGGAGTCTAGCCAACACACTGGTGGACCCTGAGAGACCCGGGGACTTTAACCAAGCCCTGATGGAGCTGGGAGCACGAGTCTGCACCCCTAAAGGACCACTGTGCAGCCAGTGTCCCATACAGTCTCACTGCCACTCTTACCGCAAGGTAAAATGCATCCTAAGTGCTAAACCATTGCTAGTAAGTAATGGTTATGGTTTTTGCTTTGGTTTGAATTGTAAACACAGAAGAAGCTAACATAGACTATTAATGCCTTGGATCATACTGTATATGATGGTGTGCTTATACAGTGCGTGAATGTGCAGGTTCATGTCCAACAAGAGAAAAACTCCAGGAAGCTGTTGGGGAGGCTGGACAGGAAGCCATCAGACCTGCCTGATATAGAAGACTGTAGTGAGTGTCCTGGGTCCTCCTCACTCCCTCAGACCTCTCAGACCTTTTCATGTAGTCATGAAATTATATTAAAGTACTTTCTCCTCTCCCTCAGTGAACAGCGGGACATGTCCGCTCTGTCCCTCCGAGCCCTGGGACGATGAGCTGGGTGTTCAGAACTTTCCCAGAAAGCCGGCAAAGAAGGCGCCTCGAGTGGAGCGAACTCTGACCTGTGTGATGATCAGACCTGGAGAGGAGGGAGAGGACGAGTACCTGCTCACACGGAGACCAAACAAAGGTCAGTGCCTGCAGTGTGTCCCATTGGAGGGGGATCTGTTTGAGGTGGCCAAGAGTTGGCTGGAAAATCCATACGTCTCCAACCTCCTAATCAGACTGAATTGATGTTTGAATTGCTGAAAAAACTAGTGATGTGAGCAGCGATTCATTGGTCTAGAAGTAGACTTTTTTATAAGTCTGCAGCTTTTGGCAGGGATTTTCATTGTGTTTTAACTCTAAGTCAGGCAAACTTTAAAGAAATACTAAATGCAGAAATACAAAAAATAAGAACGGGGGAAAGCACATCTATTTGGGTGGCCTGAATGAATACATTCAATATGTGGGAAACTTTAAAAATGTGCCTCAAAGTGAAAAAACCATTTAAATGTAAAATGAAATATGTTAATAATACAAATAGACAAGAAAATTAAACTTAAATTGAATTCAATGTACAATTCCACAAGCCTATCTGTTAAAATACTTAAATTAAACAGTTTTTGTTTTGTTGCGTCTTTTGTGTGTGTGTGTGTGTTGACAGGTTTGCTGGCAGGCTTGTGGGAGTTTCCCAGTCTTCTGCTGGAGGAAAAGAGCTCTGAGATGAAACAGAAGCAGGCGCTGTGTGCTGAGATCAGCAGGATACTGGGAACCCATCTGACTGAAAGCCTCTTCCAGTATGTGGGAGAGGTAAGCTTTATGTATAACACCTGTCTATCATGCACGCTTTCTTGCAGATAAACTCTTTAGCTGTGTAACCACCTTCTGATGGCTTATTGATTGGCTGTTTGCAGGTGGTTCACATCTTCTCCCACATCCACCAGACGTACGTGGTTCACAGTGTGTGTTTGAAGGACGGTGACACACAAACACACACTGAAAATGCGCAGTGGCTCACCAGATCCGCTCTGCAGGAAGCTGCAGTGTCCACAGGAGTGAAAAAGGTTTTTATTTTGTTTACACAGTGTGTGTGAAGCCCTGCTGTGTAACTGAGGTTAGCATTACCTGCAGCACCAGGAGGGGACTTGATTTCCACTCACATTTGCTGTAGTTTCCGTGTCACATTACAGGTTGTAGTTCTTTCAGAAAGCTTTGACAGCAGGACTGAGTGAGTGTCCACATCTGTTCATGTGTAATCTGTGTTTACAATCCATGAATGGGAAAGGGATCAACATGTTAACTCTCCTGCAGATTGTGAAGCTTTGCGATTCTGTTGACAATCAGAAAAAACAAACCTCTAAGGTATGTACTTCTGGATATTTATATATTTTATAACCCTTTACAAAAATCTACCTTATTCTATAATCCTATACTAATAACAGATTCCACCTTTATCATTTGTCTGTGCTTGTTGGAATTAGGATGGAAAGAGGCAAAAGGACACCGGCATAAAGAATCACAAGAAACCACAGACCTCAAAAAAACCCAAACTGAGTGCAGCTAATGGCGGCAGCAGACAGCTCTCCCTCAGCTCCTTCTTCAAGACCGTTAAACAGGAATCTTAATGGGATTGTGTGTGAAAGTCCTACATGCTGCCTTTTCATGTTCATGTGCCTTATTGTCAAAGCAGACCCCCTATGTTGCCACATTATGGTATTATTGCGGTACCATCACTGGAAATCAAATACAAAATGCCATCAACAAGTTCAGTTTTTAAATTATTGTTATAAAATTCAAACACTGTATATTGCTCCTATGATATTCCTGTAAGGACTTGTAGTGAATCAGCAGTGTACTTTGATTTGTAATGGCCTCACAGTCATGTTTTTATCACTATATTATGACTATTCTCGCTTTGAAGTTACATCTGTATGGCGTCCTGAAATGTATCAGTCATATGATTGTCGCGTTTATTACTACGTGAACAATGCAATGTTAGTGGTGGGTGAAGGGTGTAGAGAATGTAACTTTGGATAGTAAAGCCCAGACACAAGGAAAACACCAGATTTCATGCCAGCTAGTGGCACAGGTGAACTGCTGTTCATCTTTCAGTCAAGAATGATTATCTATATTTTTTATCATGGAGAAAGTGAACCAAAAAGCTATAATTGTTTTGTTCATGTTATGACATCCTTTCTTGTTACTGCAACATGCTGACTTTTTTCATTTTTATAGAAGAATTTCTTGTAATAACTTGGTGTGTCACAGGAACGAGAACTTTTACCCAAGTTTTATTTAGTGCGTAGGCAGAGACAGATGACTGGTTTTAGGTATGTGAAAACTAAGGCATTTTGCAAAGAACCAGTTTGACTGCTTGGTGTTCCAGTGTGTCCTAGTTGTAAGAATTTAGGATGGCTGCATGGCTACTTGTCCCAGTCACGTCCCATGGACCATAATTAAATAAATGAGACGATTCAAGACATAACTAATGAAAAGTAACATCATATTAATGCACAGCGCCCCCTGCTGTGGGGAGCATGTAAATTACCAACTGAACCTGCCAAAAAACCAACTCCGACCCAAAGCGAAGAAAAGCAGGAAGTGATTCAAATCTTACTTCTTGCTCCTCCGTCATTCAACGCTGCTCAGGTGGAAGACATTTCCGCATTGTTACTGTGTGCAGTGTATCATTGGTTAGCCTCCTTGGCTGCAGTCTTGTAGCTGTAGTGTTTCGGGTGCGGCTGGTCACTCCAGATCTTCACATCTCAGGACGAGGTCCTGGATTTGGTTGCAGGGCGTGCTGCGACTTGATTTTTGCTAATAATCATTTGCCAGAGAGTGTCCGAAGCGTTGCCACTGACGTTTGCTCAACACCGTTCGCAAGGACAGCATCAGTGAGTAACGTTACATGTCTGTCTTTAAATGCTACAGTTTTGAGTCTTTTCCTTCTTTTAATCATTCACTTTTTTGTTTTCAGATGGCTTCTGCGTGGCAAAGTGTCCTGTCGGTGCACCAGAGGATAGTAGACAATGGAGGTATGATGATTATTATTTTGACCCCACATATACAGTTCACTGTGTGTTAATTGTTTTTCAGGCTGAGACAACTAAAGCATGTGTGTTGAGTGACGACTGAAGTTAGCTTCCGATGCGCAGCTTCCGATTGGGCATTTAAGGGGAAAGTAAAGGGAAACTTCAGTGCTGAGCGGTTTATTTCACCTCTTACTGTTGTGAAAGCGTGATAGACATTGTGGGAGCAGCTTTGATGAAGCCCAGGGCTTAATTTGTGCCAGAACAGGATCTGGGGCCTAGGAGCCACCAGACTGGGAGAAAGTTCGGTGTGAAAGTTCAACAGGTGGTCAAAATAACTGGTGAGATTCCCAGATGTGTCTATCCGTGGCTTGAGTATCCCTCGTCTACTAACCAGGAATACGTGCCGATTCCTTTGTTTAGGTAAAAAAAATATATATTTATGGCTATAAATTCTTTTGAAAGTAGTTTGTACATTATTGTCCTGTACCATAGACTGTATATACAGATAGAGGGCGCGTCTCCACTTCAAAATATCCCGGACGCGGGAGCTGCTAGCTTGCGCTTTTGACATCATTTGCAACCGGAGTCTGCGCAGTAATGATCGGCATTGGAGCCGCGGTATCCGAGGTCCCGCCCGCACAACTCTCCGACTCACTCCCGAGCCGGCATCAGCTGGCAATCATGAAATTAAACTAGCATCAAATAACTAATTCGAACCAAATTTGCCTGAAAAACGAACACTTGAACATACATCAGCACTCAAACGGCCTATACTGCAGCCAGCCACCAGGGGGCGATCAAGATGTTATGGCTTAACTTTTGGGGAGCTGTTATGTCGTCCATGTTTAAGTAGGGTCTTTGTCCTACAGCACATTGAGTCAATAAGTGAATCAGTCTGAGGTATTTAAGCCCAGCAGGAAAGCAGTGTGGCCAGATTAACTTGTGATACAACATTTTACCATCGATCCGGCTTTATCACAAGATAATCACTCACTCACTCCACACTGAGTTCGAGCTGGGTGTAAACTTACACTTAAACTTATGCATCAACACAGTCCCATTGGCGTCCTCTCTTTAAAGTAATCTGTTGGTTGGAGAAAGAAGCCTGTACTCATTTTCCCATTTACTCGAATGAGAAAGTGTGTCCAGACTTTTGACTGGTACTGTAGGCAAAGTAATCTGAATGTATTTCCTGGTTAGTAGACAAGGGATCTTCTAGCCACACCTACAACAAATCTGGGAATATCACCAGTTAATCTGACTCCCAGCTAAACTATCACATCGGCTATTTATTAAATTGTTTTTTTTGTTTGTTTGTTTTTTTTTTTAAAGAGAGAGTGGTCAGGTCACACTGTGAAGCTTCAAGCGTGTGAGTTTTGTGCATGTCACTTGTGATGTTACTGAATTTATTTGAATTAGGAGACCCTCAGCAACGAGGAGGAAATTGGTAACGTCAAAAATACAATAAAATGTGTTGAATTTCTTCAAACCAGTAGGTCAGTCGGTTTCTAAGCAGGCCAGAGTTGTTACATTTTAGCAGATCAACAGGGTGGCGATAATAGCACTGTATTCTGGCAAGTGGCTTAATGCTTTTTGGTGTCGAAATATTTTGATATGATTACTGTAAGCCCTACAGCTAATCAAGTGGGCGTTTGTGCTGTGAAATGAGTCTGGCGAAAGTAGTGGGGTGCGTGTGTAGGTGTGGCGCTGTCCATAGTACTGAAATGGCAAGGCAGAACATGAACAGGCACACCCCACCCCCCAATAACACACATCTTCTTTGACATCACACACACAGACACACGTAGAAATCCACAGACAGAAGAGAAACATAAGGGAAGTGAAGGGACAGTCACCAAGAGAGAGAGAAACAAAAACAGCTGTTTTTATGCGTGATGGTTTAAACGGCAAGCACCTAGGTGTTCTCCAATGTGCACCAGGCTCTGTGGATTTGGGTGGAAGCTAAGCATATGACTGAGTGACAGAAACGCAGGAATAGGGAAAAGAGGAGATAAAAAGAAGTAAGAAACCTAAATGTACAGAATGTAAGAAGGACAGACAGTAACACAGAAGGAAATTGAGACAAAAGCGTGATGTCAAAATGACAGTTGGTTGGGGAAAAAAAACAAGAGTATAGGAAGAAAAAACAAAGACAGACTCTGTAGGTACTTGTAACCAGCAACAGTAATTGCCTACCCAGTTATAATTTTCTGAATGCTCCTCAATGATTTCTCTGATTTACTGTCCACTCTTGTGCTTAAATTTGATAGGGCCATTATAGTTGGTGACGTTAACATTCATATCGATAATCCTTCTAACTCTTGCGACACATTTCTTTACATCTTAATCTTGTGCTGCATGTCTTCGGCCCGACACATTACCGCAATCTCACCCTTGACTTTAAAATTTTTTTTTTTCTTTTTACTCTAGACATGTCTTTTAACTCCCTGAACAAGATTGATTTTTTTTATCTCTAACCATAAATGCTTTACCTGGGCTGAACAATGAGTCTGCCTTCCTTTTCTTTACCAATAACTCAGATGAACAAAAACTGGAGACACTCAAAAAGTCACTGAAGAAGATCAGAGTTCAATGCAATAGGTTTTTTTTTAATTTTTATTTTTTACAAGAGATAAACCTCAGCTGGCACTGGTTACTGAACTGAACACACAGCTCAGTACACAGTTTTTTTTGTTTTTTGATTATTATTTATATAACCCCAAAAAGTCCCCCCTTCTCTAGTGGATTCTCCACCTATTCTTCTAAAAATAATCCAACTTCTCCAAGAAACAATGGTGTTGTGCTTATATAACTGGGCTCTGGGAAGTACAGAACATTTTCCATGATCTCATTCTAATGGAGCCAGGTTGTGTAACATGTTATACTGCTGCTGAGCTGAAAGCGCATCCATTGATAGAACATGTTGCTTTCCCAACTTTATGTTTTGAATTTGTTCATTGTCTCATGAAGCCCTTTTAATGGACCTCTTCGTGTACGCTTTTTATGGTACAGTCTCACCAATTTCGTAGCTGCTTTTATGGTCATGCATTTGCTGGAATTTACGTTTATACATTGATCTTTTGACCAGTTTTTTGTTACGCTCATCACCCCCGCAATGCTACATCGTTCATCTTCGTGAACAGTGTCCAATTTGGTAGCTTTTGGGTCTAGGGTCAATGTTTGGTTATGTGTGACTGATCTGACATAAGTGAGTCCTACTAATTTATGCAGTGGCAATTTACCTTGTTTTGCTGCTACAACCCAGCAGGCATTCTGATAAGACTAAGTATTATTCCTATTTTAAATTATCTCCTTTTCTTAGTCTTTCTACCCTCATAACCCTGATGACCCCTCCCATATGTCTGCATTCATGCTTCCCTTGACCTCCTGCTGGGCTTGCAGGTTTATCATCAGAGTCTGATCCACTCTCCTGCCTTGCCGCTACTGATCCACTACTTGTTGTGCTGCTACTGGTTCGTCTGCCTGCCAGTCTCTTGAGATCTTCTCTCTCCCTGTGGGCTCTGAGGCCATCTGGTTTCCTGTGGGGAGGCGTTGCCGTTCCCTTCCGGCCCATGGGATGCCCTTCTTCTGTATGCTTCAGCTGTTCTTTGTGGGTCGTCTGCTCTGCAGCAGTGGTTAAGATGGAACCAAACTCTTTTACCTTCAACCTTTAGGGTTGTTAGGTTGACTTTAAAGGGGCCTGGGTTGGTTCCACTTTCTCGTGAACACTTTGACAATATACGCTTTGACACTGTCGGGGTCGCCCATCTGCTAAATCTATCAACCGCATACAGCATGTATCTCATCTTCCTATTTGCGTTTGATTGTGTTAGTATAATCGCTCAGTAAGTGCTGAAACGGGCCCTCCGGTGCTGGGATGTGTGCAATAGGAGCCGAAAAAGCTTTCTTCGTGTTATATTGTGCAAACACTTCACATTGATGCAATGTCCTGTTAACTGTAGCTGCCAAAAAGGGTGACCACCAGACTGCTTGTATACACTTGAGGAATTTCCCCCATGTGCAATGGTCAGAACTGCACGCATTTCTAATAGCAAACCATGTTAATGAAATAGGCAAAACCAAGTGACCATGACAATTTCTCCACAATTCTTTTTGGGGACCATCTTGTGTAGGGTTGGGTACCATTCACATCTGAACCGATCTCTGGAATTCGATACCAGTACCCAATAGTACCCCTTTTTCGGTACTTTACTGTCTCTGTAATAACAAAAATGTAATTTCAGTTGTAAAAAAATAAGTCCAAACTTCTCATTGCCTCACTTAAAGCTTAGTCATCCGTGGAGGGTAATTTTAATTTTATCTGCGGCCGCTGTGGAAGACTTGGCTTTCAGACTGTCAAACACCTCTTCAGCTTTTCGATATATAACGTGTTTGACCAGCTGTCTCCTCAGGTTAGACGTGTTGTCCTGGTCAGCTTTTGTATTGTGTTTTCTGCATTGAGTTTTTGAAAAGTGTAACCACATTTGCAACTGCTTTCAGGTTGCCATTGCCCTGACTCGGTAATGTTAGCTCTTTTTTGACACAGATCCGCAATACTGCCATAAAGAAGCAGCAGGGTTGAGTTAGTCTTGCTCTCTCTCTTTCTCTCTGTACTTCACTCTCTCACCCAAATTTGGCACGGTTTAATGTAACGTGAACACCGTCATGTGGAGCTCCATCCACAGGCAGCATCATCCGGGTTGCCGGATTCACGTTGCTACAACGCTGGATAGTAAGTTCAGGTGCAGAAAGGATAACCTGTCTTCCCAGCTTGGGTTAGAATGAGTCAGGGGTTTGTGAGCAAGGCATGTAATTGATGGGATGTAAACAAGTTTACTGGGTGCCCCATAATAAATTAAGAGGCTTTTTGAAAAGCAAAAACTGCAGCTGCCAATCCCTGAAGGTGGCAGACCTGACTCAATGTTGTCTAACTTATTGCTGCAGTAGGCCAATGTCAGTATACACCAGTGCACTACTGATAAAGGCTATACTAGGAGGTAAACAGTATTCTGCCACATAAGCAAAATGGCTTGGTTTAGTCTGGGTTACCAAGTGCTTGATCAGATTGCAAGTATCCTTTCAGTGCCTCAAAGGCTCTTCCGCCTCCTCTGTCCACTGCAATTGGACCAAAATCCACATACTGAATAACCACACTTGGCACAAGATCTGCATCACAGACACCCTGTTAAAGATTGTTGGGCTGGGGCATGGGTAGCTCACCCGGTCGAGCGTGCGCCCCATATACAAGGCTGAGTCCTTATCACAGAGACCTGTCATCCCCCCTTTCTCTTTCCCACATTTCCTGTCTCTCTTCAGCTGTCCCTATCAAAAAACGTCAAAGCCCAAAAAATAATCTTAAAAAACAAACATACTGGTGGAAAGTCCAACAATGTGTATTGACATCCTTGATACATGTTAATGGCATCTGTATGGGTGCCCTTGTGTTTACTAATACGTTTTCTGCGTTTCACTCATTACATGCCCTTAATGATATTCTAAGGTACAGTTTGTTTGAGGTGTGAATGTACTTGTTGGTTGGCTTCCATTTTTGTACTTGCAATGCTGCTTTCACCATTGGGCTAAGTTCATGAGACTCATGTCCTTTTGCCACTAGTAGTGTGACATGTGGGGTGGACTTGGAACCATTCCTGCAACTCAGCTGGGAGTGTTACAGCCACAGCTGCTCCTTGTGGTCCTATGTACATGTCTTGGCCGGTCATGTAATACAATCTTCTGTTCACCAGTTCCTCCCAGCATTCATCATAGTCTTTATACTCCTGCTGTTCATCATACATGAGTGTGCACTGAATCGGTAATTGGGGCTTGACAGCTTCTTCCACCTGGGTTTGTACCCATGGCTTCCACGTTTGTCATTCCTTGAGCAATCTTGACTTTGGCATCAATTGAAGCCAGTATATTGAAGTTTGGACTTGATTGGTGGTTTCCTGTAGTGTGAGTCTTCAGGAAAGTCTATATAGACTTTGCCACCTTGTGTGCACCTAATGTTGGCCTTTAGGGGGCACAAAATGTCTCTTACTAGTAGCTTGATGAGGGTGCTCTATTAAAACAAGGGCACAGCCATAGTCTTTCCTGCAATTGACCCTTCGCTAAGCCACGCCCGAATACCGCAACAGGCCAATTGTGGCTTAGCAAGCCTAGGAAGGTCCGTCAAGCTTTCAAGCAAGGGAAACATGCCGAACCGTTGTGCATACGAATTGTGCAGATCTGATACCTGTTATCCTAAAAGCATAGGGACTGGCTGTATTAGGGGAATCACTTATATTTTCTCATAGAAATCTACAGTCTGACTAATGAGCTGGAGAGGGGGGTTTCTGAGCCGGATGTTCTGATGCACCAATATGTGACTCCTGTATCAGCCATGAAAGAACGTTCTTGATGTTGTATTGTCACTGCTATGGTTGCCAATGGTTCATTGCCATGGATTTGTTTGGCGGTCTCTCAGGTGGTCACCTGGCTGTTTTTTTTTGGGGGGGTTTTTTTGTTTTGTTTTTTCCTTATTTTTTCCATTTGTAGTTCCTAGCTATGTGCCTTTCCACTTTTCTCCTTGGACTTGTAGTTCATTCTGTCTTCACTGCCTGGCGACTTGCCTCTTCCAGCTATCCGTTGTTACGGTTTCCTGTCATTCCTAGTGGGTGTGTCTTCAGATGAAGTCACTCGTGACTTTACAGTGCTGGTAAAGCAGAGTTTGCCTATTGATGTGGTGTACTCCCCCTCGGCGCACTCATTCTCCTCGTGGATGGGCCTCCGACTAACTCGTCGTTCTCCTCCTCCACACTTTTTTTTTTTTTTAAAACTCCTTCCTTTGTCACTGTTAACTCATAGTCCTTCAGAATTACGTTTCCCTTTACTCAACATTCTGATAAACAGTAAATCCATCCAATTCAGTGCCTCATGTCACTATTTTCCAAGCTATAAGGGTGCTTTCACACCTGCCTAATTTAGTTCGGTTGAATCGTACTAGAGTTCGTTTGCCCCGTTGGTGCGGTTCGTTTGGTCAGGTGTGAAAGCAGCAATCGGACACGGGTGCGGACCAAACAAGCGTACCGAGACCTCCCTGAAGAGGTGGTCTCGGTACGCTTTCAAACAAACTCTGGAGCGGTTCGTTTGTGGTGAGAACGTGAACCGATCTCGAACCGACCCAACTGCAAAATATACTCATCATTTTTTGACTAAACCAGTTGCCGTAGTCATATTTTCAGGAGATGAACATGTCAGAGTTAAGAAGAATTAATGCGCGCCTCCGCTAGATGTGACGAGCGATGCGCCCACACTCTCCGTTTGCATCAGAACGTTGTTTTCAAGCCGCAGCTGCGCTTCATTATAGAAATGTATTGTTTGCATATTGTGGTGGATACAACCAATGTAATAGATTCTGGCCGAGGACAAAACCAGCCCGCGCAGTCGTCTCTCCATAGTTGTGTTTTTGTTTGCTGGCTTTTCCTCTTCTGTTGGAATTTTCCTGCACGTAAATTCTGACCAATCGAAAAGCAGTTTAGGAAATACGCCATGGCCAATGAGTGATGTGGATGCTGTCATGTGACTGCATTTTAGTTCGTTTCAAACTGGTTCGGACCAAAGCAATAAATATGGTGTGAAAAGAAACCAAAAAAGCAGAAGAATGCTACAATGTATAATTGTTTGCCCTTGGTTCGACCAAATGAACCAAACTAGAGGTGTGAAAGCACCCTAAGAAAGTGGGCGTGGTTTCATCTAAACTGGGTTGGAAACAGGATAGATGGACAGGCACTCAAACTAGCTCCTTTTGATTGGCCAAAAGGGTTCTGATTTCTGTAAAGTGCCCGCCCCTGGCTCTACAGGTATCTGTTTACTCCACATTTCATTGAGAGATGGGGTACAAAAGTGAGAGCGTGCAGAACTTGTCATTTGTGAGTGAAAAACTGAATTTGAGAATCGTAGCAGCAGATTCCAGCAGTTGTAGTTATTTACTGGTCTGTGCTAGAAAAAAAAGAATTTGAGAAAATATTCTACATGTGTGCAACTCTTATCGTATGAATTCACATATTGATTTGTGGATGTGCAAATTTTGTTTTTTAACAAAGTGTTTTTTGTGCCTAAACCTAACCAGACATTAACCTCAGTGTTTGAAATAATGTACAGATTCAACGTATCCGTTGTTCGCAGAAACGAAAAATGACATCAGTATTTTGGTTCGGCAGCTTATAAAAACTTAGTTCTGGATTCGTTACCCTGTTGGTAGTGCATCCCACCACACAACAGCTTTTTAGGGATTTTTATGTTTGCTAGCGTGCCGAAGTGACAAAGAGGTACCTTCACGCAATACAAAGTTAATGGGGAGTAATGAATTGTTTTCCCCTCCGGTGTGGCTGAGATCTTTAATTTGCTCTGTCTCTATGGAATAAAGGTTTCACAAATCGGAAACTGCCTTTTAAAGCATCTTTAGTCTCTCTGGGATAATCTAGTCCAGATTTGACAAGTTTAGGTATAATGGTTTTTGATCTGGACCTGGTCCAATATGGTCTTCATATGAAAAAGCAGTGAAATGGCCCCTTTTTTTGCATTTTCACAAATACAATAAAGGTTTTACAAATTTAAAAGTGGGTTTCAGACTGCGCTAAGGCTTTACCAAAGATGCTACCGCAATGTCTAACATGCTTTCACAACAGTAAGAGGCTAAAAAACAGCATTGTAAGTTAAGATTCCCTTAACTTTCTCCTTAACTGCTGAATCGAAAGCTAACTTCAGCGTCATTGTTCAGTGTGTGGGAGTTGCAGATGTGCTCCCCAGCTTGCCTTCACAATGACTGCTTTGTGGCTTGTCACATGATTTGCCACCATGCCACTTTTAAAAGATATTATCTGGTTACAGTGGTGGACATACAGGAGTGGGGAGGAACAGGAACCCAGAATTAGGAAGGACCCTTTTATTATCAGATGAAAACTGCCTTTTATTTTTCTCATGTGCAAATGTATTAATATTTTATGCCTTTTGAATCCGCCTTTGTTTTACATTCACAAAACTGCCCACATAGCAGGTCATCTGAGTTGAACTAGACAATCTGTAAAAAAACACGTATTTCCTGTGCAGACTAAAACAAATGTCATCGGTAATCAGTGCTGAAAGTTTGGGGAAATCAAGGCAGCTCTAACCCTAACCCTTGTGATTCTAACCAGAGATGTGTCCTGTGATATATTGATTGAACAATGCCTAAAAGTCCTTTACACAGAGCTCTATCATGTTCCAGACAAAAGGACGGACCCGTGGCTGCTGGTGTACTCCCCCGTCCCCGTGTCGATCATCTTCCTGGTTTACCTCTGTGTGGTCTTTTTCGGCCCTCGTCTGATGAAACACAGGCAACCCTTCGACCTGAAAGTCCTTCTCATTATCTACAACTTTGCCATGGTCGGCCTGTCTGCCTACATGTTTTTTGAGGTGTGTTTATGTTCCGTTTTAACAGGCAAGCCAAATCAATCATGAGCACTGTCATGATAGAAATATTCATTTTTAGTTGACATTTTTGTTTATTTTCATGATACAAGTGGTTATATTTGTGGTGTGTCATCATTAAGTAATTGTATGAATATTCACCAGTTCCTGGTCACATCCTGGCTCTCAAACTACAGCTACCTCTGTCAGCCTGTAGATTATAGCACCAGCCCGCTGGCAATGAGGGTAAGCAAGTGTCTCACTTGATAGATTCACTTTGTGTTCGTGCACATTATGCTACATTTGAAACATAATTCACAGTTAAATAATCCTACCAGACAGCCGACAATGCAACGTGAAAGATAAAACATACCTTTATTAAATATATAATATGTAAAACTCACCTTTCTCTCTCTTTCTGCAGATGGCCAGAGTCTGCTGGTGGTTTTTCTTCTCCAAGGTCATAGAGCTCAGTGACACTGTATGTATTTGTTCAATCATTTGCAGTTTCAGTGAACTTCAGTGTAAGAACGCAGAGTTGTAAGTGTAACGGTCTCCTCTGCTCCTCTCTGAGCAGGTGTTTTTCATCCTGAGGAAGAAGACCAATCAGGTGACCTTCCTTCACGTTTTCCACCACGGCCCATTGATGTTCAACTGGTGGGCAGGAGTCAAGTATGTGCCCGGCGGACAGTGTAAGTAAACAATTTTAGTAATCTACTGTAAATGCTATAATGATATTGAAAATAAGTAGCAGGAGTATGTTGCTTGACTTAGAGCAAAACCAACAATGAATTGATCCATTAACAAGTATTGTCTGTGGAGCCAAAGCCTGTAATTGCTAATTCCTCGTTGCCATTGACATCCACTGTTGTCCAAAAACAATTAAAACCCCATAATTGAGCCTCACATTTGCACTAGGTGACATATTCCCTAGAGTACATAGGCATTGTAGTTTATTTTGATTCAATCCCACCTTCTTGGACTGCTGCTGTAAATACTCACTAGAGCACAACATGTTTATTAACCCACAGCTGAAAGTAGTCCCCAAGAAATGCACTATTTACTCCCGTTAGGGTGATGTTTGCTAAAATCTACGGTGCCCAGCTCTGTTTTTAAAATCATACGTCTTCACTAGGTACAAAAGGGTTTTGGATTAAGTGCTGGAGACAGGTTAGGAAAGTTGGAAATTATTGAGAGACGGACTTGTTGGTTTTAGTCTTTGTTGACAATAACAAAACTATAGGATTACACCTTTAACTATAGAATTTGTCCGCTTCCTATGAAAACGCCCCTCAGCAAGACATTAAACATGAGTTTGATAAATACTCAGGATCAGAAACAGGTTTATTGTAGGTTTGCACAAACAAGGATTTTTCCTCGGTGTTTTGGTGCATAGTGAAAAATAAGTATCATATGTAAAAAATGAATATGAGGGTGAAATATGTTTTCAAAATGAAAAGAGCTGTCCTGGGTGTTTTAAAGACGAAGACGATGCTATGTGCAAAATAGTAATCCAAAGATTTGCGTTAATGTAACACGTAGTGACCATGGGGCAGAATAAGAGTCAATATAAAATAAATAGAATAAGGATTATTGAAGGAGGCTGCAGAGTCTGTATTTTGTGTTGGTATTCATTCATCTTTAAACATGACTATTTTTCATTCAAAAGATATCAGGTATTCAGTTTTATCCCCAAGAGCTTCAGACAGAGTGGGGTTTTAGAAACAACTTGAGTGAGTGAGGGGTGTGTTATATGATGATGTTTAAGTTGAAAAATAATCTAACCACCTGCTAATTTAAATAAAACAGGGGGGGGAAACCCCAAAAGAGACCAACTGATGCAGCAAAACAGCTGACTGAAATGTATTTTGGTTAAGTTAAAGTTTTTTAACTTACTTTAAAAAAATAACTTCAAGCTCATTATTAGTTCATATTCTCCATCATCTTAGTTGTCAAATGTTCTGTGGGCCATTGCATAGATGTTGTTTTACAAGTGCAAATTATAAGAAATTAATCAAACTGTGACTGAAATGCTAAGAAAAAAGTCTGTCATTCTGTGTGTCTGTTCCCTCACACTCTTTATTATTAAAATGATTCAAATAGATTCTGAGAATAAAGATTGACCAGGCCATTTATTACTGCTGCTAATACTGCACTCCTCTGTTTCCTGCAGCGTGGTTCATCGGTCTGCTCAACACCTTCGTTCACATTGTGATGTATTCTTACTACGGCCTGGCTGCCATCGGCCCTCACATGCAGAAGTACCTGTGGTGGAAGCGATACCTCACGTCCCTGCAGCTGGTGAGAAGCACCTGCTCTGAATGAAAAGGATTGTGAATGTACATACAAGATGTTGGTGAAGGAAGCTGATCTCAATTTTTCTCGCCTGCCTCTCTAGCTGCAGTTCCTGCTGTTCCTCCTGCACACGGGCTACAACCTGTTCACGGAGTGCGACTTCCCCGACTCCATGAACATGTTGGTGTTTGGTTACTGCGTCGTCCTCACCGTCCTCTTCGGTAACTTCTATTATCAGAGCTACCACAACAAGAAGAAGCAGAAATAAGTTTCCTGCAACTGCGGTACTCACCAGTGTCCACTAGAGGGAACAACATGTCCACAGTCTTTAGGTTTTTCTCATGGTGCTTATCATTAACTGCCAGTTTAGCTCTACAGTCCAACCATAATATTTTCCAGACATATACAACTAATGTGAACAATTTTAAAACTCAATGCGTTTTTTTGTATTTTATATAGTGTCAAATACATGTCAAAGAACAGACATTGTGTGATCATTCAATTATTTATTTCTTAAATTGAGAAATGACAAACATTCAAATGATTGCTGTAAACAAACTGTACATTTATACATAATAAAGCAGGTTGGTTTCTCTGCATTAGTGCAGAATTAATGACTTCAAACCCTCCTCCAGAGATCGATCGATCGGAAAAAAAAAAACTTAATACAGAAATTCAAACAACTTTTTTTCCACTGTTAATAACACGGCAAAATTATATATTCTTTTCTACACTTCAGTCTAAAATAGATACAAAGATGTAGATTAGAGAGAAAAAACATGAATAGGAGGGAGGGGGCATTTCATTTCCACCTAGGAGTGTTGTAGTGATGGAAGTTGGTATATCAGAATCAGCTTTATTGGCCAAGTATGTGTACACAAAAAGGAATTTGACTCCAGTTTTAAGTTGCTCTCATTGTATTTACACAGTTCAAAGAACAATTTTCAGGAAGATAGAAATACTAACGCAGAAAAAACTGCATTTGTAAGCTTGATCTTATTGTACTGCAAGTCTGCACATTTTAGCACCATGTCAGATTTTTTTGCAGATGAGCTCTTGGCCAATAAATGTGATTCTGAACCTAAGAAATGAAGCGTTTGGATCCTTGAACAACTGAAGGGCATGTGTTTTAAACAATTATTACTCTTCAGCTTTCTTTCACTCGATTGTTTTCCTTCATTTAAAATGAATAGATATCAGGAGGGCAAGAACCAGATCACAACCCGAGCTTCATGTGTAAAATCGGTTGAGTGCCCGTTAACAAAACAGAAAAGCAGAAAATACCTCACATTATGTTTCTTTTGTCAGACTTTCCTCAAATTATTGAATATTTTCTTATGAACTACTTGATCATTTTTCTGTGAAAATGAGTCATAAGAAAGGGGGGGTGAAAAAATCACTTCTTGGTTAAACTGGTCACAACTGGAAGACCTATCCACTCAGTGACAAGACATCATTGTTTTAACGGTTCACAAGCCAAAAAGGTTGGATGCACTGTGCTTATCTACTGGGACTATTAGACAAGTTTAGTTTGCCGCTTGATCTTTCAGATAGTGTCAGGTAAGTAGTTCATCACATTGCAGTATACTAAACTGACTTCCAAACTTCTTTTTGACTGTTTCATCTTGCTGATTTAACATGTGACCCATATCTTGCATGGAGAAAAAAAAAAAAGGAAACAGGAACTTGAAGAGGGTGATCCAAGTGTGATAACACAGGTGTGGAAGGAGTTAGACGGCAGAGTATGTGTGGTGAAGCGTGCCCTGCTCCAGTGTTGCTCTATGTCTCTGTGTAGACGGAGGACACGTGGCTCAGGCTGCGGTCGAAGCTGCCCACCTGGAAGAAAATGCTCTCCTCTGGGCTGGAAGAGAACTGGCACCCTGCGCCGCCTTGCAGCTCCTGGGTCAAGCTGAAGCCTGGAACAGACAAGATCAATTGCAGTTTAACATTCTGTCGAAATCAATCAGGTGATCTGTTATGATCTCTTACAATTCTGGCATTTAGGCTCTAGGTCAGTTGTCCTCACCTGCAGTGCCAGTGTTGCCAGTCGACATGTGGAAGCCATTGTGCTGATGGGAAGTGTAGGCGTGAGAATCTCCTGGGACGTGGACGCCACCGACCGTCTGCTCCATCCTGTAGGAGTCTCCGAAATGGAAGCAGCTCTGAAAGCTGCCTTGGTATTCTAAGAAATGAGGGGAGGATGTAGAGGAGCCGGGAGGAGGAAGAGAGGAGAAAAATAGATGCCAGACTTGATCGACTGCCACCAGTGTCTATGGGTGATTGTTTCCAAGGTCAGTAAGCGTCTGCTCCATCCGCCTGAAACTTAATGTGGATCTCAAATTATGACAATGCTATATTTGTGCTTGTGCTAACTGTGCCAGCCCCATAGTATGTAACATTTGTCCCCATCGTCTCAGTTTGTACTCAGAATGGACCGCAGGAGTCACGATAATGGGAGAGCAGCCTTTCCTGGAGCTCTTTTACGCAACTCCCTGACCACAGCGTGGTTAGAGAGACGTCCATGTGTAGATCTTTACAGAGAAAACAGTGTTTAAGGCATTAGGAAAAAGGCTCAGGAGTGACAGCTGAGCCTGCCATGTTAGGGCGCTGAGAGACAGCTGACTACATGAGCCAGCATTTTGTTGGCTAATTCAGCGCAGGGAAAGGGCTTCCGGCATGTGGTTTTCCCCACTCCGTCTCTTCGACTCTAATCTCTCTCTGTCCTAAAAATGCTCTGACAGAGCCACAGGGCAGTATCGCTGCTCTAAGGCAACTTCCTCTCTTTGAGCCTTTCATGTGGGTCTGCTGGTACAGGAAGCGTTTTAAAAAGGACACACGGGTGTTCTTATGTATATTCAAGTGATCTGACGCTTTCAATTCTCTCATAGGAAGTTCTATTTAAGAGTTGTTCGGGCTCTATGTTACTGAATCACCTGCAACAGGAAAAATTTCAGGATATTACATTGAAACGCCAATGAGCAATATTGAAATTCAAGTCAAAACCGATTTCCTGAAACAAGTTACTTTCAGCCAGATGTCTCTGGGTCAGTCTTACCGTCGTTGGCAGACTGGTGGTGGTGATAGTGAGAGTAGGGCTTGTGGTGAGGGTGGACATGCTGTTTCTCCAGCGGCGGAGGAGGCGTCCCTGTTCCCTTCATCCCCGGAGACAGGAGGGGACCTGACCCCCTAGTGGAGACGGAAAAGGTGGGCGAAATATAAGTTTTTAAACTGCTTGATATATTTATTCATTACTTTGTAGAGAGTCTCAATTTCTCAATAAAATGCTTCATGCATTGTGACACCCCAATCCAAGCCGGAGCTACATGCCGGCCCGCTAACCACATGATCCTACAAAGCCAGCGGAGCAGTTAGTGATCCTAAACACACAGAAGAAGAAACATTCCAGGCGTGTGGAAACTTAGGCTCCCCCCACGTAATCGTCCTACTACCACATATTATGATTTTAAGTCAACAAACAGCAGTGTGCGCACACCCCCCCCCCCCCCCCCCCCCCCCCCCCCCCCCCACCCCCCCCCCCCCCCCCCACCCCCCCCCCCACCCCCCCGCC
>CM022489.1:18896054-18951734 GCA_011952105.1 Coreoperca whiteheadi | reverse complement strand
GTTCTGGTCATTTTTTTACAAGCTGCCCCTTTGTGCAGCCCCGGTCTCTTATACCCATCTAGAGGTGGATAAGGGACAGGTGGGCACCCCCCCCCCCCCCCCCCACATTAACACACACACACACACTGCCCACCATTACGGTGACTCCAGGCTTTGTGGCCTACGGTGAAGAAAGCACAATGGTGTTTACATGCGTGACTTAAGAAAGAAATATTAAGATGACATGTTTGGGACTTTGTGGACTCTTAACAGCCTGGAGAACGACTGAGGTTTCCACATGGGCTTATTTTTGTGGATATTGATGATTTAAATAAAGGTCTGATACAGCAGTTTCAAATCACAATGAGGGACACAATCTCAAACTACCATTTAAATGGAGCATATCGCCAAGTTTTCTTCAGTCTCAGCCTTAACAACAACATCGTGTTGTCTAGAGGGAAAAGTATGCTGTTATGATGGTTTATTTTGAATTTTGTCTTTGCTGTAAAGTGCGCACATCAAGGACTTTGTAAATAGCTGCATTTTAAGGGGGATTCCACCTCAAAATAAAAGTTGTAGAAACCTCAGCAGAAATGTAAAACCTCTTTCAGAAATGTCACAAATGTGATGGCAATTTTACATGTCTGTCTCAGGTCTAAATAAGCTGTTAACATGGTCTTAATTGAATCACTATAAAAGGAATAGTTTGACTTTTTCAGAAGTCTTGATTTCTTTCTGAGAGGTAAACGAGAAAATTGATTGTCTGCGCGATCAATGTGAAGCTAGAGGCGCTTAGCTTACTACAAAAACTGGAAACAGGGACATGGCTAGCCTGGCTCTGTCCGAAGGTAACAATATCTGCCTAGCAGCCCCTCTAATGCTCATTAATCAATATGTTTCTATGTACTTACTCCACACAAAAATAAAAACAGGTTGTACATATTAAACGAGATGTCATGTCAATTAGTGCGCTGTAGAGGTGCTGGTAGATGGATGTTAGAGCCAGGGTAACTGTTTCCCCCCGTTTCCAGTCTGCATGCTAAGAGAGAGACATTTAATGTACGTCTTTGTTCCGCCTTCATAACATCACTTTAATAAATTAACTCAGGAGCAGTAAGAAACATGTCTGGTATTTATTCAGACACTTAAATGTGAAAGTTAACAAGAAACTCAAAATGACCACCAGTTTAACGACTTAATGTACACTTGACATTAACTTAATGGAACAGCAATCTGGTCCAAATCCAGACTGATAGCCAACAGACCTGCCTTTAAAACGGAGCTGGCCAATATTCCCCCAGATATTCAACAGCTACTTAGTACCCTCTCATGACTGCATATCAGGAATGCCAACACATAAACTGCTGCTGTGTTACTATGTGCCGCTGTGCTGTGGAAGCATATGGTTTGCACTAAGCGCTATATGAACGTGATGACAGTGCTGCTGGAGGCAGCCAAGCCCTCAGATGACTGCTCACTGCTAGCATGGCTGTAGCCTACTATATGACCTACTGCTCCGCACATAAGGGATGTCCCACCCAGCACTCCGTAGCTGGCAGTGGCGTTGTGCAGGGCATTTGTCAGAGAGTGGCTGATGGTAAACCATGTCAAACATGCAAGAAGCTGCGACATGTTCCTGCCAATGCTGACTTGATTTTAAATGTTCCTTAGCTGTAGGACATAGCTTCAGGCTCCCAGTGTTTCTTCTTTTTTATCAATGGAGACATCATAAAACAAATATACCTTTCGCGTACTCTATTTATTGCCTCTAAGAGGTCATTTTGCTCCTGTATTTCTTCTGTTTGCCTTTGTCATAAACGAGCCAATGAACATGTGTCAGTGGTCATCTGAATACAGGATTTCCATTATACTAACAACCAGTGGTGGAAAGTTTCTAAGTACATTACTTGAGTACTTTGTTTCTGCTCCATTAAATTTCAGAGGGAAAAGTACTTTTTATTCCATTAATCTTGTAAAATTAGCTGCACAGCAACCAGCTACATCAGTTCAATAATCCAATAAAGAAATGTAATCGAGAGGGACCATTTTGCCACATAATGAAGACTTTTAATATTTGAAGTACATTTTGCTGCTAATAGTTTTTACTACTCAAGTAAAAGTATGAACACTGGAATTTTACTTGTATGGGGCATTTTTATGCTGTAGAATTGCTTGTATTTCAAAGATCTAAATACTTCCTACACCAATTCTCGTAATTTAGGACTTTCCAAATCTCATGTTTTGCAGGATTAGTAAATCGATACAACTTAAAATTCAGGTGACAGGACTGATACCTTTGGGAGTAACAGCTGGTTAAACAATTGTTCTGCATTGGAGGTTTTCGCTCTGAGTGCCTTCTACTCATCAACATGTTCCACTGGGTATCAAATTCTTAACCATTTATGAACTGCACTTGACCTCCATGGGCACCTCTACAAAATTGAGGAAGCTTGTGTGGCACCTTGTGTTAGTCCAGATCTGGAGAAGCTAGCTGTTAGCGAGCGTGGCTAATCCACGGGTTGGCACAGGCCCAGCGCGTGGCCATGTGTTCCTGCAGAGAAGCATTCCCCCAGGATCTGCTGTCAGCACAAACCCAGGAAACAGTTATACTGTTCATATTTTTACAAGCTGCCTCTATGTGCAGCTCAAGTGAATCATAAGCTAATCACTGCCAGCTGCCCTGCTCTTGCTAGTTTCTAGCTTGCTAGCTACTCAGACTTGAGGTATGAGGGGAATCTTTATGCTACATTAATCTCTTTCCTGATATTCATCTTCACTGACCATCCGGCACTACTCTGCTTTTTCCAGCCAGCTCACCCACTCCTGTCCTACTGTAATGAGTGAGTGATTTGACCGTTGACCTGCCGATTCCTGCAGGTAGAGTTTGAGGGGATTTTAAGGTGAGTCTATCAGATTGATGGACTCAATTGAATAAATATTAAGAAGGTTGAGAGGCTCTACTATGGCAGAATGATGTGACGTTAAAATTAACGATTTTAAAGGGATGAGCGAGATTATTCATGAGACCTCACTCTTGGCTCACAGAGCACAGCGCAGTGACTTCGTCTTGAGCGACTCAGTAAATGTTTGAGTAACATGGGGGAAACTGATGTCATTCTGGGAATGAGATTTGGTTCAGCACTGAAGTTCATGACTAAACTCTGATCTTAGGAATGCTACAACAAGGAGATGAATTGGACTTCCAACCTGGACTGTTTGATCCTGCCCTGAAGTCCAGACAAACTGACATGTATTCAGTTCTGCGCGCATGGATGTCGACTGCAACTATTGTCTAGAAACATTACTTCAAGTCGAAGCACTCTTGTTGTGTTAAAGAGATGCTGTCCTTGGAGTCTTGACTCTTTGTACTGAGGCGTGATGGGATAAAAAGAAATCTGAAGATTCATGAGCAGTCCTGCTCTGCTCCTCGTTCGTCTTCCTTCACCTACAGCTAACTGTCCCAATTGGGAGCTTGGATCAGACCCTGTCCTCTGCAGACCCTACGTTCTCCACAAACACCCTCTGCCTCCTGTCTCATCTCCCCCCTTTGTAGCCGACCATTAAGCCCCTCTGATGGATGACAGGGGCTTCTTTGGCGCAGACTGGTGGGAACACTTCTGGTTCTGGTTAGCAAACTAAAGCTGTGCTTGAGAGAGACTACAGCATCCTGGCTAAAGCTAAGCTAAAGCTAAGCCAGCCCCGCAGGCCCCAGTGTGAGGAGTGCAGCCAGGGCTCGGGATATTTCTGGGACCCTGAAAGCTCTGTTACTACTAGAAAGACAAATGCCCTAAACACAAATGATCCACCCTTAATCACCATCTTTCTTGAAGGAATATTGACAGTAAATCATTTTGAATCTTTTCTGCAAGTTAACTATGTGTAGACGGGTTAATGGAAGACTACACGTTTATAACCGAGCACCACAAAATGCGTGATTGACCACATGCTGCCATGGGCGGCTAGCTCGAAAATGTTTAGTTTGGGGCTGTGAGGTTGACACTCTTTCTGGATCATTATAGAATGATAATAGCTGGAAGACAGACACTGTAGAGTTACGAGCCGTGAACGTCCCCCTTCAGAGCAGGAGCTCTTAATGTAGCTCTGTGCCGTCTCTGCTGCCACTCTAATTCAATTAGCCCGTGTCAATCACTGCTGAGGTATCAAACCCCCTCAGACTAATATTTGCAGAGGGGCTCTAAAATCAATACGCAGTAAAGGCAGTAGGCTCTCCCCTCCGTAATTATATAACCACATATGGCTGAAGCAGTGAATGACAACATTTACCACCCATCTCTCTGTGAGCACAGGCCGCCATGGTGGAACAGCCATCTCTGAGAGGGGCCCTACACACACTCGTACCACGCCGATCGCCAAATGTATTTTAACTGGCATATTTTAATATTAGCTTCAGAAAAATGACACTGGTATTTACAAAGTAAAAGGACTCTAAATGGTCCATTTGAGCCAGAATAAACACATTTAGCTATGAGGTCAGAGGCTGCCACACTAGAGGCAGGTTAGTTTGATAATTTTGTCAAAATGTTTAATGTCCTGCTAAACCGTTTGGGGAAAAACAAGTGCAGAGCTGATATTGACTTTGGCAGCAGCCTGTATACTCAAGGATTTAAACATGTAAATCAAATGCTCCATCTTCAGGCAAATGTGAGTAGACGTTTCATGCCCAGCTAGTTGCACTGTAGGTCCCTGCCACAACTCTCTTTTTGACTCCTCACCCCACCCTTCGTCCATACTGTGTGATGAACCGATAGGGCACTACAGAGTGTGTGTGTGTGTGTGTGTGTGTGTGTGTGTGTACGCACGCGTGCATTTACGAGTGTTTTTAGGTCAAAGATCTTGATCTAACTAAATTTGGAAATTGCTGCAATTTTAATGCAGCATTGTCATTACGTAACAGGTATGTAGACGCTTTAGGTGGGGAAGCAAAGATATACATGAAAATGGGAAATTACTTATATGGCATAATGGGCACTTAAGTTACATATGTAAGGAAAAAGGGGATTCCCCCTGCTAACCACTCACATAAAAACACCATCACACACACGCTGATCAGATGTTCCTCATCAAGCACCCAAAGGAACAGACCCACATCTCACATCCAATATGTCACCCTGCCTGTGTTACAGCCCCTACTCAGGTCCTTTTCACTTTCCATTCCTTTCCTCACGCAGGTAATTGTGCATGCCGCTGAGAAAGACGCACTAAAACCGCAAGGTAATTTCGACAGCGTTCTCCTCCTGCTCTCAAGGCTTGTAACAACACATCACCTTCTAGATGCTTCCAGGCCGATCTGACGTCCTCGGACATTTACGTCCAGACGCTTTTGCCGCGCCGGCCCGCTGCACTGTTTGTGCTGGAAGTCTGCTGTGGCTCACACCCCAATCACACGCAATCATGTGTGTTTCCTGGATTACTATATGTAAACTCCTCTCACTCACACACACAGAGACACACGAGTACAAATGCGTGCACGGCTCTTAGAGTAACAAAGCCATCAAACCACATTCTGTCATACTCCTATGCTGTATATACTCCCATAAAAGTGCATATATACACACAGACACCCAAAGAGCAGACCACAGAGTTAAAAGAAAGCATGTTTACGTAACACGATCACTTTTGTAACACAGGGTTTATGATGCTTGATTCGATCTACTCTTTCTCAATGTTATTAAACTGTAAAAAGACTGTTTTCCTTGTCTACCTCCCTGGTTTTCGGCACATTGTTTAGTACAGTACACACTGTGCCTCCTGACGACACTCGGGCTCTACAACTGCGCTCTGCTGGCTCTCTGGGGAAATCATCGCCACTAATAGGAAACATGCTGCGCCTTACACCCACGAAGAACAACACAGATGCATGAAAAGAGTTGTCCATGTCTGCTGAAGTGTCCTTGAGCAAGACAGATGCACTTCTACGAGCTGCTTGTTCATTCTTGTCATTTGAGGATAAAACAGCTCACAACATAAACACCAAACGATGATCCTATCGCACTGCTTTGACAGTTTACGCTCATTAAAGTGTGAATCATGTCCGGCCAAGTGATTTGGTCATCGCGCTGACGCGGTCGTATCCAGTGGAGATGGGGGACTTTATGAACACTTATTCCGGTGCCAGAAATAGAGCTGGTGATGTGTCACGTTGACCCTGTGGTGACCAGCACAGCCCCTCTTCTCATGAGGGACGTTTTAGGGGTTGTGGAGTTGAGTTTGTTTCCAGTGAGACAGCCAAATGGGTTTGTCAGCAGGACGGAGAGGCTTAACCTAACATGAGCTAAGTGGGTTCGCACTGTGGTTCTGCATTGATTCAGGATGATAAATAGGTGAAAAACAATGGAAACACAGTGGGTTGAAATCATAATACTATCAGCGATGATGAATAGAGGAAGAAAGTTCAACTGACCTGTGTGTGTTTGTGTTGTGGATTTGGATGTTAATGTGTGAAAATGGTAAATGTATTGTCATTTGGGGAGCTTTTATTTTAAGATGTTGCTTTTGTTTATCTCTATCCATTGACTTTTTGGTAACTTCAGCTAGAAAAGTTTGACCGTAAAAGACTGCGATATCACATATTTGAGTTTACTGCAGAGCCCAGTCAGAAGACATTTTGGTCACGTGACAGGACTGTGACAAAGCTGTACATAGGACTGTTCATAGAATTTTCCACTCAATCGGACAATGTAAACTTTTACCAGATTTAATATTTATATTTCCCACCCATCTGACACATTTCTAATTTTGCCTCCCTTTACAGTGACCTAAAGTATGACACATCTCCACAGCTGAATACATCCATGTTACACATCCACGGAGGACTCACCCGTCTCTCGCGCCGTCCATGGCAGCCAGCGGGGACATGTGATGAGGGCTGCCGAGGTCCCGGTGTTGTCGGGAGGGCAGGTCAGTGGTGGAGGCAGGGTTAGGGGTAGGAGAGAGGAGCTCCACTGAGGCGCTGTGATGGGGGGTGCTGGAGCCAGTGTACAGGCCTGAAAGACAAACAAAGCTAATTCAGACAACGCGCCAAATAAACTCCAAGGCCCTGCGCTCCATATTTCCTTTGAGAAAATTTAAAAGCCATTTCATGGCAACAGGATTTTGTTTTGACAACCTTCATCCAATCAGAGCTTTGTAAGATAAAATGTTCTCTGTTTGCACTGTTTGAAATTTAGGGTACATTGTTTGTGCTTCCACAGGGATTGGCCTTGTTTGTCCTTTCAGCTGTTTGTTCTTATTACACAATAATAAACTAAAATGTTACATGTGTTGAATAGTGACTTTAAACAGTAGGGCATTTAAAAGGGGGAATAAGGTTACTGGATAGCCTCTGTTTTGTGTCTCTGTGTGTGTGTTTGTGCATGCTGACACTCACGGTTATGCTTATGTGAGTACATGCAGACGTATATGCGATGTATTTCTGCATGTGCACATCTGCGTGTACATTGTACTGTATCAGTGCCATTTTTTAAAACTTCTTACACGCAGCTGGAAATCTGCAGTAAAAAAAAAAAGAAGAGAATAGTACCAGACTCTGTTCCAAAATGTCCAATATGATTTTCACTATTTAATCATTGAGTATTTCTAAATCATATTTGATTAACATTTTGTTGACACAGTGGTCTGTTGAGGGGAGGGGGGCATTATTTTCTACTAAAGCCAGCTGCATGTTGCCAACTTTTTCTACGGTTTCAAGCTGTGGACTCAACAATCAAACACTGATCCATTTCTCTACTGAGAATGCACTGCAAACTAGGGCTGCAACTAATAATTATTACTAATATATATTAATAAGCCTCTTTATTTTTTTGTGAAAAATGCCCATCAAAAGTTCTCAAAGCCCAAGGTGATGTCTTAAAATAAAGATTCATTTTACCATCATATAAAACTAAGAAAAAAAGTAATTATCTTTTCATTTGGGAAGCTAGACCTAGCTAGTGTTCAGAAATTTGCATGAGAACGTTTCCCCTTAAATCCCTGTTAATTTGTCACCACACTGTGCACGTCTACCAGTCTTTGGAGCTGCACTTGCACATATCAGTCAACAAATCTGCTGATATACATCTGACGTTTCCATCAGTTCCCTTGACATTCTGACAAGTTTCCACTGGTTTAATTTGAAAATGTTGCTCCAGAGATAGACCTGTGACAAATCATAGTGACATCTAAATGTTTAGTCAAGAACCGACACCTTGAGTCTTGATAAGAGAGGTTACACTTGGATCTCCGCTTGCTCTCCCAACACAGTAAATCTACTCGCTCCATCTTCAGCTTCATTTACTGGCTAATTTCTTTCCCAGCATCCAATGAGGAGAGGGTCGCGCTGACTGTCTGGGGCAGTTAACCAGCGACGAGAGGAGAAGACAGGAGGAGATGAAAGGAAGAAAAAAGATCGGTGCTCCTGGTTTTGCCGTTTCCAGGCCCAGCTGTTCTCAAGTGGAAGCATGCAGAGGCCTGATCTGACAGAACTCTGAAATGGTTACAAGCTTGATTCATTACCCCCAAATCATCAATCACAGACCTTAAATGTTTTCCCCTTTAGCCCCAACATCTGCTACCAGACCAGCAAAACAGTCGACAAATAATGGCTGTGATTGCCTCAATTTCATCACTAGTTCCTTGTGGAGGGAGAGAGAGAGGATCTGATGGCACTCTTTAAGGGTTAGTAGAGGATTATGTTCTAAAGATGTTGTGGATTGGCTCTGAAAGGTTTCTGGTCGAGTTCAGGAAGAAAGCTCTGTGTGAGAGGGAGTTGGAGAAGTATATCACCCTCTCAGCATAACAGCAGGAGCATGTAAACCTCTGCACTACAACTACGATGAGTCCTTCCTCTGGTTAATCAGAGAACACTAATTATGCTATAAAACAGAAAGGGGCTTCTCGTAAGTCGCGCTGCAGCCATGTGAATAAGAGCAGACTTATAACCCGTGAACAGGAAAACAAGTATAGCTTTAACTGGAAGAATGACTCATTTTCTGCTCCACAAGTGTTAATGATGGGATGGCAGCCCACTTTGACCCACCTCTTCCATGCATCCTATTGGCCCAGTAACAAAGTGAAACTCATGCAAATGGGGATCCTGCATGCCAACCTGTAACATCTTTGCTGGCCTTGAATAATGCTTTGGCATCGGTTCACGAGCGAGTTCCTCTGGGCTTTAAAACAAGAAAGCAAGCAACATCCACTCAGAAGCAGAGGGAGACCGAGGGGAAAGATCCAAGACTCAGAGGCCTGGTTCGACATTCAAAGACAAGTTGAGCGTTCACAGTCGTCAACGGTGCACTGGAGTTCCAGCAACAATAACAGAGAGCAACGGGGAACCTGGATGGGGCCTATCCAGAAAACAAGGACAGATGTGTCCATAAACTGAGGAAGCTGCAGGGCATCTCTCTAGTATTTAAGATTGTTATAATAATCTATTTATCTCTCTCTCGTTCCCAAACCAAAATAGGGTTGACGTTTCGTGACGGTCAAATTCATCATTTAGAAAAATGGAAGTTTAAAGGCCACATGTGATGAATAAAAGTTTCTAGCGGTCTGTAATGGTTTTTGCAGGCTTTGCATGACAAGATGACAGGTTAACATGATGTGGTTATGAAATATCAACCAAACAAACAAAAGTGCAAGGTTGTAACACTTCTTTCTAAACTTAAATAACCAAGTCCAACAGCTAAAATGTTGATATAAACTGTGTATAAGCGATTAAAGACAAATTATAGTGGTGTAATTTGTTTAAGTTTGACCAAAGGCGCCATAAGTATGATTTTTACTGCCTGAAAGCACAAAATTACCATAATACATCTGCAGGAATGTTGACAAAGCTGTTGATTACCACCAATGACTCGGTGATTGCTTTGCCAGGTGTTGGGATTTCTGGCGGTCAGACCTCACTTGCTGGCCTGTTCTTCTGTTTTGGAACAAATACTCCCTGGCTGTCCATATCTTGAGACATGGCCAGTCTCTTTCACTCACATTTTGAATTGCTCAACCACAGAGAATGGTGCTGCTACTGGTGTCACATGACATGTTGTATGCAGGCCAAAAAGCAAATGATAAAGAGGTATTGCTCTTCAAAATATATTTAAGAGGTTATGCCATAATTAACTTATATTCTAGCATGTTTGGTGAAAATGTAACACATGGAAGGTGTCACAAGAAACTTATCTATATATGTTGGATTTGTGGCTTAAAATATAAAAAATGTATAAGATACAGAAAGCTATAAATGTATTAAAATGGGTAGCGTCATGTTACTCTCATACTTTCAGTTGTATGGTACGTCATCTCTGTAATATCTCTGAAGAAAGTTTGGGGGAAAATGGTGCCACCAGAGCAATGGCTAGTAATTGGTGAAAAAATCTTTAAAACTGACACATCTTGAAACCACAAGAAGCCCAACTGGAAGAGAAATGGGAAAATGAATGATACTGAATGGTGAATGCATTTCCCAACAGTTAGTTAGTTTGTTTTTTTGCTTATTATTTACTGCTGCAGATCTCTTTCCAATAAAGAATTAGGTGGAAAAAAAGCATATGGAAGGTACAGTGAGCGAGAGACTGGAGACCTGAGTTGTTACTGACAGAAGTATTAGATTAGTTAATGCCACCATAAGGGGAAGAGGTTACATTATCAGGTTGTTAGATGACAGAGCAGCATCCTGTGTGCACCTGTGAAGATGTCTTGGCCCAGTCCAGGAGAACAGCCATCTTTGCCATTGTAGAGGTGCTGCGAGGAGGTGGAGCTCTGGAGGTGCTGCATGGACAGGCAGTCACTCAGGACGTCCTGCTCCAGGTGAGGACAAGGCCGAAGCTGTCAATTACAAATATAAGAATAAACAAAAAATTTTTACAAGAAAGATGTTGAATCATGTCAAGAGAACATCTGGTTTGCAAGATTACACAACCTAAGAACAAAACACAGCTTCAGTTTTGTCTATTGTAAGTTGGACCTGGTGTGTAGTTTTTTTTTTTGCTTTCTCTTTTTGCAATAACGTGATTGTAATGTTAATTTGAAACAGTAACTCAGCAAATGAGAATACATTCTCAGTCAGGGGGAACCAGAGCGGAGATCATACGCTCCTTTTTGAGTCATGAGTTGGCCTTGGACATTGCGGGTAAGTGATCACTATACCAACTCAGAGCCAACGCGAGATTGCTTCTGTTTCTCTCACTGCCAACAGTAATGGGGGCAACTGAAGACACATTTCAGCTGGAGAGTCGATCACACGCCACGCAGAAGAAATCTAAACCTGAGGAAACCTGTGTCAGTTTGAGATGTGGAACAGCTGACCTCTGTTGTATACATCAGTGGATTCCTCTGTAATAAAATATTATAGTTGCTGAGGTACACACCAGGACTGTACTAACAACCACATATTTCCTTTACTCAGGAGATTTACCTTCAAAGAACCTGTAAATTCAACATAGGGACCGGGACAGGTCAATAGCTGATCTTTACATGTATGTAGAAAGAAAGACATTTTAATCCAGCGGTGTGTGATACAGCACAGTGTGCCAGAATCAGGACACTACCAAAGGTCTCAATGGCATCTACTTTCAGATAACACTTTATGGACAAACAATAGCAGTTGACATGATCTGCTAAATTAGATTTGCTATTCATTCATAAAAGCCTGATATAGTTTATTCTTCTGTGCCAATGACCTTTATTGTTATCCACAAACTGATAAAACACATCAATGAGCCACAATGTCAAATATGCAACTATGCTAACCTAAGCAACATTGTAACTTAAAATCTACCCCTACATCATTAGCTACTACACCTATTATTATTAATCTTCTATTATTATCATCATTATTATTCCTATCCCTATCATTCCTCTTATTATTATTAATATTACCACTACATTATTAGTATTATAAAATTCTAGGTAGAATTTGCATTGTGGCTCTCCGCTAAGTTTGAACTTAAGAACAGCTGGTGCAACTGGCTCCTAATCATTTGAATCCAATATATGTGGGTTCAGTTCATCAGGAAATCAACATGCAAACTAATTTTGAATCAAGTTTGTAATTTTTGTCATTATGCTGTGATATTTGATCTTCTTTCAGTGGAGTGTATAATAGTAAGAAGTGATAACTTTATGATGCCAAGAGGCATAAAAAACCTGGCGGTGTTGCTGTGAGTCATTTGGACCAGAACAACTCAAGTGTATCTTTAAAAGAAAGTGTTACAGTTACAGATGACAAGGTCAATGTTGCTCACCAAGGCTTTTTCTCCCCATTATCGTTCCAACCCTGTCAATCTGCCATTCTGTCTCACCCCGTGTCTGCCTGTCTGTCCATCCGTCCACAAATCCACCCTTTGTTATTCCATGAAAATCAATTCCACATTCTGATTTTGTGGCTGGACTGTAAAAGTGCAATGAACATTCTTCAGCATTATCACAACAATCTACTCTACCCTCTGATTATTCCCACAGAGTTCATTGACAGAAATGTGTCAAGTGGGCAGATACAACTTTATCTGTGTGTGACTTACATCTTTTAAGACCTTCTGCCTATCTGGCCAATTAAATTAAGGCTGGCTGAACTTTTCATCATCATTTTTTGCAACAGTTTTATAGCTGGCTTCATCCACGTTATGATTTCACACTTTGATACTGTATGTCAGTAAATGTGTATGTGCATAGGGATCCTCATGAGTGCCCTGCAAAACATTCATCACATGTAATTGGGGCTCTGTTTTCCCCACCGCGACACTCCTCACAGTTTTTCTCTGGGCCGCTCCTAGAGTGGAGTAAGAGCGTTTGTTTGACATTTGCCCATAACATCTGGCCACTGGGGTATTCCACAGTACAGCTTATTAACAATGCTACAAGCACACATGTGTTTCTCTTTACGACGCTAAGCAAAAGGAACACATCATCCAGCCTGCCACTATCCAGCCCCTTCCACAACAATGAGCCCATTCTCTGTTATTTACCCGCTTCCAGTCAGGGAAAGAATAGGCTTTTGACCATGAACACGATGAAATGTGGTCAAACCTGATCTATTGTAGGGGAAACAATTCTCAAAGACACCCCTCCACCACTCCCAGCCTCCCAGCCCCTCAATTAAACAAACTAGATGAATCTGTGTATAATGCACATCTGAACAGGAGAGATTATATAAAGTGGTCTGTTGGTAAAACCCCTAACCCTAATGCTATTGACTTGAACAAAGTCAAGCTGGAGGCTGACTAAGAAAAAGGTCCACAGTAGCTCTTGAGCAGGACATAGCAGTGTAAAGCTAAATGACACACAGGCAAAGCCACCCATATGTATGTACAAACACTAGACTACTGCATAATAAAATGTGATAATATTCCTTTTTTAAATTCATAATGCAAAATTAATTTACTGTCAACTTATATTTTACCTTGTGGTTGCTTTTAATTTTTGCTAAAAAAGGAAATGACAAATGTTAAATGAAGTCTAACAAATTAAAAGATCACACGGGTACACTTCTTAGCTTTCTGTTTCTCTTTAAATCTCTGTAACTATCCGTTCCATCCCTGTCTTGTAGAAGGTGTCTTACCTTTCTACGCACCTGTTGCTCTTTGGCCGAGTGGATCTTGACATGTTTGCGTAGGGAGCTGGGATCTGTGTAGCGCTTGGTACAACCGGGGATCTGACATGCGTATGGTTTCTACAAACAGAGAGAAAATGTTTCAGAGTATGAAATACATTTAAATTCACTTCATTGCTAAGGACAGAGACACAGGACATTAGGGTGTGAGTCAGAAAAATGAATACACAGAAAGTTTGAAATCTGTTGAAGTAAAGGCAGTAAAGTTAAAGTCCTACCTTTTAGCTGAGAATGACAGAATTTGAAGTAAGAAGAAGAGGAAAAAAATCATGAAAGAGAAAAGAAAAGATCCATTATAAAATATTTCAAAACCAAATTATGTCTTTTTTTGGTTTTTTTTGTTGTTTTTTACATTCAGGACTTTAAAGTTGGTCTATCTTCTGTTTCACTTGCTGTTGCATGTAGGTCTATCCGCCTTTTCTTCTCCCAATGTAGTAATGAACTGCCTCTCCTGGTACTGACAGCATCAGTACTACATGATTAATATAAGATGCTCGACGATGTATCTAAAAACACTCAGCTAATATTTATGCACGATTAATAAAATAGGACTGTAATGGGAAAATGTCTACACTGGATATTGTGGACCAATAAACAGTTTAACCAAATCTGTCTAGTGTTACTCAGTCTAATCTGCCTACATCTCCCTCCTTACAACCAGTCTAACAGACATGACATCTGTAAAACGACTGCACCGTCATGCAGTTTCCTCATCATTTCACATTCTTCTCATTAAACAAGAAAATATAGCATGTAGCTCGCTGATTGAGGGATTTTTCCCCTCACAGCAATTTTTCTTTCATCCTCAGGAATATAAGTTGGCCATTAAAGTGTAAGGGGATATGTGTGTCTATATTAGCTCTGCCTCCATACCTCGACCTTCTCTGTAAATAAGCCATTGTTATTCCAAAGTGCTTACAGTGCCACTCATCTCTGCCATGTTTGTTTTACCAAGCAATGCGCCCGATACAGCGCAGAACCTTGAGTAAAAAAAATTTAAATATCAAGCACAACTTCTGTGTAGAATAAATATCATTAAAGCTTGAAAATGATTTTCCTCCAAAGTGTTTTTGGCAGGGCAGGCAGCTGGGCAGGCACAGTGAATGCCTTGGCGGGGTGTTAATGTGAAGCCATAAGCATCGGGGTCCCAGATTAGCTGTATCATTTGTCCTACTGTGGAAAGAGTGGGTGGTGGAAGAAAATCCTTAACTGATAGAATAACACAAGTCTGCATTCAGAACTCTACTTAAGTAAAAGTTCTGAATGATTTACTATTACAAGTACCAAAAGCATTGGTGGCTGGCCAATAGAGGAACACAGGGGGATAATAGTCTGGAAATATAAATAATATTAAAAAATACAGTTAAAATGAATGTCTTTCAAGCAAATTTTTGCATAAAGTGTTTTTTAAAATTTGTGCGCCTACTCATTTAGCGAGTGGCGGGGGGGGGGGGTTGTTGACTGCTGCCGAACGACTTGTGAAAATATTTTTTTAGGGAACGAATTTAGTTCCATATTGTTAATAATATTGTAAAAATCTGAACTGAGTTGAAGAGTTGTTGAACCTAATCGAGGGTTTGATTAAGGATAGAGGGGGTCATATGTTGTTTAAATTGTAAAGACCTCTCTAAATGTAAAGTAATGTGACAAATTTGTGATTTGGGGGTACATCAGTAAAAGTTCATTGACTTGACTGAATATGGCTCTATGGAAGCAGAGTATTTAATATGAACTTAATTAACATTAATTTAATTAACTTAATTCAATTCAGGTTTAAGTCTACAGCACTTTTGAATGACCTATCCAAAATAATGTCCTTGATTTCTAGAGTTGCGATTGACTTTTGTTATTGCTTTTTTGGCTGTTTGGTTGAAACTGGTAAATTGTTAGGGACTGATCACAGATTATTTTAAACTATCTAGTAATAATCTTAAACATGTTTAGACTGAAATAGTTGATAAGAGTAGAAATTACTGTAAAGAAAGCTGTAAAGTATAAAAAAGAACAAGTAGCTCAACTGTCCTTAAGTAGCTACATAATTTGAGCAAAACAACTTATTTACTCCTTAGCCGTGTTGGCGTGCGGATGGTGATAAAGTGAGGCATTGGTGGGGTTTCTGAGACATGACGAGTGGCAGCAATGGCTGACTCAACCTTTCCTTCCCTTTCCACAGGTCAGACAAACAGGCAAAGCTCTGTCTGAGCTCGCAGCTCCAATCCAGAGTCTGTTACGGCCCGAGCTGCGACTCGGCCTAATGGAACTGATCATTTAATGATCTGTGGCGTGTCACTGCCAGCGTAAAGAGAGAGAGAATGCCACACTGCTCACTGAATGACAGTCTGACACTGTCAAGATGTGGAAATAGGCACTGAGACTTGGATGGCAGTGGAGTTTTTAATGTGGGTGTAAAAGTGATGGAGGGATACACTATGAGCACACACCAGACACCCACTGAGTGTATTGCTAGTTTTTTCGACAACTAATATTTTCATTTTGCATATAATCTAATCCCTGAATGGTTTTGAAACTAAATGCAGCTTGTATTTACAGTCCATAATTTCATGAAGCCATCCTTTCTGCAACACGGCGACCACCCAGACTATAACTGTTGGCCCGAGACAGGTTAAACATTAATCTACTCTGGAGAAACATTGGGAGGTGAGTCAGAGCAGAGACTTAGTTTCTGACCGTGTCCAGGTGAGTGCGCTGATGCTTGGCGCGGTCGCTGGAGTTGCTGAAAGCTTTCTGGCAGCCGGGGTGCTGACACAGGTACGGCTTCTCTCCTGTGTGGCTCCTCAGGTGGATCTTCAGGTTCTCCAGACGCGAAAACGCTTTGTTACAGCCCTCGAACTGTGGAGGAGGGAAGACAGACACACTCAGGCAGGTATGCACAGGACCACACAAGGAAATAAACATACACCCACATGAATGCACACACACACACACACACAGAAAAAAGAAATCAATCAGTGTAAAGCTGGCAAATTCTGATACAATGTGGGCTCTGTGTACGTGTTCGTCTGTGACTCAGAAAGAAGCTGTCCCACTCTTTCCCTCAGTCCCTTGATCACTCATACAGCTGGAGGAGTTCACTCTGCACCGCATATTCATCAGCTATGGAAAAGTGAGAGACGTTTAAGAACATGGGTGGTATAATCACAAGCATTTTTTCCATGGCTCTTGAATTACCCGGCCAATCCAAGGACCTTTGTTGAAACCCACGTGCACTTGAAAGACAGCGGCATGCGTGACAGTGCACCTTCCTCAAGGCTGCCGCTGCGTCTACACTGCAGGGGAAACTGGAGCGTGCCATACAGTGGCGGTTAATGGGCTGTAATGCATAGCATGAGATAAGTGTTCTGCTGTGTATAGTGCATAGTGCATTAGACTGACAAGTGACAGTGACTGTAAACAAGCTCATATCCGACCCAGCTTGGCCCATTTGATACAAACCACTCAGTCAATGAACACCACAGATTTGTTAACACGTGAATGATTCATGAGGCTTCTCGCATATCCACTCCTGCCTACAGAAAACACAGCTGATTGGTTGATGAGGCAGTCCATGTTGAGACCCCCTACAGGGGCTGCTGTGTAAAGAATCACAAAGTGTATGTGTATACAGTAGTATGGGAAGCATAGCTCAGGGTTACTTATATCTAAGGTTAATCTCATTTAGGTATTCAGCAGCACCTTGACATCAATACGCTGAGACTTGACTGCCACAGAGTACAATAGGAGCAGATGAGGAGCTCATGTTGGCATCCGTCTTTTGTAGAGCCACTTGCCTGTCACCCTATGAGGACTTTAGAAAACTGCCTTGTATGACTGGTCATAAGAAAAGAGAGGGGCACAAGACAGGGTGGACACATGGAGGTGGAGAAAAAAGAGGTGGTCAAGATGGAAAAGGAGGCCGTTCTAGGAAGAGTACCGCACCTGAATAACTGAAGATTAGACAAATTAAACAGATAATGGATCAAAAAACGACAGCAATGTTTGAAACGCAATTTTCAGTCTTGCCTGTTCTGTTTACTGTGGCGTGATCCTGATGAGTTTGATGTAATGAATGAAAAGTTACACCTGGAACTATTTAACAGGAACTAAATTCAGTCCCTGGTTCCTCTGGTCAAAACACAATGTACAACAGTAAGTAAAAAAGGTTCTCAGTTCCCCGGGAAAGTTCTTGTGATGGAAACAACTTAACATCAGTACGATTCGAAATTTTCTGACTTTGGCGCCCCCAGGTTGAATTGTGGCACCGCGGCAGACACAAATGCAGAATTTGAAACATGCTATGATCACATGAAAAATCATTAAAAAAAATTCTACACAGTTTATATATATTTTTTACCTACTTACTGTAAATATTTTTAAATAATATATATCAAGGACGATAAGATAAAGCAAGGTAAGATGACAGTTGATGAACAATGAGATGGCTAAACAAAGGAGTCGTCATTCATTCTCTGTCAAGATCCTAAATATGGGGTTCAGAACAATGAGAAACAGCCAGGGAGGCATTCAGTCTTATAAAAACATGGCACAACTACTCCAACTTTAAACTCTGAAGTTTCCTCTTAAATGTCAGAGACAATATCTTCTAAAAGAACCGCTTCCCCACTCTTAAATCTCACCTAAAACCAGTTTCTCGCAAAGGGCTATGCTGACCTCAGTGCAAATACAACTTCATTGACAAGCTGTTGCGGAGGCGCTGCGGTCTCTACTGTCCATTGTACCCTGACCTTTAGTGAAGCCTGCTGACAACAGGTCGGGTTACGGCTAAGGAGAGAGTGACACCATTCTTCTAATGGGCCTTCAGCTTCATCTAGACTCAATACTCATCCCTGGTCTCCATTCACTCACACAGCACAGACAGAGCCTTCTTTTCACTGAGGCTTCATTTAATATAGGCGAAACCTAAGCCAGTCATGGTAGAGCCGTGTTGGGTGACCAGGGGCTGATCTGTGGGTATATGTGCCTGTGTGGCTCAGTAAGAGAGTCTTAATCTGCCCAATTATGGCTACACAGTGCATAGCTCCTCATGAAGTTTGCAAGACCTTTGAACTTGAGTTTGGGAACAATAGCACCCTTTAAAATCAGACAGCTGTTTTTTTTTGTCTTTTACAACAAGCTGCAAAATAATAATTTAAACTGAGCTTCTGAAGTGGATTTTACTCTAAACAACACTAGGCAAGCATGTGTACACCAAAACATAGGCTGTGGATCTCATCCAAGTAGGTCTGGGGTACCAGAGTTTATGGGACAAACTTCTCAAACGCAACAGTACAGTAAAAGCATCAGAATCCACATAAGAATGTCACCTAAATTAAATACAGTCCAACATGAGCAATATTATGATTTAAATTAAGAAATATCTGAACTAGACTAACAATCCGAGTGAGCGATTCAATTGCAACTTTTAATACCTGACAGTTTTTTAATACTCAGTGGGACAGACACAGTTCAATCTGTAATTAAAAGGAGGTTCAATAATCAACCCTATGTACAAGACTTTGACATAATTAGCGCCCATCTAATCAGCTATATTTGGACCTGTGTACTGCGTGGTGCGGATAAAGCTGAAACATATTCAGGAAAAATCCATGAAAACATGACTTTCTTCTGGACTAGACAGCAACACAAAAGTCACAATGAGGAAGAGGACTGGAACGTAGTTTAAATACAAAACCCAGGTTTCATCAACACACATACACCTTGTCCAGGCTTCAGCATACAACCATGGAAAATTTCTTTAAGCGTTCACAGCGTTGTACGGGGGAAACATATTATTCTAAAGTCATGCTTCGGATGGAAACGAGAGACGCAGCGAGGGTGGGAAAGTTTAATAAAAATCTCAGTGCAAAGGAGCATCCACACTGCCACACCACTCATGACAGACACGCTCCATGCTGACTGCTGAAACACGGCGCCGAGCATTTGAGTTTAGAAAACAAACACGGCTATTATTGACATGCCAATTTTGTGTATTTATGTATAAGGGAATAATCACTCTTTCATTGCTTTCTTTTCCGCAATACAAATTTGAGGCTAAATTATAGTTACGGGTCCGTGGAGGAAACCGTGTTAATCGTGTAGAGCGTATTATTACTCTGAGAGCTGGACTAGCAGGGAGACGGCTGAGTATGAGGTTTTCCTGCCTGCTGGGAAACCAATAGGCACTGCCACCTCTAGGCATGGACATTACCCAAAATCCTGCATGAAAAATGTTATGTTACAGTAAGATGTTTTAGCTTGGCCAATCTGGTGGTTAAAATGACTTCTTTCAGTGAGTTCATGGATTGATTAGATTTGGATATTTGGGTGACGCAGTGCTGTGCCATTTAAATCCAGTATTGCTCCTGTTATTGAAGGACGTGAAAGTGTTTTAACAGTATTAATGTAGGTAGTGCGTTGTCTTATTTTGGTAAAAATGTGACCCAAGGCAATTAATCATCCCAGGTTATGGGTTTGATTCCCACTAGATTGAAAATATAAGTTAAAAATATGATGATAAAAGCCTCTAAAAATAATAATAATATGCATGTTAAAAAAGCATATATGTCAGTAGGTTCCCTATATCGTCCATGAGGAGTTGCCTAAAATATAAACTGTTTAGAAAGTAATGAACACACATTTTAAAGTGGTATAAACAGAGAGTTGTGGTAGCTGAGGCTTCTGACACAGGATTGATTTTACCTTTGATATTATCTATGAAAACAGTTTAGACAGCGCTAATCACATTAATTGCTTTAAACATGTTTAGTTTTCCTCTCTGAAACCTCCATCTAAGGTAAACCATCAGATCACCACACGAGGGGTGCGGCAGCATGGCACTGGCAGTATGAAGGGATTTGAGCCCCATTTGACACCATCTCACTCTTGAGTGGGGTGTTCAGTAGCTCGGTAAACATTCGGGACGACAGCGGGGTCTTGACATGGCTGAAGGGGGCGAGAGCGGCTTGAAAGGGTGTACCAGCAGCTGATTACAACAGACAGATTATGGGCCCAGCATGCAGGCTAGTGGAGAAGCGGCGCGCCTGAGGCCTTCATGGGAAATGACTCCTGACTGGCAGGGAAGAGGCCAAACAGTGTCGGGGCTAAAAGGCAGCAGTGTACGGCCCTCCTCACATGCGGCGGCTCATTAGCAACCTGCAGGAGCTGCGTATGGTGGAAACAAACAAGCCGTTATGGAGGGGTGTTGGGAGGAAATATGGCTGCTGACATTAGGACAGAAATCTGATTAAAAGCTTTAATGAATGGCATAAGAAGAGAAATGCAGTAGGAGGAGAGAATCAGAGGTAAGGTAGAGGTTCTTCTCTTTGGAAAAACAATATCTGACTATGGGCCTTGCAGCCAAGGTTATCACCTACAGGAGTAATTTTTTCCCCAAAGAAAAAGCTCCAGGATTTTCTCTCCTGACGATCAAGCTTTTCTGGCGTTGCTACAGATGGGAAGGAATCTCCTTCAGCACTAATTTATGTCTCTTGCCCTGGGCAGAAATTGTAGATCAGGCCTCTGACTAATGATGGGGAGATGGGATTCAACTGTTCGGCTGCTTACTAGCATGAAATTCACCATTACTCATGTTCAGAGGGCCCCCCATAAAAGAAAAAAGGTCCTCTGAGCCTGAAAGCCTCCACCGGTTCTCTGCTGTGATTAGTTTTACCTAATGCATCCAGGCTCCTTTACAGCCAAGCCTGACAGACGCGATAAAGGGCAAAAGAGTTTTGGTGGTACAAACATTGCCAAATAAAACATGTTATAAAGTGCAAATGCTCAAAAGCAGCCTGTGTAACTTTATAAGTATGAAAAAAGGGGTTTGGGGGAATGAGTTGGTTTATCACAAGGTGTCTTTCTCTGCCCTGACCAACAAGGAAAACCACCAACACTTCAGGATCTGTTCAGAGAGGAGGCTGTGGAGCAGAGTGCCCCGGCTGCGGATGGGAGGAACATGTGCATTTAATCTTCCTGCTTCCAAATGCCCTGTGGCAACCACAGCAAAGAGCAGAAAAACGTAAATGGATGAAATTATATCCATATGATTCAACGAGACAGCTAAGGAGAGGCAGGTTTCTCATGCACTTCGTCAGGATACAAAATTAAACACAGCTTGTCTAAAACATTCGCATTAAATAGTTTACACATATCATTTCCACTGCAAAGCGGGACCCTTTTAGCAGCCAGTCTCATCTGCTGCGAGCAGGAATTTAATTTGAATCGAAGATACCGGTGTACTTTTTTTTTTTTTTCCCCCCCACAAACTGTTCCTTGAAGCATCTTTTGTTCCCGGTCTCCTGCACTTTGCCTAATTTTTGGGAAGCTTTGATTTATGACTGGTGAGATATGAGTACACACAGCAAATGACTGGCAAGGGAGTGTTGTCCAGATGCGAGTGAACAAGCGAGCAGAGCAAGAGCTCAGCCGATAAATTGGTGGGAGGAAGTAGTCATGTAAATGACTAAAGAAATTGTTCTTAACAGCCATTTTGCACTCATGCCTGAATAGTTTGGGGGGCAGATTAAAAACTATGTGGATGGCACAACAGGAAACATTCCTATGATGACTAAATGAGGCTGCTCACATAATGAGCCAGCCCATCTGTACTGTTCCTCTCGCAGACTGTTTGCTGGAGATTGAGGAGGAAGTGTAGTGATGGATCTGAACCCCTGTTCCTGCGGTGGAGGCCTGGCACAGTGCGAGCCTGGCTGCACAACAACATAGTGAGGCTTTATGGAAGCACTTAACCTGCTGTGATTCAGAGGCCTTCATTCAAATGTCTACCAGCTCTGCAGCCCTGCATCAGATTAGAGAGCTAAGATGTGATTTCCTCTTAAACCAGGCAGCCTGGGGTTTACCGGTTCGCCAGGTTGAGGGAAAAAGGAAAACAGGGACTCATTCTCAAAGAGATGAAGCGGACTGACAAGGAAAAGGGTATGTCTTGTGTTTTATCATGCGGCGTTAGCAGAGAACCAAACCGACTTCCAGCTTGATTCTTCTGTTGTCCCAGCATATTAGATTTTCCTTCTGGGCAAAGGCTCAGGGTGTCAAGAAGTCATTTTCACACAGACACTCAACTGTATGATCACGGGTCAGCTGTACAGCTCCATTTGAAAAACACTACTTCTAACAAACACTGGATGAAGTTTCTGATCGCACTATAAGTCTGAACTACAACAGCAGATTGGACAAGTGATGCTCTTTTCAGACATGGAATCAGTCACATTGCTGGCTTCAACTATCTGTTAAAGGAATATGTTTTTGGCGCTTGAACATCCTGTATGTCCCCTTACATCAATGTTCCGTAACGGCTGCATTCAAACATGACGGGACTGTAGTGTTTGCGGGGTATTTTGTCCGTTTCTTAATTTAACCTTGTGCTGTTTCAGCCTTTTTGTGAATGTGACGATATTCAATTTTAGACATGAGTTGTGTTGGAAGTGTTATGGAAATGTTAATAGGTCTGACAGAGAGATTGCTGCCATGAGTTTTACAGAAAAGTTACTAAAATAATTATTTAAACATGAGACCTACATGTAAATTGCCATCATATATGTTGTTAAGGGACTTTTTATGTTCCTATGCAAAACAGAACAATTACTATATTGTTCTTAAAACAGTAAGATTGAAAGCTGAAAAAAGACTTATTGTACAGTTGAATATTGGCTAAATAACCACTGGATATGAGAGGAATTTAGGATGTTCACTTTAGTGAGGAGACACATGATCCTGTGACCTCTCATTCAGTGAAAGGCTTCTGAAGGAGCCATCCCACTTTGTTTCGTGACAGTGTGTTTATTCTCACTCCCAGTCCTAAACATTTATAATGGCTAATTAGAGTGCAATACAAAGCTTCCAGTGCCACAGCCATTAGTAACCATCAAGGCATTAATTATAAACCCATTCACGAAATCCGAACCCGCCATGAAAAAGACAGACTGGGGGTTACGCAATGAAAATCCTAAACATGATCTGTGTTGCGAGCCGGCGCCTGGACTGATGTTACTGGCAGTCAATGCAGGATCCTGTTTGACGGGCCCATGAGCTACGGCGCCCTCTGACACCCACGCTTCAATCTGTCCAGCACCTTTCACTCACACCTGCCTCTATGCTAACTCTCGCTTTCTCTCTCTTCTCTCTTTTACCCCCTTCTGCCAATAAGCTCCTCTTGCTCCAGCTTTACAATGGGGTGTTATATACCTCAACATGCTCCATGACTCCTTTTATATATCCGCAATTGGGGGATGAAAAACACTAATTCATCATCAGCCAGTAATGACAATAACATTATGTTTAATTGATGCATTTTATTGGTCTTTTGTTGGACTATTAGACAAATACTGTACAACCCAATGTGATGATTGGCCTGTGCCCTGAAGTGATGTTTTTTATTTTTATCATCACTATCATCCATCATTTTCTGCTTCCTCTGGGACACCTCGCCCCTCAGTCTGTCTAGCATTGTAACTTTTGTATTTAGGCATTCGTTTGACTCTCTCCATCACAGATATTCTTCTTTTACTCTAAAAGTAAAAGTATGTTGCTTTACATGCTGTCAGCTCGAAATCACAAGAATGGAAAGAGCGCTCTCTTTTTGTCTCTTTTTACTTTAACCTTTAGCCTTGTCTACTTCTACTGTAATTTCCTTAATTTCCCAGGGTGAAACCTGTCCAAACAAAAGGGAAAATGGGTCACATTACTCGCTCAAAATGCAACATGTCTCGTAATTGCATTTCATTTTGGTCTATTGAGGCTGCTGGAAATGGAGAAATTGGCATCTTTGGACATTGCCAAAGGTCTGGAAAGATGCCTTCGCTCTGACAACAACTCCTGACATTAACCATTCATGCTTTAGAGAAAAATAAAATCCACTGCTAAACCACAGCACACATCAATCCAGAAAACCAAAGTACAATGCCAGTAGCTGATTTGTAAGTGAAAGTGTTTTAGGGTGTACTTTTTAGGTATGGTATGGATTCTTGCTGTGGTCAGAGAATATTTCATGCTAATGTACATACCTCAACACCACAATTTTATTTTTTATTAAATGCATATAGGGACACTCTTCTTTGTTGCATTCCCACTTTTTGATTTCAGATGTGGATGTATTTTCCGATCTTACCCACTGTCTTTCAATTCTTGAGTGAGAACCTAGTATAATGAACGCCACAGTTGAAGTCACAGTGCTCCTGTATCGCAGAGACATGTTGGGTAAAGAAATAAAAGCCCTTCTCCCTTTTTGGCAAAACATTCGTTGTCCACACAAGGCAAGAGTTGACACAGCTGTCTAAAGCCTCACACCTTCTGTAGCATACACTGGGCGACTCTATAACTCTGACGTGACAACAAATAAACACTGTAGAAGTCTAATGAGTTGCCAAGCCAAATACCTTGATGCCAGAAGCACTATAGTATTCAGACAGAAAACATGCCAGCAAAATTAAACAATAGGTCAACATGGCATTTTGATCAACACCAGCCCAAGGACTCAAGCAGGGTGTAGGAGAAGAGTGTGTGTTTATGCAACCCTCTGGAGGGGGACCAGACCACAAAGCCTTCTGGGTAAAAAAGCAGCTGCCCAAGAAATGTGGTGCAACCGAGATGCCACAGTGCCCCTAGATTTGTTCACTCCTCAACATGCCAAGGTTGTGTTCTTTTCTGCTCTCTGTGGGTTTCAGGCTCCAGTTTCCAGTTATGTGGATACGGCTGGTTGCAATATATCAGACTGCTCTAGACATTCAGTGTGTCAAGTCAAATCACGGCTCAGGCGTTCTCAGCTAGCACATCACCATTCATTCACATTTCAATAAATCAATTCACCACATTTCAGCATATATAGTTCTCTATTCATAGTCAATAATTCATTTCACACTAACATGTCCGTGCCCGCAGTCCGATAGGAAAACACATTTATTTGAGTACAAAACCACTCCCCATTCCTGTGCAATTACGACTGGACTCAAGCAACCCGCCAATGGCAAAAATCACGAGGTTCCACTATTCACTGGTATTCATTGTTAAAAGTTTTCATATTCATGGAATATTTCCTTCAAATTTCTCATCAGATATATGTTTATGTTAGCCGTAATACGAGTCCCAGCCTGGTACTTTCTGGCCTCACAATTTGCCAGTTAGAGTGCAGCCACATTACAATACACCATTTTTCTCATATACAATATGGATTTCCTGGCTGTACTTCAAATCATGCATGACCTGATCTAAATGTCTTGGCTTTATGCCTTTCAAGATGAAATTACTGGTGATACTTATGTTTTGTTTGTTTTGCCCTCGACAAGGATGCAGTGCGATCTAAATGACAGCTGCTACGTGACACAGTATGAAAGAGAGCTGTTATGAGAAGCTGGAAGAACAGGGGAAAAACAAAAGGATATGCTCTGACTTAAAGGCTTCTTACTTCTACTGTAATTCTGCCTGAATAACTAAACCAATCTGCTTCTAAACCCCGCATAAACCTTTTTACATTGATGTTAAACCAATTCCAAAGCTGAACTGACTGAATGTGAAACAGATGTTTTTAGAAGTGAACAGAAAGCGAGAGGGTTTCTTTAAGGAGACAGAGATCGTTGGGGTGTAAAACTCTACAGGGGAGAGGTAAATCCAAGCTTAAATATCTCTGTAGTCCCAGTTCTGTTGGGACACACAATCATAAAATAGGCTAATAAGAAATTGGATCATTCTGTGTATCCTGTCCTTAAATGTCCCACTGCAAAAGCGTTTTGGTCCTGTCTCTCTTCCACTCTCTAATCCCCCCCCTCTCTCATTATCAATCATTACAGTAGATGTGGTTTGGGTAAAGGCTGACTATTTTGATATATGTGCCATTTAACACCACAATCCATGCCTCAATATTCTCCTTGGATCTTTCCATTTGGATCGCTCTTCACTTTCTCACTCTCTGGTGGGCATTTGAAAACCCACTGAAGGTCTTGACAGTGTAAACACACAAGTCTCAGCTTGGAGAGCTTGGTCGACTTGTAACAAACACTGTGTGCGCAACGGCCCTGCTAATGCTTCAAAAATGCTCTCAAGTCCGCATTCAGTGCATACCACATCACATGTCATGCATAATGCCTTGTGATGAATTCTGGGCAAAAATGGCATTTTTGGGGATGACATCAGTGGAGCTGAATTGCCTGTCTGGCTCCGTTTCTTCCAGCCTTCACGTCTTTTCTCAAACATTCAAATTAAACCCGGCACACTAACCACAGAACACTGCAGTGCATAATTTAAACTTGACACCCTTAACTTAAACACGTCTTTCACTACATAATTTATCCATACTTCTCTTCGTGTTTATTTTGTACAGTAGCAACTCGGTTTCTCATATATATTAGCTGCAGGTCTAGCCCAGTCTGCTGTGGTGAGGTGTGGTTCTGGCTGGGTGGTGGGATACTGTCCTCGGGCCATAGCATGGCCATGAGGCAGAAGTGGTCCCGGTGTGTATAAATCTCCTTCTTGTTTGCTTGTTTTTCGTGGCGGCTGGGGGTAGATGTTGCTCTGGACTCAGTTCTATGCAGTTCCCTCTGCTTACTGACAAGTCAGCAAAAAACAAAAACAAACATCTGGATGCGCTAAGAGTTTTACCTCTGTTCAACACACACACTACAAGCTGGCCAGTTTGGTGGGAATGTTTGCGGAGTGGCTGCTGTGCCACAAATTGTGCATGGGCACAAAACAAGGCCAGTGTGTGAATGTGAGGAGTGGGAGAGGATGGTAACCTCTGAGCAGAAAGGACCTGTTATGTCTCTGCCCCATAAAATGCCAAAAACATACTTTGGCTATAATAATTTGACTGCAGCAAAGAAATGGTTAAGTATGCCTCCGCAATGCACATGATCCATGACGGTATACAGCAAAAAAGCACTATTGAGCACTAACAACCAGGGAAAATGTAGTTCTAGTTTAGAGTCTAGAAGGGAGTTTAAAAAGGCTCATGACCTAAGAAAGAGATCCCACGGCTCTTCTCCATCCATTCTCCCTCTCTCTGCTGCATAATCCAGGTTCGCATCCCTGCAATAGCCCACTGAACATGACAAAGACCCTCACACACACACCAGCTTCATCTATCCAATGTATTAGTAAACTGATCTGGCTCAGTAGAGAGGTTAAACTGATTAAGGTTTTGGATGGGACACAATTATGACACAATGTCCATGCAATGTATAACCAGTCGCAGCCCTGGGTCTTCAGGTTTCCGATACCAGAGCGTGATTAAATGTTGAGGAAATGTGGAAACTCAAAATATTGCATTCCACACAAATGCAATTAGAGTGTATCACATGTAGTAAATCCTGCATGCTTTGATACCTGGTGATGAGCTTGAAAGCAAGGTAGCTGTAGCTGTTTGACCTTTTGTAGCTTGAGTTCATCGTAGCAGCGTACAATACTTTCAAGAAATGCACCACTGCTTGTAATGTGCATGTTATACCAATATGGATTGTTAGATGTATTTCTAAAAGCAACAATCACTCAAATACAACCAGAGCTTAATGAGAGCTGCTCACCCAGCACATATGTGAAACGAGTTTCTTCTGCTTCCGGTCATGGGTGGCCATAATTCATATGCATAGGTGTCTTCCTATAGCTCTGCCTGGCACAGTTTGTTATTTTGTGGCTTGATCCCAGCTAAAATTACTAGGCTACAAGGTTAACATTTTTGTTGTGGCAAATTATGATTAATGATGATAATCTAGCTGCAGAACCTCTACACCAGCAGAGCCAGACCTGCAGTTTTAGACATGTCAACTTGCGACACTTTTCGGCACAAGTTAGCAGGTCTTGAGCAAGAAGTTCCTATGCACGAAATGAACATACTTTACTATTTTGTACTAACAGGAAATCCTAATTGTATCCCTTTCCAATGAAAACATACTGAAAACCTGTTAAAATTTGTTTTGAATTAGGACACAACTGTTGACATGCAGATGTGCATCATACAGACTGAGAAAGAGAGCGCAACCGAAACTTCAACACTCAGACTTTTGAGGTTTTAACTAGAACATTTTTGCATCACGCTAACATTCAGTCTATATTGAATAGTCAGACATTTAATTGCATTGAATGTTAGCATTCGAAATATACTGTATATAAATAAAAAATTTTACCTATCAGAGCCCAAGGCTTAAATTATTTATTTTTCTTTTTCACTTTTGCCTTTCACTTTTCCAGTTAAAATGCATAAAATTAATTTATTGTTTAAAATGTTATCATTAAACACAATAAAGAAAGAAACAATATTGGCTTTATTTAATTTCAATTAATTGTAATCATACTGAGATTAGATTTTAGTTATTAACTATATTTATTTGGACTATATCATTTATACAACATACAAAACCACACAGGTGTAATTTTTCTATCAAAAGGATACTTAAGACTATAAATAGCTAAAATATTAAATACATCTTATACATAAATCATGGAATACTTTATTCTTTATGTAATGCCAATGACAAACAAATAAACTGTTACATTAGTTATTACTTGAAACACTCTGTTTCAAGTAAGAACTAAAGAGTACCAAACAAAAAGATCCAGAAGGGACACTCTGGTGTTTGTTGTGGTTTTGTAGGTGCAGTAAGGTTTGAGTGCTAAAGTCAGACATACATGCTAGGTAGTGGGGGAGAAGTGGGGGAGAAGAGGGGGAGGTACAGGACAACATTACTGCAAAAGATTGACGGGAATACATTTTTCAGCCTGACAAGAAGTTGGCCTGGCCCACTCAACAAGGAAAACAAGCAAGATCCATCTATCCAGGGCTTTCATTTGTATGCCAAAACATCAGTCGCGGAGCCCCTCCGCCAGCAGTTTCATCATACAAATATCACATGTGGACAGTGTTGGGTTACTATTAGCATGACGACCGGACTGCCAAGCGGCAGAGCAGACCTGACAGGAAAACAGAGGATAACCACTGGATAAGATTATGGGTTTGTAGAAAGAAATTAGACTATCTAGCTACCTGATGAACTCATTTGCTTGGAGAATGACTGACGTTAATTCTGAAAATGATTTAATGGGTAGCAGAGGCAGAGGACCTTCAAGTAAAGTGCTATAAGTTGATCTCCGCCAGGTCCATATTTGGGCCTGATTAGGTTTTTACATTTGTGCCAACTTAACTGACTTTAGGAGTTCTGTTTTCTAAGCATGCAGTTACTTCTGACGTGCTGAATCGATGCCCTTTCTCGCCTATTGACCCTGATTACTTTCAATGAGCCATATACAGACCTCTCCTCTCCCAGGACATTGGAGTGAGTATGTATGTATATATGTGTGTGTGTGTGTGTACAGCCCGAGGAACTAGATGGCCTTGCTGATCCACAATATTTTGTGTTTGTAATTTGGTTTCCATGCATGCCTGAGTTTCTTGGGTCAGTTTGAACGTCTGCATGTTCTTGCTGTTGGGTGAAAAACATTATGACTGCAATTGTGGAGATTTTTAATGTTATCATCAGCTAAGTATTGACATGCTACTTTAAAGAATTAGAAACGTTTTCTTTCTTCCTGAAAAGCTAACATTTTGCAAAGATGTATATGTGCGTCTGAGCCTCTCAAAGTGCTCTTTAGGATCTGAAAGCGAACCAAGGTCCATACATCTTCACTACAGGTAGTTTTGGGCCCCGGTGGTTCAGAAACTGGACTCAGAGATTGTGGCCTCTAAATTGTCCAGACAGGCCCGAGTGTCAGAGGCTCATACAGGTACAAACACATTAATATCAATGTCACTCGCCACCCGCACCCAGTGCCCAGACAGCTCCAGTTTCAGGCGGCATTCAGAGGAAAAGTCGGGTCATGTGCTGAACCTCAGTTTTAATTAGCTAATGGCACTCCCTGTTTCATCTCCTGCGTCTGAGCTGATTGCTCACAAAAGACTCCATTTACCCCTGAAAACGCACGCCATCTTGGCATCGGCCCGTGCTCTACGTCTCAACATCTGCTGTGGAGGGATTTTGCCACTCTCCTCCAAAAATCAGTCTAGTAAATCTAAAATATATATGTTTGCTAATTTCACACTAGTGAAAAAAAGAGGAAAAATGTCATGATCTACACTTTTTTCCAGCAGGCATCCAGACATCCAACTTTCCTTCAACAAGTGGTTTGACTAAGTGGGTCAGTGACTGTGTGCGTGTGTTTTGGTGTTTGTCTGTGTGCGCACGCATGTGTATGTGTTTGGACAGCGTCCCATTAAGCAGCTAATGCTGGCTGTGTTTTATCATTGTGAAATTTGTCTTTTCAGCCAGGTACAACATTTTTTATTTTTATTTTTAAATGAATCCTTAATATTGTATCCCAGCCAAAACCATCTTAATAACAGCATTACCTGTGCTTTTATGAGAATTTCTAAAAATACTGCACCTTTCCAAAAGAATCTTACTTAAATCCTGCATGTAAAGAGAGCAGAGTACCAAAGCCACTGAATCAGGTTTCATGCCTTGAACCACTACATGAATCCTTTATCCTACAACAACATAACCTCCTCTAATGACATTTAAAGCATACTATTGTCTTGACTAGTATCAAAAAGAAATTTGCCAAAGAAACCAAATAGAGTGCACAGGGCTGTACTCCTGCCTGAAGTAACTGCCATGTAAATGCTCTGTCCTTTCCACACAAGTAGCTTCTATGGTTTAGGAGGATATTTTTCTGGCCTCCATAGCTCACAGTCCAGTCTTCAGACACTTCAAATCCGCCGGGCCGGCCTCTGACAAAGCAGAACAATATCAAAGTCTGGGTCCATGTCAGGGCTACTCTTGCTGGATATATTTTTAATATTTATGCAGACACAGGAAAAAATGCAATAAACTAAAACAACAAGTGAATTAGGAATGAAACACAACAGGATATTGCAGAGAGATTATGTTGTTTCCTTTTCGCCCATGTGTCCTCCAGTGCTTGCCTGCCCTACACAACAGCCCAGGGCCGGCTTTAATTGGCGGGGAGAGGGAACCAAACATATTTTCTAAAAAAAAAAAAGGTAGGAGACGTTTTGTAGAGGCACGAACTCAGCAATCTACGTGTGGAAGGAACTTACTTTTTTCTTTAATGTGGAATTTCATAAAATATTAGCCAGGTACAGACTGTGACAGGCCTATGCAGCGGTCGGGCTACAACTTGTGTGTTGTGATAATGACTTTTTCTTGCCAAGACACAGCATGAAGCAAATGCTGTGCAGCTGTAAGAAGAAAAAGAGATACAGTGTATATAGATAGAGAGAGAGAGAGAGAGAGAGAGAGAGAAAAAGAGAGAAAGGGAGAGAGATGTGTTATGTTTGGATGTGAGGAGAGCCCTGTTTCATGAGCGCTCGCTGGAATCTGCCGCTGGAAACATAATAAAGGGATTAGCTCTGGTTTTTCTAGAGAATTTGGTCCTGAAACAGAATGTCTCATCTGCTTCCTCTATACGAATTGCTCAAATTCTTGAATGCCTTTGTCTATTGCATGAGCACAACAAACACAAGAGGCATCAGTGCTAGTGGCCAAAAAGCACACAAGCTCAGACAAAAAAAAATAAAAAAATAAGGATTTGGGATGAACACAACTAAAATACATGAGCATGCTCACTCTTTAAAACACACACAGAGACACTAGGTTTAAATAAGTACATAGTACTTACTTAAATCCATATAGACTATAGACTAACACAAACACAGTTACAAATACACACAGAGAGCGTGTTTATTTTCTCTGGCCCTCCAAGTTTATCTGCTGAAGTCCCACATCAACATACAACCAAACCCTGCTGATTAGATGTGTTGATTCAAGCTTGAAAACATTTCATATTTCTGTTCATGTTCTGTCGGAAACGCAGGGGTGTTACAACCCAACGTACTGTACACGGAATCAATACTTCCTTTTGTGAGAATCAATGGAAACAATACCCCCATTTTGACGTTACTGCATGGGCCGTGAATACTTATGTTCGTGCTTGAAATATGGGTGATCAGGAGGTTAGGGTGTGTAGCAGAGTTTCACAGTGCCTCATGTCCACAGACACAGTCCAGTGGCTCGTCCACACTGAGCCAAATTGTTCCAGTGCTCACATATGGTAAACATCTCCAAAAACACACATAAACACACAAACACCCCTTCACAGAGACACATTCATGCATACACCTCTACCATATACAAATACTAACGTTCTGTATGGCTATTTGCTGTGTGTCACCCAATGTGACTAAAGACACACCCGCGCTGCAAAGACCAACTACAACGACCAAAAAAAAAAAAAAGAAAAGACAAAAAGCCTTAATACAAAACATTCCTAAATCAGAATTAACAGCTGGGGAACGTACAAAGCAGCAAATTACTTCCAAATTTTTAGTTCACGCTGAGCCAAGGAAGCAGAAACACTAATACCCTGGAGTGACGCAAAGCAGGGAGAACAGCAGCAACAGTTGAGTTTTTGTCTATTTGGCTTCAGTCAGCATTCAATTCAGATGTGCATTAACAAGTATCAGAACCAGTCAGAATTAACAAAAAAACTGTCATAAAATACAACTTTCTATTTACAGACCCACACCTCAGCTAATTTTACAAGCCACTATCATTTAGAAAAATAAACTAAACCTGGATTTTTTTTTTCTTTGAAGAAAAAAAAAGGCCTTGAGATAAAGCAGGTGTTGTAGCAATATTGCAGACTCAGTTTTTCAATAATTAGGATTTGGATGGGTTCCTGAACTTGAAGAGGACCACTTCTGACAGGGGCATTGGGTGAAGCTGTGAGTTGAGCAAGACTACATGTAGCAAATGTTACCGACTATCCCTCTGTGGCTCCCTTCTCCAGACTACTACATTTCTCCTCATGTTTGGCTTGGATATGAAGCCAATTCACTTAATACTTGTGGGACAGCTAAACATTTAAAGCTCCCATTTAACAGGATCAAGTGTAGGCATTGTTTGGTTATGTTAACCATATGTGTTGGCTTTTCATGATCTGAATCCCTTCTCAAAAAACAGAGTGCTTGTGAAAATAAACATGGCTTCGCCCTACACAAATTGTGGACTAATTGTGTATTTGGACTAAATCATTCTTAAGGTTGGAGGGCTTTTTCCATTTGCTAACGGACGCGGAGGAGTGACAGCTTGACATTGATTAGTGTGTTGACTTGTGGAATATGAGCCTTACCTGTAAAGAATACAACCACAAATCTATTTATACTGACAAGGTAGTGCTGCTCTTATAGCAGCTCACATCTTCAGCAGGGGAAAAAAAAAAAAAACCTTTTTATATTTATTTATATATTTTTTTCATGTTCCACTAAAAATACAGGAATTACAATCATAACGGTTTTTCAACCAAAACAAAATAAAAGTTTCTGTTGAAAAGTAATCAGCAGTGAAGCAAGTCCTGTCTTGTTTTTGGACACAATGGACATGTAATCTTGTTGAGGAAAAACTATCTTGAGGGACAGTATTACTTTGAGAAATATGTGCTTATGTTTAATTTAAGCTAAAAAACATTTTGCAACATATGGTTGCAATTATGGGACAATCTAGACTCATTAAACCAATAACTACAACCTAATACTTAAAAAAAAAAAAGAAAGCAAAATAAGTCAAAGTAAGACAGTTGACTATGAGGGGATTTTCAACAATATTGGATATATGTGTTGTGCGGTTTTTTTTGTTTTTTTTTGGTCTGACCAGTGTTGGGTGGATAATCTTACAGGATTATGATGACTCACCATACACTTGTTAGGTTTCTCTCCAGAGTGGACTCTCATGTGAATGAGCAGCTTGTAGCGGGCGTTGAAGGGCTTGTAGCGGCGAATGCAGCCAGCCCAGAAACAGGTGAAGTCCTCACCTTTGCGCTGGTCGATGTGGACCTTTTCAATGTGCCTCACAAGCTCCTCCTGCTGCTCGTACGCAGCACTGCAGTCAATCCAGCGACACACCTGCTTATCGGCCAGTGCTCCTCCTCCGACTTCTTCCTGCTCTGGGGCTGTGTGAGACCCAGGAGGGCCTCCAGAGGTCAGTTTGAGTCCCAAGGAAGAGGTTGGTGCTGTTTGCTGGCTCTGGTGGTGAAGCAGGCCCCCAGGACTGGGCCCCACGTATTGGTGCAGGTGGTAGGGCGGAGGCATAGCAGGGCGAGAGGGGTGGTGAGGGTGACGAAGGTGCCCGCCTCGACCACTCAAGTGATGGTGATGATGATAGTGGTGCTGAAAGAGTTCATCTCCACTGGGAGAAAAATCATCCAGGGGCTCCTGCTTGAGGGCAGCCCCTGATCTTTGGCCCCCATCCAGGAGAGCACCAGCTTCAGGCCCCGAATGCAACATCCCAGACATCAGGGCCCCACTCATCAGTAGCCCTAACCCGTCCGAGCCTCCTCCTCCTCCTCCTCCCACACTTCCCCCTGCTGTTCCTCCAGCCCCACGCCTCTGCAGCATGGAGCCCTGCTCCTCACACAGCCCCTGGCTCTGCCCTTGGCCCTGCTCGGGCTCCACTGATGACACTGAAGAGGATGACGAGGAGGAGGAGGAAAGGGACAGCAGGCAGGTGGCAGGTGACGATAGCTGACAGCTCTCCTGTAGCGTGGCCTGCTGGGGGCTGCTATGAGGTGGGGGCCTCTGGGGGGCTTCCCGTGAGCAGGAGTTAGAAGGTGGGGATGTAGAAGAGGAGGAGGAAGTGGAGGAGAAGCCGGCACTGCTGGCGTGGCTGGGCGAGAGGTTAGTGCGGAACCCGTTGACGCAGGCAACCATTGACATCTGGGAGGAGGAGCAGATGATGGCAGTGATATTGATCTCCTCGGACGCAGCGCCAGTAGCTGATGGGGAACCTGTGGCAGCAACACTGCCAGCAGTGGCGGTGGACTGTGAGGACAGGGACAGGCAGCGTCTCTTCAGACTACTAGCACTAAGCAGCCGTGCTGAATGACGGGAACCAGTTGGGGACAAAGCCAGGGGGGAGGAGCCATCTCCATTATTAAACGGTTGCACTGCGTCCCCTGACACGGCACTACCTATACCGCTCGCTGTGCATACGCCACTACCGTTGTTGCTAACGTGCGGCGGTCCAACTATCTCGTCCCTCGTCAACCCCAAAACTTGGCCTGCCCTACAGTTCTGAAACGCGGTCTGAGATGTGCTATGGACCCCGGACCCTGTGCTGGAGATCTTGTAGCCCATCGAGTTCTCCTGTTTGATTGGGTAAGGGAGAGAGGAGTGAGCCGCGTTGGCACTGCCGCAGCCCAGGCCGGGTGAGGCCCCCGGTAGGGTCCTTTGGAAGGCAGAGGAGGATCTGTAAGGATAAAAAGACAGAGAGGAATATGAGCGCTATTAGCGCACAGGCCGATGACAGATACTGGCTGGCTGATCCTTCCCACCAGCCGCACTGTCAGAGTTTAGCCTCCTGCTTCCCATCCCCTTCCAATCATTCTCTCAGTTTACATAAAAATCATTTCATCCTAAAGGAGTCCCACTGACCTAAAATATTTCAACCAAATCTCTCAATCATCATAAGGGACCTTATGGAGCAAACATTAACATTGTATAGGCCAAGTTAAGGATTCAGTGACATAAGCTGACGTCGGACACCAGGTAGTATCCACTACTGATGATTCAAAGTGTTTTTATGAATAAATGAAACAGGATCTTCTGGTAGTGAGAGGATATGAATGGGCATTTATGACTAAGAATAGAGATAGGGGGAGGGATGGATGGCTGAGACCGAGAGGCCACTGGCTAGTGTGTCCATTTGACAGGCTTTGATGACACAAAGGGGTTAAACCCAACCCAACATTGGGGATAAATAGGGAGTCACCTGTTTTGGTGGCATAATTGCAGCCTATGAAGGGTCACCGTTTACAATACTGTGTATTATGGTGGGAATCGTTGCCCTTCTGAATGGGGAACCCAGGTCAGATTTCTCCATGCGTTGCTGTGATCTCCTACATAATCATTCCTGTCAGTTGGCTCATTATGGATTTTGTCCAAAGCCCCTGAGTGATGTGAGAAGAGCTCTCTTTTCTCCGGGCTGTCTCATGAAGAAATCGTCTTTGTCCCTTCCTCTGAGCACGCTGGGGAAAAAACAGAGCTAATGCTAGCTAGGTTAGGAGAGAGCCACTGGCAGACTTTGTCATCGTTGTTGTTAATAAAGACTTGACCCCCCCCCCCCCCCCATTTCAGGAGTGCGATTTCCTGTTTGACTGTAGTGAAAATATTGAGACAATATGAGAGAGGTGAATGTCTGTCCAGAATCACTTTTTGTCGGATGACTGAGGATAGAGGGAAAGAACGGAGGACAAACACCACAATGGAGAACTTCGCTTGAAATTCTTTCTGACTTGACAAACAGTAGTCAAAGGTTGCACAACAAAAGAATTGCATTAGTCTAACATAAATGTTGTACTTTGGACCCCTTCAGTGTGTTTTATGAGACTGGGTAAAGCATTCCAACTACATGTGTGTGCATCTGATCCACAAAGATAGCAAAGATAATGAAAAACACATCGTACCTGCATGTCGTTAGTAACACTATACCCAACAGGAAACATTCAAATCTGGAACAGGAACAAAATCATTTTAAAATGGCAATGATAGTGACAGTTTACCTGGTGTCTTGGTGAGGCCCATCCTGCAGAGGGAGGTCAGGTGTAGGTCTGTCGCAGTGGAGGCTCTGGGAATAAAGCCCCCCTAAATGACCCCCCACCAGGAGTGGCAAGCTCTGCCCACATCGCATCAGGGCGCCCTCAACGTCACCTAGCTCAGCGTCTACATCTTTCTCGGAGCAGTAGGCACCATTCACTGAAAGAAGAGCAGGAGAAATATCACTAAACTGGGTGAGTGTTGTTTTAGCTAGCAGAGCAGTGACCCAATGTCACTCCCAAATTAATAACTGGCTAAGAAGATAGGACCAAGTGATCTACTGACTGCCCTGGAAGAATAATCACTTTATAGTGGGACTCATGCCATCAGTGACATGTTGAAATCCTATTAGATTATAAATATTCTCTTGAGGAATAATTGTTGGCTGCCACAACTGTAGTATCTAGTGATATATGGAGAGCTCTTTGGCAAAGTCCAGCTAGTGACAGTAAGAATAACGCCAGAGAGATTTATTGCCAAATATTATTGCTGGAGTAATTGAGGAATTGTAATCCAAATGGCAATGCATCCATTTTGGAAAAATGAACCAACGCAAATTAATGTGCCCAGAAGATCCAGCCAGTAAAAGCGTAACCGGTTTATCAATCAAGAATTTCAATTACATACTGTCCCTTTAAATTTACCATCAGCTGTTCTAATTTCATGCAATGAATCCTTTTGTGAAAATATATTTAATTTGACATTTTATTTATTTTATTGGTAAATACTGAATTTTGGGGGGAAAACTTTCCTATTAAAGTGGGTTGTAAGGACTCAGTGATTTGATCTAAAGTGCTAAGTCAAGGACAACTGGACTTGCTTTAGATTCTTGAAGCTGTTTGGCCTCTCGTTCAAAAGGCTTCTTCAGGGCTGTAAGGTTTTTTGTCCATCCATTGACTCGTGCAAAAACCAAAAGTAACTGTGGTGGAGAAAAGTAATGTTTCATATCTGCAAATGAGCTGTTTGGTGAGGAAAATGCATGACAAAATAAATGTAATTTAAATAATTTTTTTCTTCATCAATATATACTTCTTTGTCTATTTTTTTTTTTTTTAAATCAACGATCGTGTGCTTTATTCGTAAGTAACAGGTCCAACATAACTAAGCATATTTTTAAGATAAAAATTGTGTATCATTTTTATCATTCCAATCTATCTGATAAAAATAAAGGCTTAAAAAATTAATAAAAATTGGAAAGAGAGTGATGAAAGTGAACTAAGGGAGGGCCTCGGTGTATGACGAAATATTTGTGAAGGGTAAGCCAATATCCCCACACACTCATGAGCAGGCAACTACGCGTCCCCTGTTCCAACTTTCCTAACTCAATTTCTCAAATTCAATTTTCTCCTAACGATGTTATTGACAATGTTATCACACACCATGAGCTATTATTAATAAAATCACCCAAACAGCGTGTATGTGAGAGAAAACATAAAAAGGTACTGACACGAATGAAAAGTGATATAAGGGGTCAGAATAAACAAATGTGAAAATAGTGAGAGAAATATTTAGCAAAACTAAGGATTTGTGCTACAAAGGAAAAAGAAAAAAGACCAACAAAGGAGAAAGATATTACAACATGAGTAACAGATGGAGAGGGAAAGAAAACAGTAGAGAGAAAGGGAGGAAGTGTTGTGGAATATGGGAAAAAGGTTACAAGGGCGAACAAAAGACAAGAGAAAACAACGGAACTTTGTGGGCCTTGTTACCCTCAGTTTAAGGAACATCTTTTCACATATCCCTCCTAGAGTTGATGTATCATTACTCTCCTCGGCATTTGTATTGTCACGGGTCACAGCGGAAACACAAAGAAGTGGAGAAAAGGCAAAGTGAGCAACGCAAACAGTCCAGTATCGCCAGGGGACCGCGGGAACAACGCTGGTTTCACTCAAAGCCGTTAAGATGTTTTTCAGCTCTGGTCTGTTTTCAAGCAATACAAATCGTTCTGTTTACCAAATTCTGGATTGTTCAGTCTTTTTTGTTTTACTTTTTTTTTTTCCATTGGTTGTTGGCTGAGCATATACAACTGTGTTTCTGTATGAAAGTCTCAAGGCCCGCTGATGTGATGCCAAGTGTTTCCCTGCCTCAAGTCAGGAGTAATTCAATCAGGATGGCCAGAAGTGACATGAGTCAGGATGGAGATGACTAACATCATCAGAGATCTCTTAATTAGGCCTTCACTGTCCATGTGCATGCACACAAAAGCACAAACAACCAAATAAAAACATTGTCATCATAAAGCACTGGATGGACTGGCAGTCGGTCAATGAGACCTTGACTGAATGCACATGCTCGCTCTCTCTCACACACACACACCACCATATAAAACACAGACCCACACAAGGCAGCCCGGTAAATGTAACCCGAATTATGAGACAATGCTCTTTCAAAGCTTATTGCTTTGTTCCACAATAGAGAATAAATGTTTTCCAGGAAAAGCCCACCGTGTAAATGAGTTAGACACACAGAGGATACAGAGATGATCCCTGAACACTGATTACCTGTCTACAAATGATTTTACTCAAAACAGACTGATAATACCACCATTGTTTTCCAGCATGATGCTTTTGGAAATATCACTTGAAAGAGTCTTCACTGCCAGAAATCATTGAATGGAGGTTGCACTGAGCTTGGTTTTGCATGTCTTTTGCAAAACACTTCACCTGGTATTAGGCCTGGGTATTGAAATAATATCTGGTCAGATTGATAATCTTGTTTACTTATTCTATGATCACACAGTTCTAGATTAAAATCCAATCCACTTTATTTATATAGCACATTTTAAAAAACAACAAGGTTACCAAAGTGCTGTATAGCCAATACATATAAATGATAATATAGTAACATATAAAACACAAAGAAGACAACACTCAACTGGAGATAAACTAACAAAAGACACACAGCTCTTCATGCTGGATTAAAAAACGGGATTTTAAATGTTTGACGGTCGAGGCCACATTCCACAGTTTTGGGGCTACTGCTGAAAAGGCGCCGTCGCTGCTGCTTGTTAGCCTGTTTTTTGGATGACAAGCCGCAGGTGAACAGTGGACCTCAGCGACCTCAAGAGGGTATAAGCTTGTAGGAGATCCAAGATATACTGAGGCGCCAACCCATCCAATGACTTAAAAACAAACAATAAAATCTTAAAATTAATTCCCAAACCCAAAATAAAAATGTTGCCAGTTTTAGACTATTTTATTCAGGCAAAGCTTTTCTTCTGCTTGTGTTTAGACAACATACAATTTGGGAACTTTCGCTTCTCTTGGTAAATTGTTTTGTAGAAAAACATTTACATTTTTCAAATACGGAATCGATAAACATCAGGTATCATACCGGCGCTAGTATCGAACAGTCTCAAATAATACCCGACCTTACCTGGTATCACCACTAATACTAAGGTACACATGCTCTTAGTGAATATGTTAAGTACATGAGTGAGTTTGGGAATGATGGCTTAATAGACCATCATATGCTGCTTAGTTAAACTACATCTACATCAGGCTAGACTTTTACTTAAAACCTGCAATAACAGATTTTTAGGCCACTTGGAGGCAGAGAAAACAAGCTGTAAAAACAACACTGACATAACCTGCAGCAGCTTTAAAGTCCCACTTGTTAGATGTTTTTCTTCTTATGTTCTTTCAGGGGAAGTTACAGATACATTTAGATGTTTTATCTCCTGTAAGCATATGACTTTCACATGTGTTTTAATTGCATCTAGAAATTAAATGCGCGACAATAGGGAATTTCAATGAAACCCCTCTTGCTTGGCTTTAATTTACTCGTTCAAATACAAACAGGTAGTAGTACGTCCAAAAAGGGCTAAAAATAGATCTGCTTGCCTGTAATCCTGTGCCCAGCACTCATGATGAGTGTTGCATCGTGTTGTGAAAGTGGATTCAAGTGTCTCCATCCTGAGACACCTTCTGAGCGTCTCCAGGACATTAAAGTCAGAGTGTTACATGAGTGTTAAAGGTCTTGATCCTGCTGCTGCAGAAAGTTAACGCTCTGGTGATTTAGAGCTTTGCTACATTAACAGAATCAGTCATGCTCTGGTTGCGGGAAACAGGCTCCTCAACATATGGTGGCTTGGAAGGGACCCAAAAGTAAATTCAGTTTATATTGAATGTGCCATGGTAATTCAGCGTTGAACATTTCATTGTGTGTTAGAGCCTAGTTTGATCAGGACGTGGAAGCCAGCGAGAGCATGGGGGGCTGAGATGAAATGTAAGACCATCTAGCAGCAGTGACAGGAGGACAGAGAGAGAGACACAGAGAGACAGACAGTGAGACAGACAGACAGAGACACAGAGAGAGAGAGACAGAGAGACAAACCGAGAGAGGATCGTTCTTTTCAATGAGCAGAGTTTATGGGTGGTCTGCTGAGCAAGGCAGCTGTGTGTTCATCATACCTTACATTCCTTTGGCTCTGGATTAGAATTTTTTCCATGTGATGTTTTGGGGAAAACTTGAGCTGTTATAAACTCTCTTTGTGAAATCCACTGATATTATTAACAAACAAAAATGCAAGATACCTGTGGTTTTTGACCACTAGTAACACTATGGAGCAATGTTTTTTACGTTTTGTTTGTATCATGCACGAGCTTACGGGCGACATGATATGCATTCCTACCAATACAGGTTTCAAAATATTCCCAAAAAAAATCTCCTTTGCAAATGTTTTATGAGGAAGGAAATGCATTCACCATCTTTGCTCGACCTCAAGCATACACTGCTGTACACTGTAAGAAACACTGCTCACACAAAAACTCCACGGGGCACTTTGATCTTAATATGTAGGCACAGTAATTTAAAAAATTCCTTGCATTTACAGTTAATCCCTGCGGATTATCTAGTACTGTGTCTAATTCTAGTGCACACCTTAGAACAAGCGGGGTGGGATGCTGCTCTCATATACACAGTTGCAAGCATTCAGGCCCAATTTGAAGTGGCGCTGTAAGGGCGTGAGATCAGGGATGCAGGGGCAGAAAGAAAGACAGTTAGGACAGTGCCAGAAGCACCAGGGGGCAAATGTTGTGTTCAGTACAGTGACCATGTACAGATGTGCTGGCTTATCCTCACAAAGAGCCACTGATGTCAGCATTGCCAACAAAAGACGCAGGCACAAATAAGGACTCTATTGTTATCTGCCTCTTATAACACCACCCTAAAAAAAATATATATATCTATCTCAGTTTTGAAACAAGGACTTTGGGCAAGAAACAGTTCCTGTTCATAACATGTTGTATAATAATACTCTGTTACACCTAAAGTGGTATCTTCAGTTCCATAAATTGCATCACATCGTATCTATTGCTCACTCTGCCTCCTCTCCTCTCCTCTATAATTAAAGTAGCAAGTTCCTTTCAGTAAGTATCACTGCAGGTTGACAGTAAATTGAGCGGCTCAGTAAATGTAAAATTAAAGGAGCAGTATGCCAGATTGTATGCTCCATTGCACATGAATACAAAAATGAATGCTTCCTACAAGAGAGTAATTATGAAGGGATAAACATGGTTATTTGAGAACTTGTGTTGGGACATGTATGATTATTTTTTGGCTGAGGTTGTGGAGGGAAACGAGGTTCCAATCACCCTGCAATAGGCCTGCTCTGATGTCATCCATTTGTCATGCTTCCTTCTTGCCGAAATCCTTAGGGAACACGGCGCACAAAGCCGTAAAACTCATGATCATCAGATGCATCATGATCATGAGTGGAAAGTGCTTTCTAATCCATCTCCTGCTGATTAATGCAGCCGCTGTGACCACGGAGGATGAAAAATAAGACAATAGACAGAAACAATGAATGAATGCAGACTCGATAATTCTGATAATTAGGGCACGACTCTTTTTAGTGGAAGGTTGCGGTCACTGTGACGGTGATTACATTGATTGTTGAACACGCTTCACATACTGGATGAATTTCACAATGGGGATCATGGCCAGTTAGGGTGCGCTGTAATTGTACACCTATTCAGGCTGCCTCAGGGGCTGATGATCATGTTCAAGTTCAGCAGTGTTGTGCCTTGGCTAAAAACTCTCCCCTGACCTCAGTGACTAATAAATGACTAATAAAGCAGAGCAGACACATGTCTCCAATCTAGTAGAACTTAACCCCTCTGAAACAACATGGCTATTATCCCAAGAAACGCAGTTATGACTGCATTACCATACAAAGCATTCCAGTCTATACAGTATTGAAAAGATCAAACAACATCGTCACATAGTTGAAAGTCTATGTTGCTGTCTCCCTCAATGAATCTCTCTCCTTCGCGCACTCTCTGGTATCCTTATTTCTCCACAGACAATACCAGTCCTCCATCTGATCAGCAGATGTCTGGACAGCATTATTAACTGTAATTGGTGGTAATCTGGAGGCGATTTTTTATTTCGGTGACACTTCATTTTCTATAATTCTCGCCTCTCCCTTTTAAGTCACCTAAGCATTGTGTTAAGTGCCAGAGTGAGACTGTGCTTGTGCCAGTGTTTAATGCGTTCAAGTCTTCAGAGACATGCAGGCCTCAATGAAAAGCAGATGTGAAGATAGAAAGATGGTTTAAAGAGAGGAAAGGGGAGTGATCATAGGTGTACTGTACTTAAAGCAGGAGCAGGCTGGGGGGTGATGCAAACATCTGAACCCAAGGTACAACAAGCTGCCAAAACCACAAGACAGATGGCTCTGGAAATCCAATGTGACACCTCAAATGGCCCCACTTTGGCTCCATAAATCATAACATTCAGCCCTTAAACAGTTAATAATGATAATTTTATTCCCGTCTTCCCCAACACCCCCATCTGCCATCTTTCTCCTTTCTCTCTTTCAACATGAAACAGGTCAACAGATACGAGTGTGCGACAGCAGGCTGCGGGACATTGTAGAGGGATCCTCTGGTTGTGCGTCTTGTCCGGTGCAGATGTTGTGTATTAGGGTCCAAAGCCTTTCCCGGCTTCTCTGAATCTCATAACTCATGTCTATATTTGTGTCTGCGGCATAGGCCCGGAACTTATTTGTTTGCTTAGTAATGGATGTATGATTGAACAACCTGGAGGCACAAGTAAATGAAAAATAACAATGTCTAGGGAGAAAGCTCCTCTTAAAGCAGGTGCGGAGCGAGGGAAGAAAAAAAAAAAACTATTAAAATTACTGTTGGAAATGTCAGTGTTTTCGTAGCAGGATTACCAGTACCAGCAGACATGAGAACTTCCATGAGGATAAAATCAATTTGTTCCAGCTGATTTTAGCTGCCCTCAACCAGGTATCATTGCTCCTCCCTGTTTTCTCAAGGTCAGCTTGGTCACACAATAACCTCAGATTAGCTGCTAGAAAGCCAAACACAAAAGAAAGTGAAGAAGAGGGACTCATGTGGCTCCAGAGGCATTCAGCTGCAAGCCTCGACTATCTCTGGGCACAGCACAAAAATATCTCACTTCAGCTCCAAAAGAGTAATAACATTAACGAAATAATTAGCATATATAACAACTGAGAAACAGCTATGCACCCAGTCCACTAAGCATACCTCGTTGTGGACACGTCTGTTTGTTCGTACTAAGTGGCTACAAAGTTTTAAGTCATACTGATGAATTCAGTGGTTGGTAAATGAATAGCTCTCCTGCCTTTTAGAGAAGAGGGCACAAGTTGTGGGAAGCAGTCGTCCTCATAATACCAGCCTTTTTATATGGAGCAGTGCTCACCGCAGTCATGAACACAAACAAATAGTTGGCAGTCAACAACCCTCCCATCCCCAATCCCACCAACCTACCCCACCCTCCCCATCCCAGTGCCAGGTTTGGTGCCAGCAGAGTCCCAAAGACCAACAACTACCAAATGGCTTAACGAGAGGGCGCTGTAAGTCAAATCCCAAACACGAGACAGAATGTTGTGGGATCATCTGACTTCACACACACACACACACGTTTGTACAGCTATACTTGTGAGGACTTTCATTGACATAATGCATTCCCCAGCCCCTTACCCTTACCCTAACCATCACAACTAAGTCCTAACCCCAACCCTTACCCTAAACCTAATCCTAACCCTGACCCTAAAACCAAGTCTTAACCCTCAAACCGCCCTTTGAAGGTGTTTTGAAAAGTGAGGACCGGCCAAAACGTCCTCACTTTCCAAAAATGTCCTCACTCCCAAGGTCTAAAAGGCAAACTGGTGCTGACAAAGATGGCTGTACAAGGGCACAAACACACACACCAACACACCTCTCTCTCTCTCTTACACCCTTAAAGGAATACACTTACACTGAACTCTTACAGAGGGAGATGCACTAAAATGGCTGTGGTCATTCCTGATTACTTCCACAACCTCCTACTAACCGTCACAGCCAATAATTTCCTTTGCTGTCCTCCCTTATTAACATAATTAAAACGTTACACTTGTGCATGTCACCACCTGGTGGTAGCACCTTGTCACTGGTCATGCCCTTCAGGTCATCCCTTATGACAACTAACCTATCAACGAGTAATCTACTGGAGAAAGACAAAGTATGGCCTTACAGAAAGACCTGCAGATAATATAAGTTCAAGTTCAGATCATTCAGTCAGAAGTTGCATAATAAATGTTTGAATTTTAAGGCATAATTTCAGTCTGGCCTCTAATGCGGCTCATTATCAGCTTTGTTACATGTGATTCATTGGACTGCAAACATTTCACTCAAATTCAGTGACAGAGCTTTTGATGCAATAACTGATCCCACTCTGATAAAGGCCTGCCATACACAAATTTAGCTGCTAACATTTAGATATGAACAGAAAAAGAGCAGAGCTGAGCATACAGAAACCCAGACTTAATTACCAGGACACCGAAGGAAAAGGCCTTATAGTACTCAAAGAGACGGTTTGCACACTGACCTCTGGGAAGGGCAGTAAAAAAAATACCACAGCAATGATTTATTATCAGAAAAATAAGCATGTCTTCAATCTTATGTCAAACTCTTTTAGAACATTTGTTAATATAACAAAAATGTGCATAGGCAAAAAACAACTTAAAAGCCACAACTCTATCCTGACTATCACTATCATAACAAGATTTTGCCCACAAATTTGTACGCTGCCAGGATTAATCACAGACAATCACTAAGTTTTACAAGGAGTGCTAAGCCAAACCACATCCTATAATTTGACTAAAAAGCCACATAATTGTAAAGAAACAGTGCACAGAGCATCTGTCAGGCTCATGGACTGACTTGATAGACCGGCAGAATGACAAGACGTGATGCACTTGGCTGGCAGACGTGACAGGGACGTCTAGCTTAGTGACAGACACCTTTGTAGGGCTGGTGAACAACACGGCTCCGGAGCGAGGCCAACAGTGATGAAACCTCGGCATGGGATCAGGAGGTGCTTCAAAGCCAGACAAGAGGCGGCTCTGTTTGGGGAGGCGGCAGTAAACACTGGCAGAGAGTAAAGCCAGTCCGAGAATTGACGAGCACTCGACGCACCACACCCTCAGAGAAAGTGTTAAAAGGTGAGACTGGTACACATCTCAACAGAATCCAGTTATTTCCTGCAACAACTAAAGATAAATAGTGTTACTTAAACACTGATTTAAAATGTTTTAATTTGAAAGGTTTTAGATCCTGAATCTGTGCACATTACTTTGAGGGCCTATGTTTTTGTCTGTGTGTGTGTGTTCACTCATGAGAATAACCAGCGTATATAAATCTGCTGTAAAAAAAATAAACATGGCGATTTAGTGCAGAAGCTGCGTTTCCCCTTGAACAATAGGCCTCAGTTTGTCCATGTGCCCGCTCAAGTTGTATCAAAACACAGCAAACGTCCCTCTGAAACTGTAGTGAAATCAGATCCATTTTTCAACCATCAGCATGGCCCTCTATTTGTCAAAATTACTATAATAGCATAATAAATCTGTACTGTTGAGAACGGCTGGGTTACGAAAATAACTTTTGTCAAAGAAGTTATTTGTAATCATGGCTTTATTCTCATGTTGAATTCTGTTTTAGGTGTCATATCGACAAAAGAGAGACTTGTGACAGCACAATTTTACTTCTCTCTTTTCATAAAAAAAAAAAGCAAAAACAAAAAAGCAAAAGGCATATAGAAATGCCATAGGTAAAATAACCGGAAAAGTTGACAGATTCACTCTTTGTTTCTTCACATCATGACACCAAAAATATTTTTTTAAATATTAAAAGGAATAGGGAAGTGAAAAATGCAAACTGTAAAAGCTATTGACTAAATGGACTATAAATACTACAGTTAAGTTTCTTATTACATGCATTTTTTTTTTAAGTATAAGTATTTTTGGGGCATTTTCTTGCCTTTATTGATAATGACAGCTGAAGAGAGACAGGATATGTGGGAGAGAGATGGGGAATTGACATGCAGCAAAGGGCCGAGGTTCGGACTCAAATCCGGCTCGCTGCAGGTGGGGACTCAGCCCCGTACCTGCCAGCTCTACCGACTGAGATGTCGCCGCCCCTTACATGCATATTTTTGCACAAGTTTGTGATTTGGATTATCCTTTTTATTGTTAGCAATAGTTTGATGAGTTTGGTGTGCTAAAACGCTAACATTTGCTTATTAGCACTAAAAGTACCGATGAGGCGGATAGGAATGTCATTAGTTTTTCAAGTATTTGGTTTAGAAACTAAAGTATTGAACAAAGTAAAATCCTAAACTGATGGTGGCTGATGTAGGAGGTCGGGAGCCCGGGTCAGGGCCATAGATTAAGTCTGGACTAGAGGCTAAGAGATCACCAAAATGATTACGATACAACCTTTGGGGAACATGAACATCTGTACCAAATTTTATGGCAATCCATTCCATAGTCATTAGGATGCATTGTGTGGGAACCGTGAATGTCTGTACAAAATGTTGTGCCAATTCATCCAGTAGATGTTGATATATATTTCACTGGCTAAGTGAAAACTTTGACCTGCTGGTGGCATTAGGTGGAAAGTCAGGGGATCACTAAAGTCATTTGTCCTCTGGGCAGCATGGATCTCTTTAGATTTCATGGCAATCCAGCCAATAGTTGTTGAGATATTGCAGTTTGGACCAAAGTGGTCCAAATTAAACAATTATTGCCATCCTTAAATCCATGCCGCTAGCAGGACTAAAAATAGGCAGGGCAGAAACATACTCAGCATTGAGCTATAAAGTCTGTAGCTCCCATTAATAAGGCTTTGTTAGCCTCGCTCATCCCTGCACCAGTGCCCTGTTCATTTTGGTCCAAGTGACTGTTGGTACAAAACTCACAGTACTCCTTCGGTCCTCCTCAGCCAGCACCCAATATTTACAAGCAATCCCAAATCTGTGAGAGAATTCGATTGAACACAGATGGCAGGAAATTCCTCGGAAATGACAGTGGCCAAACTCAACCACAGAACATGAGAGTATCTCCGTGTAGCAGATGTATTGAGGCCCATCCGACAGATTCTCTCTCTTCTTCTCGCCCAGAACCGCCTCCTGCCATTGATTACATTTTGACAAGAGTGGAGATTTATAGGACTTCTGTAAAACAAGTGATCAATTTGCAGCAATTACTGTATATTTTTTAATGGTTTAGAGGCAGCAGTGGGGGAGAAATAAATGAATAGTTAGGAAAAAGTCTGGAGGAAAATTCCCTTGATGGTCGGTGGTCCAACTGAGAGGTTGAATTTAAGTTGGTAATTAGATCCCATTTGAATGGAGCAACATTTGAAAATGATTATTTTGTTACCTACACACAGTGCACATAACCTTCTGTTATTCTCAGAGGGGATGCTAGTTGTTTAAAACAAGGGCCAAACCAGATGTTTAGGGAACCAAAAGAGGAATCCAATTTCACTTCCTACTTCTTTGTTACTTTTTGTTATTTTAGCGCAGGAAGAATAATGGAATGTTACTTTGTGAAAAGGATATGTTCAAAGCATGCATAGTAATTGCTTTGGCCTTTGAAGTTTTCCGTTCAAGTTGAGGCCAGTGCTTCTCCACCGTGTCCACAATGAATATTAGCTAGTCAGGATGATTAGGGGTTAACTCACCCCCAAAATGGAGTTCTTTGAGGAAAATTAGTTTTTCAAAAGTGCAGAATTTGCTTTGACAGTGGAGGCACAGAGGGGAAGCTTTTATTTTGATTTGATTATTGCTGTTGTTTCATGTCACCGGATTCTAAACCCTTACATTTCAGCACACAAAGTGAGCTGATCTGCTCAGACAAACAAATGTTATCTTACACACAGGGCACATCACACATGAGAAAGTACACTATAACAGCTATGTGAGAGAATTCCCTGATGCACTGCTTGTTGACAACGTGGTTCATTGTTTCAGATGATTGGCTTTTAACAAGTCATCTTGAAATGAAGATCACTCAACTTGTTTCACAAATAATGACACTGTATTTCATTGAAAATGATGTCAAGAAATATATTTTCTAAGACTCAAAAATGATGTGCCTTGTTAAAAATCAATATTTTGTTGCTGCTGACATGTTTGACACACATAGCAAAGTGGTTAATAATCTGTAACTGATTCGAACCAACAGTGAGGAATAGTGCAAGAGATTTGCTATTGCACAGGTTGAAAAATGACCATACCCTGGTTTGGAGAGTAACCTCCTACTTGACTCAACGGCCATCACAGAATTGGGGGTTTCATAGATCTACAGTATAGAATAAATAAGAGAGGGCCCCAATGAGCAAACCTGTGTTGGGTTTCAAACCACACATAGCTAAGGAAGTCAGCAATACCATTCTTTTATTTTGTGGGGAGTCCTCATTCACCAAAGGCTTTGGCACTGAGGAAGACCCCCCCCACACACCCCTTACAACCACACAAAAGCACAGGTCACATATAGAGACTGGAACATGCACTCTAGGTAACTTGAGATAGACAGTCCACCAGACATTATATTTCACTCCACATCCAAAAGAGCTCCATAATGCTGCTGTGAGGAAGATGAGGAGGAGGGGGCTGCAGTTCATAGTCGACCTCTCATCTCTCTACAACCTCAGGAAGAGCCCACTGTTTGAGCAGTGATGGCATGACTCCTGCGCCCCCGCGGTTACAAGGACTAAGGCACTGTGGGGCCTATAAAAACCCAAAATGGTACCAAATGACACCTATGGAAACACTTTCAATCTTGTGCAGTGGGAGGTCAATACACAGCTATTCACACAGACAGCAGCGCTGTGTTTTGGAACAGACAGGGCCACCATCAAAGAGCTTTATGAGCAAATATATTCTCACTGCGTAAGAATTTTAGATGTCCAGGCATTAAAGCCCTCCTGTGTTTTCCCTTCTCTTGTTTAATGGCTGTAATAAGATTCCTTTTATTATGACTTCTACTCTCGCTGTGTCCCTTCACCACGTGAGTCAACTGATGGTTACAGCCAAAGTGAGACATGAGTTTTGTCTCTGTAGTGAAACAATTCCAGAGTGGGTCAGCCCCAGCACCTTCAGTAACCTCACAATATCTAAGACCAGTACGTAAACAGAAATTAGTTTGATTGAATTTGGTGCTTTAACAAGAACTCATAGTTTTACAGTGTATCCTGACACATGCGCGACATGTGTGACAAAGACACACTGTGCAAACTGTCAACAAAAGACAATACATGTCATCTATCACCTGTACACCAAGGCTGTCATGTAAGGTGAGCTTGCATTGAAAATAAATGAGGATCCCCCACAGATCTTACTTATACTTTGTTTTGTACATAGTTTAGGTCCCAAAATGTTTTGTATATGACATGTACATGCATGTCATATACACAAGACGTGGTGCATTATACAAAACTGGCCAAACTAGATGAAGCTTCTACACTGAACAGAATAATGTGGGGGGAAATATGCATACATACATATCTAATGACAAATTTAAATTTGATGTAGTTCACATATATTTATGTATACAGTATCTGTGCATATACAGTGCGTCACATAGTGATTAATCACAATTAATTTGCTTTTTTTCTTCTTAATACTGAAGCTTGCAATAATGGATAATAAACTGTAAAATCACAGAATTAATGTACTCAACACCAGAAAATTATATTTAAATTCAAATATAATTTCATAATAGCATCTTTTGAACACAGAGTCTCTCCTGTGAACTACACATTTCCAATAAAACCATCAAGGTCATTGACTGTCAGCTTGAAAGGCATATTTCTAATATGCACTAACAGAAACAATAACAAAAGCCCAGGCCAATATTTTAAAGTGCCAGTTGATTTTCAAAACCATTCAAATTAGATATCCGCTTAGACGGCAATAATTCTTATTTGCACTTATATATATATAAAAATAATACATACCATACAATCTGATTGCAACGACCCGGTTCAATTCTACCAAGCAAACAGAAAAGGCTCCGAGTACTGAGTGACTTAAACATCAACCAGAGTGTGATAAACCCAAAAGGAAAAAGTGAAGGTTGTTAGTTGATAGATTTTTGGATGGGTCTGCGGTGAGAAGGAGCCTAATCAGACGATAACAAGCAGAAATAAAGAAATCATTCTTCATCATCATCTTGGCCTCTGCCATGTGTGTTGTTTGGCTGCTCTTGGCCCGAGAGTGTAAGGGGCTGAATAAAGAGGGAACCTCGAAGGGCTCTGGCCTGTACCATGTGTCAAGCCTTTCACATAACCTGGCATTCATTGTGAAGCTCTTTTACGAACCATAAAAAATATTCATTTCGCCCCTGACCTGTTTTCCAATATAGTCTCCAAACCCATAAAAGGGTTTGCTTTTCATTTATTTTTATTTGAATAACTTTGAAATGCAAATGTTTGTTTCCTTGCACGTAAAAATTGAGAGAAGCCATCTTAAAAGAGAAATTTGATGTGAAATATGAATTCTGGCCATTTTACATCATCCCTAACATAAACATGCGGGTTCTCAGTGCAAGTCTTTTTGTGCTGTTAAATTAGTGTACTTTGGCAGGCTGCAGTGTACATACTGTATACTGATGCTTTGCCTCTCGCTGGACTCCTTCATGGCTCAGAGCTCTTGAGGCTTGTAGAAGACTGGCATCTTTACAGTGGCCTAGATTGGCCATATTTTCGTGTCAAATGACCGGTCTGGCCCTGTAAAAGTGGCCGCTGTGGTAAACTGTGGATTTACATTTACAGCTGAAGCTATCAAGGACATGACTAACAAGTCCTGTTGACCTTTCTTGAATTGTGGTTTTAGGGGCTATACATTAAATATTTCTTTAACTGCAGCTTTTTCTAGTCTTCAAATGAAAGTTCATACTTTCTAAGCTTCATTTTTTAAACTTCATTCTATTCAGTTCATGGTTACTGTTCAACTTCTATTTTTTTCTAGTTGGAATAAAAAGCAGCATTCTTTAGAACAATAATGACTGTTATTGCAAAAATTGTGGAATTTATTGTTCCCAGTGTATCAAATCGTTCTCAAAAAGTTACAAATAATAAAAAAAAACCAATACTGGCAGTTTATACCGGACGCCAGTACTAAACTGCCATTTATGTCCAATCAGATATGAGTACCAAGACAATCAAAGCACCATGGATCCATAAAAATTACTCAAAAATTAACTTAAATTATACATCACTTATAGTAACTGCCACAACCTTACACATTTTTGCATTTCACAATATATTCTGCATCAATGTCATTCGAAAAAATTATATCATACTTTGAACATTCAGAAATTTCTCAAAGACGAGTTACAGCGCGAGTGGTGATGCTTAATTCAACATATCAGGCCAGCCAACTGTTGTATTGTTGTACTGTTGTAATGTTTGTTTGAAGCCCAAAGTGGTCAGAAAATGTGGCTAGGCCCACATTGACAGTAACAGTGTATGAGAAGAGGCGGTACTGTTGTGATCAGGTGGAATGGGAAATTTGCTTATCTGTGAAACCAAAGGGCTTTCTTGGAAACATGGGGAGTTAGAGAGGTTGGGGGCCGGGGGTTATTAAGAACGGAACACCAATGAAATTTGAAACTGGACAAAAAGACCCTCTTTCATCACTTCTACCAGTATCATCTGCTGAAAATATTTGTTTTGCTTTTACCCGTCAAGTTAGTTGGCAGGAGACGCTGTGATGACGCAACTTTGTTAGCAAACCAGCTTTCATCTTAATCGCAAAAATCATTAAATTCAAGCCACACAGTCAAAATCTTGGCTGTTTGGTTTACGAGTGTCAGTGTGATTTGGTACTTGTTGATTTTGGTGATTTATTTACACAGTATATGTAAATCACAGTTTGAGTGTAACAAATGCTTACAGGGAGAAAAGAAAACATGTCACTTTGTTGTCCTTTGTTTTGTTGCTTTGTTTGTATCCCATTATTTAAATTACCACAGGTTTTCACAATGCAGCGCAGACAAAATACTAAACCGCAACGTATATATTTGTTTTCCAGCTCAGACAAAAAAAACAAACCCCACCAAAAAACACTTCCCCTGAAATATATGAAAGATTAAACAATAAAGCTCTCGACATTCAGTGCAGTATTTCTATGCTTTTGGTCACTTAACATGTCCTACATCATTATGCCAACAAATCCCCAAAAAATCCACAGTAGGCCTGTGTGTTCCTCTACAGGACACCTAACACACTGTCAAACTCCATGGAGCGCTGCAGAACGCAGCGGGCTGTGTAATGCTGTGGAACAAGCAGCAGGTATTTGTTAGTTAATCAGCGTCTGAATTAAGCTAGAGGCTGAGGTTGTGTTCAGAAGCAGCAGAGCTGTTTTGACTAAGCCATCTCAGCGAGGGCCCGGTCATGGAGACTCCCAGCATTTGTTAAAGATTAGAGGCCTAGTCCTGATGTACTGAGCTCAGGTCAGGCAGAGTGCAGGGCTCGGACGCGAGGTGAGTTTCACCCTATTTCTCCCATCTGCAGCTCTCACACAGCATATCTACTATATCTACTAGTCCGGGTACATGAGACGCACTGAATAATGCGATTTAAGGTTTTGGAGTTCACTGAGGGGAGATTGTACAGAAGTTACCGGGTTTGACAGACATTCACCAAGGTCATACCACAGAGGCGCTTAACATCAAATACCACAAAATAATAAGCATATCAAGACTGTGATTCTTACGTTATATATGTTAAAATTTCCTACTCTGCTTACCATCTGCAACATTTGCATACCTTCTGTGTGTCATGCTTTGGTTGATTTCTATTGCATGGGAGTGTACTATCAGATGTGAACACTTCCAGTCAGAGTATCTATGCTAAATAAAGGAATAACAATGGCCCACATGCTCTCAGCCTATCATTAGCCAAAAGACTAAATGAAAACCAACTGTGTGGGAACAATAAAATAATTTGTCAAGGGAGAAGAGTGCAGATAAATTCTACAAAGCATTTTCCAATTGGCTGAGGCTCCGGTACGCTGGGCCAAGTGCTCAGCACCTGGCTGTCACGGCTCTGACGCTGCCTAATTCATTTCAACATTTCAAACACATGCCTATTAGATCACTGTCGATACGAGCTGAAAGTGCCTGATTAGGCTTTTTATCAGTATTAGTCAACATGTGCTGTGAGCTGACTTTTTAAAGGGCAAAAGTTAGATAAACAGAAAGGAGAGAAGAGAGAAATCTTGCTCTCCTCTCCTTTATATACTCCCTAGATCTGTCCACTAAATCTGTGACTCAGCTTCAGTGAGGACATACTGGGGAGAAAGCCAGGTACTCATCCTAAATATTCTTCTCAAAAACTCCTGGTGATATATAAGAGACATTTTCTGCTACGGGAAGGTTTATTGGTTACTGAAGCCATGTGAACCCATGGGTCTTGTCTGTGAGGATCCAAGAATCTCAGCGTATCAGTTTTAAGGTGAGTGAAGCTCCTCTTGATGGGTTTTGGCTTCGTCGTAAAGATTAAACGCTGAGCTGGGGGAAACGGCTGTAAATGTCAAACCAGCTAGGACAGCTACGCGCTGGTTTCCATTAGGCACAAATCTTTTAACTTCAATTTTTTAACATAACCTAAGTTCCCACCACCTCTATTAAATATGAAAGAAATCAAGTTTTGGAAAGTCCAACAGGTAGGGATCCAAAGAAAACAAGTCACATATTGATAAAAACAGACATCTCCATGTATACGCCCATAAACGCACAAATACCTAATCACATCCAGTGTGTGCAAATGTATTGATGCACAAAAACACACAGATATTAAGTATGTCTTCAACTGTCCCAAAGCATTAAAGGACCATACTATCTCTCTGGGCAGGAGTTGTTGAAAAATACCAGTGGCATAGGCATTTACTTTGCCAAGTAGTGAGATTTCTTACTTTAAAAAAAACAAAAGTTGCGTGTCCCGTTTGGAAACATGCAACAAGTGGCTGACCAGTGTTGCAACAGATTTCATTCTCAAGCCAAACAAGCTAAAAACAATAACATTCTATTCACCTCTTCACTAGACTTTTCTCTGCTCTAATTAGCTGGCAAAAAGTGTGCGTGTGTGTATCTTTTATTAGCTTCTCAAGGTTTACATGTTCAAAGTTCTTGTCCTCCACTTTGACCCAAACATCAGTGTGCACACACACACACACACAC
>CM022489.1:18842341-18893749 GCA_011952105.1 Coreoperca whiteheadi | reverse complement strand
TAAATAAATAATAAATAAAAAAAAAAAAAAAAAAAAAAAAAAAAAAAAAAAAAAAAAAAAAAAAGGGGCCATTTCAGACACCGTTTTAAACAAGTTGAGCCTGAGCATTTGAAACGGTTGCTGTAGCAGTTTTAAATGGTGATCTGTTTACAAAGCTCTGATGCACATTTAGTAACTGTTGTGAATGTTACTCAGCTAAAATGAAATAAACCGCTGATATAGTAGTAGCATACTCTCTGGTGGAAAAGATGAAATTGGAGCCTCCTCACAATTGACTCAGAAGTCCAAAATTGCCCTTTCACACTCAAACAATCTGTGTTCTTGCAGCTTGTTTAGGGAGGTCAGTGAAGGCCTGATCCTAATGGCCACATCGCTCTCCTGCCATCTCTCTCTCTCGGTCGGTCTGTCTCTCCAGCTGACAGCTGCGAGGGCCCAGTCAGCTCTCGGCCCCGCTCTGGCAGAGTCAGCGCAGCGGCGGACGGCCGTCTTAACTGCCACAGTCAGAGTGGAGCGGATTTTTCTTTGATGAAACACAGCAGCATCGAGCCAAGAACAGCAAGTGGCGCAGCCGAGATGTAAATCAAAAACCCACCCGTGTGCTAAGTCATACACCGAGAGGTCTGCGAGAGGAGTCGCTGCTGTCTGAAAATGCATGAGTAATACAGACTCTATAGACGTGTGGTCAGCTGTGGCATGTCTGTCCAGGCGAAAAGAATCCGAGAGAAGTATCTTTTTATCTTTTGCTACAAATAGTTAAAAAGGTAAAACGAATCTGGTCTAATTCACAAGACCTGGCAGCTTATTCCCCTCATCAGTGTGTGAAACTTTGTGATTACTTCTCAAGCCAAGGTTAAGGCTAAAAATACATTTTTATGATGACATATCTGAGCCAACTCTGCAGCTTTTTCTTGATTAAACTGAGGCCCAGAGCACATTTCTTCTGGTATTTCAGTGATATTTTGACACTTACTCAAACCAGAGCATATTTTTGCTGTGTGACTGTTTGGATTCATTGGCAGAACGAAAGTCAGAATGCCTTTGGTTACAGTGAGATGCCATAGTCATACCACACTGGTCACATAAGAATGAGAACATTTGACCTGACTGACACTGACTATGGAGAAGGAAAAGGACAGCGGAAAGGCAGCAGTGCTAATATTCTAAGTTTTGTGTCTATTTATCTGTGGGTTCATACATGCACATGTTCATTTTGCTACTTCAGAGGACTAATCAGAAGATACTCAAGCAGAAACAGCCACAAACTCCCATAAATCTCCTTCTCTCGCTCTTTGAATCCAACCTCAGTCAAGTTGATGCAACACTCATCTCTTCCTCTGCCACTTATCTCCTGTTTCCACACACGTCATGTGTACTCCTGGCCAAGTTTGATTGAGGTGATTCAGCCAAGCAGATGCCAGACCAGGGGTGTTCTCTCACTCTCTAGTGGCCGTGACTCAGGAAGCGCTTAAATTCCATTACCCAGCATTCCCTCGTCAGCTTCTCAGCCAGACAGAGGTTTACGGGAATACCGCTGCAGAATCATCACCGGGCCTCAGCTTTATGAATCAATGGAACATGCTGCAAACATTACACCCTGCAACACCCTTCCCAGGCAGCACCCTCGCATTTGCCCATAACTCACTGCTGAGCTCATACAAGACGCAAAAGACGTGGGCTGAGGTGCTCTCTGTGGCTCATGGCAATTCACTGTCTGGCAAGAAAACTTGTGAAAAGAATGTTACTATCACTGTACAACTTTGATATACATAGACAGTACAGTTCCAGCTGATTTAGAGGCACAAATGCAGAAAGAGAGGATGTTTGGCTATTTGTTAGTCAGTTCCTGTTGACAAATTCTATATAAAATATCACTTGGTGCAAACTGACAAAGTAATGCCAAAAAATGTACTCTACCATCTATTCATAATTTAGTTAGAAAAAAAGTTCTTGGTTAACCCTTGCCGTGAAACTAAGTGAACCACAAGTTCAATAAAAGGTCAAATCTCTTTTAGCAGCAGTGACATCAAAATATTTCCTCTGAGGGTTCATCAGTCTTTCACAACATCTGGGAGGAATAGCTGCTATAACCCTGCCCCGCTGCTACAACCTTTTGGCATATTGGCCGACAGTGATGGGGAGATCCTCAGTTACTCTGTTAAACCTCAACTATAGTTAATAAATAGATATTTCGGTGCTCTAGTCGACATATTCTCTTTTCCACAGAGAAAAGATCCGCAGAGGTGGCAGGGATTTAGTGTCTTGCTTAAGATTCAGCAAGGAAAAAAAATTTGATTCGGGATAAGGGACGAATGAATTACATTGTTATAACAGAGACAACCGTAAACATGAAAGTGGCACAAAACCAACATATTTAGATGCTTGTGTATCTGAGGATTTGGATATCAGCAATAATTGATTTTCAGATTTGCTAGGGTAACATACAAGAATTCAACTGTTTTTAAAAAAAAAAAAAAAAAAAGGAAAGATTTGGTTGCTGTTCCACTCACACACATACACTTCCACTATATAAAAAAACGAAACACTATAATGCCATACTGTACACAGAACAAACATGGAAACATAACACAGAAATTATTTTATATAAAAACATTTTTTAAATGCAATGTGCAACATTGCAATAGATAGAACAACAACTTTAAGCCAATTACACTATAAAACATTATTAACCCTCTTTTTACTGTTGCACTAAAGAACATTTATGCTTAATGTAAACCTATACCTTCTATGGCAAGAGCTTGTATTCAGCCAAATTAGCTTGCTTAACAGTTTCTTCCTGTAAAGATGTTGGAGGCAAAAGATTTTCCCAGGTCTTCTTATCAAATTCTGGACTTCTCTGGAAATCTTAATTTCACAGTTAGATTGCCAAACCAGACTATGACTATAATTTACTGATTCAAAAGTCGCCCTGTGGGAGGACATCACTTTATTTACTCATACACAAAGCCTACATGGGAAGATAAGACATGGATTGACTTGGTGCCCCTAATTTAAGTCTGGTCAAAACTCACAGCGAAATATTTCCCCTGTGTAACCTGGTCAGTCATTTCCCCCTGGTGATCATTCCATCAATTAGGGATACATTTTCTAAGGATTTAGGCTCTAGTACCATCTCTTTGGTCTTTTAACAACAAGTTAACAAACTACTACTACAATTTAGCCACTATTTAATAAACTCACTGACAGACTACTGTTACAATGCTGATTCAACAAAATGGGTATAACAGTGTCACAAATGGAAACTGGCTCACAAGTCAGAACCCAAAAAACCCACTGAGATCCAAGACGAATAAATAATGTGATCTGTGCATACATCAAACTCAAACTTAAAGCGATCATAAGCCTGAAGTCCAAGGTAATTTAAGAAATTCAAAACCCCTTGAAACAACTGAAGCAAACTTTTTCCCAGAATTATAGCTGTATAAACATTTTATGTGACACAAATCTGAAGATTTACTCAGACTACGCAAAGACCAGTTCCTTTGTAGGTTAGGCTGAGTGCCATATGTTTGATTTTATTTTATATATACATTTGCATTATAAATTACTGATTTATAATAATAATTTTTATGATTAGAAAATATTTCTGGGCTTTCAAACTAACTATGAAATCCCTCCCATGCAACATTTCTACTGTCTTACTGAGAAAATGAATGTCAACTGCTCACTCCTCTTACTATAAACAATAAGCCTAATAATAAATAAACCACATGGTTTGATTAGAATAAGTGACTTCAGCAAAAGCACTCAATGTGCTTCTCTATGCACAATACACAACCAAAACTATTCACAAGCTATTGGGAAACTGTCATTAAGCGTTTGACACAGCAGAGGCTCAAAGTGAGGCTGTAATGGTTGGTTGTTTCTCATAACAGTCAGATTATCGCCCCGCAGACTAACGTCTACAAATGCTGCTGGGGAAAACACAGGAAACTAAGTCATTTTGAGGAAATTCAACATCGGTGCCAATGCCACTTCACCACAAAAAGCATGTGTATAAACCTGTGTGTGTGAGTATGTCAATGTGTGGCATGTGTGCATAGTGTATGTGTTCAGCATATGCTGGCACAGTGTCTGTATGTATTAGCAATGGATGCTGGTGGGTTTGTGTGCTTGCATACAGGCGTGCATGTATGAATATTGTATATACAAGTTTACAGAAAATGTGTGTTGGCAAAATACAACAGGCAATAGTCGTGGAAATGTAAAAAGTCCCGACAATGATTAAATCCAAAAGCCCATTACTCATCTCTTTGAATGAGTCTGAATCAACAGACCTCTGCATTTATCTAAGAGAGAGAGAGAGAGAGAGAGAGAGAGAGAGAGTGTGTGGGACTCCAGCACACTCCTCTAACTCAAACATTTTCCTCAAATAGGCTCACAGACTCGGCAGCTTTGTCCCGGCCAGGAGAAACTTTAGTAAGATATCGAATGATGCTAGAGACACACTTCATTCAAACCTGATATTCTTTTTCAAGAGGGGTTAAGTGTTTTTCTTTGCAAGCAAAATATTTTCTTTGCTGGTGGGCACCAATATTTATAGCACAGTGGACTCGCAGTGTGAGGATGATCAGCCGCTGTTCCACTCCCGAAGAGCGGTACACATGGTTTCCAAACCGACGCACCAGGTGCGACAGAAGTCACTACGATTTGTGCTTCATTCAACTTGATATAAAGAAAAATATTGAATCATATTCCTTGGATTTTGCTGGGAACAGCAACAGAGAGGTTGCACAGAAACGGCTAAGGGTTTTGAGTACATGTTGACTTCTTTTTTCCCCCCCATTCAGGATACCTGGCCCATAAAAATCAAATCCAAGTCTGCATCGAGGGTCTACTGACAACGACACCTCAGCTCTGTAACTCACTCCATCATCAACACACGAGCTGTCTCCTTCTCTCTCTCGCTCACTTATTTATACACAAAAGATGCACACACACTGACGTAATCAAACATTTCTAGACAGTCTAGATTTGCCTTTTTGTGAGTAATTAGGAAATCGACAGAGCGGCACTGAATGCAAATGTCTCAGTGCAATATATTTAATCACATTTATCACTGAGTAATCGTTCACATTTTGCAATCACGGCGTACGTGTTAAAAGGTCAGAAATCTCCCGTCTGAGGCAAGTTCTTCCTCTACTGTCTCACTTCCATCAGGATAAATATTACAGTCAGTGTTTGTTCAGAGATTCCTTTCAGTACAAATCTAAAGTAATGGTTGAGAATGCAGTTTAAACTCCAGCTCTGTCCCCAAATGGGAGTCTGTAATACGATCAGCCTGAAATGAGGCATGATACAAAAGACTGATGAGTACTGAGATCACTTTTATACTCCACGCTCACTGTAAGAGACTATAAAACCACACAAAAATGCCTGGAATACAGTGCATATCTGTATAGAGTAAAGATAGTAACATTAGAAGTACAAGTTGAACTGAATAAAACTTTTCATTATTGAAAAATTACAGGAAATTCTAATGTAAAAATGAATTACTGAAAAATCATAAATGTGTGATATATTTTGGTGTGTAGTTGAACCGGAATGTGCTTAAGGAAGCAGATGATGGGTTCTTTTTTTTGCACTCCAAAAGGAGGCTGAAAACTATTTTAATTCATAAACCCACAAGATATTGAAATTATTAAAATAACGCTCAATTCCCTCGCCGAGTCACACCCAAACAAACACATGTATGTGTCTGCGTCAATGTTAATCTACAAAACATAATCCACAAACACATAACACATCTTGCAATCCCACAATTTACGGGAAGTGAGTTCAAAAGCGTTGCAAAGACAATGAGACGATTCATTCTGCTGCTGGGATGCTGGGGATGGAGGGCTGGGGGCACAACTGTGCTCCAAGAGAACTCATAAATGCTGAGACATTCGGCAGACATATGGTTTGTGTTTAGCAAGAAGAAACAATAATCAAATCCGCTGATCCTCTTCTTGCTGCAAGGATGATTGCTAATATAAAAATCTGTTCCGTCTAATCATAATTTAGGAAGGGGCTGTAATTACCTCCGCCCTCTCACAACAACACTGTCTAAACAGGATGGAGGAGGCTTCCACACAGACTTAAAGCCCAGTTTCCACTCTGGATGCTATCTGCATGACAGTGCTCATTTCATCTATGTAATTGTTGTAAAAGTTTTCGCTTTTACTGATGAGCCCATGTCAGAGTTTATTCATTCTTTTTTTAAAGGCACCAAAGGAGATTCAAATATAAATGTTGAGCAATTTCAGCATAAAGACTTCATTATTTTTAATATTCATACTGTTCTAAATAATGGAGAGAAAAAAAATCGATTTTTTTTCTAAATTAATAATTAAAATATTGTTTCAAACTGTCAAAACTTCAAGTTTTCCATATTTAACTAAGTGGGCCAACAACATGAACTACAGCCTGCCTGCCTGCCTTGTTAACATCCATAAGAAATGGGCACAGGCTTGGCAGTCAGTCAGCATACTGTACATCACTTCACATGGCCTTCCTGTGCAACAGAAACTTTGATTCTGGTGTTATTTATGAATTGGCCAAGGATCCAAGCGAGCTCTGGGTTTAATTAACAGACCCAATCCACAACTCCAAACAGGGCTCTCAACACAAACACACAGCTGCATCAAAGGATGCTCTTCAGGAGCTATATGGAAGAGGCATTATTTTAGAAGAAGGCTTTTATCAATCTCAATAACCCCATAGTGCTAATTAGGCTAATTAGGAAGACTGACACAGTTTGAGTAAATGTGTTATTGTGACCCTCATCTTTGTTTTAATGAGTGCAATACTCATTACTACATTAAATGCTATTCCAATACATCCATCATGTTCAGAAATCACTCAAATAGCGAATAAGCGGTGTCATCTCCTCAACAGCATCAATTAAAGACTGGAGGGCTGGCGCTCAGATTCGGACCTATACGGGCCTACCTTGCACTGGTGGGAGAGAGAGGCACGGGCGCGGGGCTTTGGCCGACAGATGCGCCTTTTCTTCGGACGCGCTGAGTCTCTTCGGGCTGGCGCAGTTCATGTGACTCGGGGTGTCATGGGAGCTCCGGCAAATCGGAGATGCAAAAGCACCGCTCCCGACTCGCCGCGCGCAGATGTCCGCCTTGCTGCCGTACACGGCGAGCGACAAGCCGGAGAAGTCCGTGAAGGTTGGGGTCTGACAGTGGCTCACCATCCCGAACAGCGCCGAGGGGTTCTGCATTGATGACTCGGCTTTCCCATGCAGTGTACAGCAGCCGCTGCTCACATTACCTGCGCACATGAAACACGAGAAAAAAACGAATCACTGAAAACGGCATCAGCACGAAGACAACCGGTTTGTTTTCCCATTCATTTGAACACATTGGACAAAACGGTTAAACTTGAGGAATTTGGTAACACATACCTGATCCAATTACCCAATGAGGCGCAGAAAAAGTCGAATTGCGCGCGTCAACATGTTTATCAAACTGGAGGGGAAAACATCTGCAAGCCTGATCGATAGCATCGTCTCAGTGAGAATCAGTGATCAACATCCCGTGCGTCTCTCTCCCCCCATCTCCCTCTCTCTCTCTCTCTCGCTCTGATTGACACCCGATAGCTCCACTGCTCTGCAGGAATCAGGAGCACCAATGAAGACTGTGTCCGTGTTTCTGTGGGAGGTGAAGATCTGGATTATAAGACGGCTGTGTTTGTAGCTCTGAGCTTGGATGGGAGAGCTCCTGCACGCGCCTATGCTACATGATACTTGAACCCAGCCTTCAAAGCTCGATGTCATTCGTTCCCTGAGCTTTGGTGCAGTTATCACACTGATCAAATCACACCAGCCTCTGCTTTGTTTCAAAACATATATAAGACCGAGCGACTATATACCCCCACAGTGCCATTTAATGAAATATCTCTCCAATTTCAGTGGCTATTTAGGAGAAAATGCAAGGAAATATTCTATAAACAGTTCTTTTTCGACTTACATTGGCTATTGCGATTTTTATTAGACAATGTCACCTGTGCACTCAGGACCCCGACTGCAGCTGTCATTATTGTATTATGTATTTGGTTTCCATTCCGTGTTACAGAGAGGTCGATGCGGGAATGGAGAAAATGGGCTGTGAATTCTCACAGAGCAGAGACTTTTTATATAATTTAGATTAATTATTGGATATTTCCCCACACATTTCTGCTCATGAAAGAAACTAACAGAGTTTAGTAGAATTCACACTCTAAGAGGTATTTAGCTCAGCATTTGCCGTTTTGTTTGTGCTGCTTACATTATTTCAACTGCATGATGGCTCCTTGAATTATTTTTTAATTAGTCTTTGGATCATGGTTCATTACGTCCGAGTGATTGCATTCACCAGAGTGTAGGGACAAACAACTACTGATCAAAATGACCACCTGGATATCTTTGGGATAGGCCTACTGGATTTAAAATTGGACGTTGAGTAAAAAATAAAGGCCATACTTTAAAATAAAGAAAGTCTTCCCAATGTTTATAGTCACGCGTTAAATCTTTCCTATGATACACTCGGTGAGGAGAGCTAGTGTCCATCTGGAACAGTATTTTGTGTGTAAGGGTGTGGAAAATGCTATTCTGTAGCGCCATCTAGTGGCCTTTACGCAGAAGGGAAAGTCCTAACAGAGTCAGAGTTAAACCCGTCAGAAACAACCCACTGGTGGTTATTATGTAAATACAATCAAATAAAAACTGTGGAGTGAAGGTTTCTAAATGCTGTGGAAGAGTTGTGGTAGGGTGTGTTTGCTATTCCTGTCAGTACAACCTGAGGTGTGGGCTGCAAAATGCGAATCATTGGATCCGATGCTGCCTTTGTGTGCTGTTGGAAATCTGAGTGCGTGTAGGTGAGCATGGTCGACCAGAGCTACTGAGACTCGCTTTAGCATGATGGAGAGAGAGAGCGCGCGCGTCTATTAATATGGATATTTAGTGTTGTGTTTTGGCAGTCTATGTAACTAAATGTTCCTTCACTGTAACGTCGTCATGCTGTTTTATTTTCATTCAAGTACAGAAACCATCTCCTAGCTCAGTCATTTTACTGGTTAAATTAGCATTTAGTACTCATCAACTCTGAACAGCCACTAATCACGGGACTCTGTTAGGGCATTTGTACGTATTTTGTCTATTTTACACATGCAGCCACAAAGTAAAAGACATGCGTGGATCTTTCACTTTCAAATAATGAGATGGCTTGTGACTGATGTGCGTTTGGAGTTCTTTTAAAACTTCTTGCGTGTTACTTGAACTTCTGGGATGTGTCCCAAATATTATTATCCCCTGCTTGTTTCCTCTCCTCTACCTGTCACCTATCTCCAGGGAGGCAACTTGGATGAGGTAATGAATATGGGCAGATTGTGGGGCAAAAACGAGCCAGTGATCCTCCCAGCTCTTCCCTCTCTCTCTCTGTGTGTGCATTAGAGTACAGGAGTACCCATCAATACAGCGCTCACATTCCAACACGCATGTTAATAATATGAACCAATGGCGGCAGGGGGCATTTACCTGCTAGCAGGGAAAGGAAGTGAGGAAAGTCAAGGAGAGAAGGATACAGAAGTGAATCGTTACGAGCGGCTATCTCCTTGATTGACTCAGCCAGCCTGAAACACGCCCAGCATGGGGATGACCACGGGGAAGCAGGTGTGCCAGGCCCTAAGACGCAAAAGGTTTTGACAATTCTACATCAAAATACCCAGAATTATTCAGTCACGGGACAGTGTGCCACACTTTTCATCTCGTCATTAAGTGAAGCGGAAAGCAGGTGGACATTTGACCTCATGTCAGCGGGCCACAGTTTCAGGTGGTGGTAAACCAAGACTTACATTCAGCATATGGCGACGGGAGAAGCAGGATACCCATGACGCTGTGTGTCTCCGAAATGTGTATCTTTGACTTTTAGTTCAATTAAGAAACTAATAAGTCGCTTGCTAACTTCCGCAACGCGTGCCACCTGCGAATGCGGACGCCACACCTTCCTGCTTATCGCTCATCTTTCGCCAGTGCGGTGGCGACCTCTCTCCATGAATGGAGAGTCCTCTGGCTGCCCCCCCTGTGGTCTCTCTCAAACAAAACAAAAACGGTGGTTGATGTGTTTGTGGAGGCGAACCTGCTCGGCCAGCTTCGGCGTCCATGTCGAAATGAAAAGCGCACCGCGCGCCCCGTTACGGACATTCAGAGGTGCGCGACGAAGCCGAAGGCGCGATGACGTCATTTTCGGTCTGCGGGCCCTCGCGCCGGAACACTACGTTGACCTTTAACTAGCTTCGGTGGAGCGAGAAAAATCCATCTTATAGATAAGCTAAATGTTCAATGTAAGTTTGTTTTGTAGTCTTTCTGCCTCCCGCTGGTCTAACTCTCAGCAACATATTATGGCAAATCATAATATGGTGGAAGTTACCAGTTATATGACAAAACTAGCAAAGAGGCAGAAACTGTTCTAGTGGCATGCCCAAACTTACATAAGTAGCCTAAACATCTGTGAGATCACGACAACACATCTGAAGATGCAACCCGCTGCAGTAACGTTTTGACTTTTATCCCTAACGTTTGCCTAGCCAACGCTAACCTTATATGACCGAAGGCCTGTCCCTGCAAATCAAATCCCGCGGGACTGCTAGGGTTCCGTGTCCTGCTTCCTCGGACAAAGTTCCCTATAGAGAGACGGTAAAATTACATCGACAGTACCGGGAGGTCTGGTGGGGTGGAATCGCTAACATCGATTTTAAAAAAACGAACGGCGGGCGTAGGGAATAAACTGGGGAGACGTTTTAACCGAAGGCTTTGCTACTTGGGGTTTGGAATGTACGAGCTCACAAAGAGGCCTTGAAGGCAGCTGTTATCAAACTCCAGCCGAGTGGCTGTCAACCGACATCTTTAACAATCAGATGGCACTTTTGCAAGAGACGCTGTGAAAACGCGAGTTCACCACCAAGAAGGAAGCATGTTTTTGCAAAGACTGATGGTCTGTTTATCGACAGTATGCTTGTTTATCTATATGATAGGACTCAGCGTCATACTCCGGGTCATGAATTTAATTTCGCCAAGCCTCACCAAGAAGGTAATCCTCAGAATGGGTGAAAAGACGACCATGACCCAGAATCCCAATTTCACGTATGAGGATTGGGGTCTGACCTTTGCCTCTTTAAACTTCATCAAAACCGCCTCGCAGCACATGTGGTTGTCTCTCGGACAAGAGGCTTTTGCGGGGGGACAGGCTCCGGACTCACCTGTGGTCAACATGGAGGGAGAGAAAACAAGTATCCGCAGGTACTTGAAAGGTGCGTTATGACACTCGCGTCTTCGTGCTTTGGTGCAGTTGCATCGCTCTCCGCTCCTAATTTGCGACCTGCGTTTTCTCTGCAGACAACAGACCGCTCGTGTTGAGTTTTGGAAGTTGCACCTGACCCCCGTTTATCTACAGACTTGAGGAGTTCAAGCAACTCGTCAAGGACTTCAGAGATGTGGCAGACTTTCTTGTGGTCTACATCGCCGAGGCCCATTCAACAGGTGAGTGAAAGTTGTGCCAGGTGAAGTCCTCATCATCATCATCATCATCAGTCTATTGGTGGAGGAGAAACTAGGCTTCCAAAATCTGAGAGGAAGGTCAAGAAAGCAAGCAAACCTTATTTACTAGCGCTTTCCTGGAATACTTAAAAGTGGACATTGGATAAATATATCCTCATTAAAGTTCTGAAGATTGATGTGTGCCTTTTTTAAAGCTGAAACTTGATTTTTCTTACCCTCAAATATACAGTCCAGTCTATATTTATCAATGGCCTTCACCACTTTCCATCCTGATTGAGAAATCCCTGTAGTGGAGGATTTTTGAATGCAGGATTTTAAAATAAAAATGTTTGCATGATTACATCACTTAATATGATGAGTTAAAACTGTAAAAGCTTTCACAAAGTCTTCTTTTGACAAGTCCTCATCTTTTTCAAAAACCGTCCGCCGTTCACCCTTTTCTCAAAACTGCTTTAACTCGTAATGCACCTGTGCAACCATAAAACAGGATTCGTTGCTCCTTAACTTTGATGTCCCGCTGCATTCGGGTGTCATTCCAGTTAAATCACAAGGTTTATCTCTGTGGCAGACGGTTGGGCCTTTACCAACAACTTTGACATCAACCAGCACCGGAGCCTGGAGGACAGGCTGTCTGCAGCACAGATCCTGGTTCAAAAGGAACCCCTGTGTCCGGTGGTTGTGGATGAAATGAACAATGTCACTGCCATAAAGTATGGCGCTCTGCCTGAGAGGCTTTACGTGCTGCAGGCTGGGAAAGTTATCTACAAGGTGAGATATGTGCACCACTGACACCAAAACAAAGTCCTTTACTTTCATTCCATGTGATCCTGATTGCTCCTCTCATGCAATTGCGTGATTAGAAGTAATACCAGCATTGTGGGTGTAAAGGTCCCAACACTATCTCTTCTCATGATATCGCGTGAGATGGAGCAGTGAAAGAAACGGACACAATACTGCAATTCTTGGCATGGGGCCAGGCTCACGTTAGCAATGCCAGAAATGTGTAATGGCACGTTATCACATGGCAAAGACATGTCTCCGATGCGTTATGCTGGTATGTTCTTTCCACTTCTAACGAAAGTGGTATCTAAATGAAAATGTTATGAGTCTTTAACTTTCCTCGCTCTCGGTTCCCAAGGGTTCGAAGGGGCCTTGGGGCTACAGTCCGCTGGAGGTGCGTTCGTTCCTGGAGAAGATGAAATAAGAAGGATGTGTATTTGAGTCAAGCCATCCATGCGCCATTCGACCAGTCTTACATGGAGGGGTCTTTGTGTTCAGTAGGGGTTAGGGGTGTCAACATTGTAATCAATATATATATGTATTGCTGATAACACGATACTTTTTTTTTTTTTTTTTAAATCAGACCCAAATCAATGCACTGCCATATCTACATGTAGTTCTATAGCTGTTCTTTGGTATCTCTTACATCAACCATTGCATGTTTAGAAATATTATAAACCCTCCAAACTTGCACTTATGTTGCCTTCAGGCTCTCCTCTACTCCAAAAACATACCTGAGCTTGAACTCCTCGCTCAGTGTTTCTTAGTGACGGCTACAGATAAAACCGTTGGCCTCTGTAGCCAGATGAAGTGAAACGCAGAGAGGCAGTCCAGTCCAGAGTTTGTGTTTGAGGTTTTGCATAACGTGCAGGAGATGTCACCAAAGTTGTCTTGATTCCAGACTTTACAAGACCTTAAGATTTAAGTCAACGAAAGCACTTGTTTTCCACTTCTCTTGCAGTTATCATTAAGTATACCATCAACATTATAAACTATTAATCACTAAGGTTTCCTAATGAATATGAAGGTTTCCAGATAATTTCACAGGAGGCTGCTTTTTATATGATAATTACAGCGCAAACTTCTGGTAACTGTAATCGGATGAAAGACGTAAAGTAGGCCTTCTCTGAGTTATGTAGGAGCATTTATGATTTTACACATTTATAGTATAATAAGCATCTTGTTAAACAATCTGCATTTCCTTTTTTTTAAGGTTATTTTTCTTTGATTGGAACAGCTGAAGAGAGATGGGAAATGTGGGTCGGGGTAGAGAGAGAGCGAGAGAGAGAGGGGATGACATGCAGCAAAGGGCCACAGACTGGATTCGAACCCGAGCCGCTGCCTTGCACATGGGCGCGCGCTCTACCAGGTGAGCTACAAGGGTGCCCCACCAGTCTGCGTCTCCTTTTAATGTTCCTTTTATCACAATCCAATTTTTTTTCAATGTTTGCATTGTAGCATAATAAAGAATAACCTGGGAAGACTCCAGCATCACGTTCTCCATTTACGTGCATCATATGACAGAAAGTGCGTTGTAATTCAACTATTAATTTTATTTGTCTTATCATGACGCTGGTTACCAAATGATCAGTTAGTTAGTTTCCATGCTCCACATTTTGCTCCAAGCCAATGTAGCCGGATGGAAATGAAAAAGTTACATTCAGATCACATTTTGTTCAGTTTTCACTCAAAAACATGGATGAGCCACGTCATTGCTCTCACAGTAAACTGAAATGAGAAGCACCAGAACTGTGTAAGCCATTGTTTGCCACACGTCTGTAGTTGTATTGTCGCTTCTCCGAATCACTGTGACTCATCCTCTCTCTCTACCCTGACTCGCTCAGACAAAATAAAAGTGTCTACCAAAGCTCCAGAGGTTTTCATTTTTACATCTTGTTTCTTCAGCAAAAATGGCTGCAGGGCTTCAGTGTTGAGACTGCGCATGGCAGTCTTACACCACGTGATAATCTGACTGTTTGCTGTCTTGTCTGGAAGTGATAAATGGTAAATGTGGGTCGTGCAAGTTCAATGAATCCAGTATGCATACATGTGGAGTGTGGCGTTCAGGCCCTGATGTGAGTTAATACCTAACTGTTTAATCTTTGCACATCCATTGATTGAATGTGCACTTTTAAACTAACCGCCTCACTGTTGTTCCAATTCTTTGATAGTGTTACATAACAGTTGAATTAAATGTGAGATTTGTGGCTTTTCAAGGTCTCTTTTCTATTGATGAAAATGTATGTAAGTGGTGACTGAGCACAAAATGGCTTAGAACTATTATGATAATGGAAAATACTGTAGATGCAAGTCAGATATTTTAATTTCCCTCAAGGTAAGAATAAGACTGTCTAACAGTATTTTTATAATTAGTTTAGGCTTTTTTGTTATAGCTTTTGCCTCTTCTTATCCACAGCCAACACTAAATGAATAACCTGCTCATATATTTGGGTGCATTTTAATATGTTCTCCTGTAATATTTTGCATGATCTACACAATAAAAGAGCAACATTAATGGTGATGTGGGCCCGGCTTGTCTGATTAGTGAAAAGGTAAACCCTGCTGAAATACATAAGGAATATCTTAATATATGAAGCACAATAGAAGCCTGTGACTAATCAAATAACTTAAAAACTACAGGATCATAACCCAGGTTTACAAATGTACTAGTAGGATATGGTAGGGAACAAAGACGTTTTGTGCTGCTACATCTTTCACAACATTAACTGTGTCGCTGTGAAGTTGGAGAGGAGGTTTGGCTGCTGCCCAGCCAGGCCACATCCTGTGGAGAGCAGCCAGCAGCAGCACAGCCTCGATTCCTATTATTAGACAGGAGCCAGAACACTGTCAGATCCTCCCAACCATGGACATTTGTTAAGAGTCACTCCTGAATCTTCAAATAAAACCAAAGCCAGCTTGTGTAGTATGTTCTTTTGCGTTTCAGGAATGTAAATATTATGTCTAGGCCAGAGGTCTCTGCAAAGACGTAGAGTCCAGTGAAGCCCACCAGAGGGCAATGTGAAGCCATTTTTTACTTCAACAGGAGAGCAACAGACATGAAAAACATGAGGCTGTTTTTCTTTTAGGATCCCAGACTTTGGAGTGACCCATCTGGCTGAGATTTTATCATCTTCAAAATCAACTTGCCCACAAAAAAACATATTAACTTTAATGTAATGACCTCAGTTGGTTTAAGCTGCCTTACTCATGGACAAAGCCAGATAGTAATGTTCTCCTGTAAACATTTTCACATTGTGTCATTTGAATGATTCAGTCTCCAAGAGGTAACAGTAACCAATATTTCACAAAGATTAGAAATGTGTCTGTTTTGTTTCTTTTTTCCCCATCGCATTAATCGTCTTCTGAACCCTCAGATTTATCTAGTGACCCACTGGAGTGGTCCCCACTCCCATGTTGAGAACCACTGCTGTACACAAATGAAACAGTCTGTCGTCCTTTCCTGTGTCACAGCAATATTGCCCTGCCACAAAGCCGCCCCCTCATGCTCCAGGATTTCCTCTTGTTAGTTTGGTAGCTGTGGACTACAGCGCCCCCTGGCTCCACTGCAGGCACCAAAAAGAGGAGAGATCAGTTGATGCCAGTGCCTCCTGCCTGCTACACGCTGGTGTGTGTGGTGTTGCTGGAACAGTAATAGGAGAGGACGTGAACATAATGTTAGCTGCTGACTGTTGGACTTTTGCACCTGTATTTTCCCCACACTTGCTACCTTACAAAGTATCACTTTATGGCCCGTTTTATGCATCAGTTGTATACTTTGTACATGTGTAACTTAAGGGTCCACTGTTAAATAACACTATTTGTCATGTCCACAGCTTCAGTAGTGTATTCTAAACTCAGTTACTCTTGATTCTAATGTGATATGACTCGACAGGATCCAAAATAAAAACAACCCACACAGGTAGTTAAGTTATTGTAAAATTATATTAACAAGCAATCTTTCCTCAATTTGAAATAAAAAAATATCAGCAAATAAAGGCAACATAGGACAGATGTGTATAATGCGTATTGTTCACAGGAAAAATAAAAAAGAAACAAAAATTCTCATCACATTTACAAGACTGCTGCTAAGTTTATAATGATGCCTACTTGAATCAGTTTAGAAAGCTTTGACTAACTCTGAATAATTGGGGCAATATATGTAGTCAAAGATTGTATCAAAATATAAAAAAATGTGTGGATGGGCAAGAAGGGGACGACCAATGATACAGGAGGGAAGTATGAACAACCAATATGTATGAGATTAAAATGGGCAGCTCATTCATAGCCATTTCACCATAATCAACCAAACTGGAAATAACACGGAAGGCTACGACGATGAAGAGCACAGAGTGTTAAGCACAGACAGGTAAAGAGATATACACCACATCTTAAAGCAGGTGTCCATATAGAGAAGAGCAGCACTAGGTAGTATGTTGTACACAGATTCTCAGCATTCATGCACTCACTTCTTACGCCGAAGTCTGGCTTCCCTTGACAGAACGCAACAGCAATCTAGCTGTTTAAATGAAACAGCGAAGAGGTGCAGAATCGCATCGCTGTCAACAATAAGAGATTGACATTGATCAAACGCGATCAATTTGACATTGTAAGAACCATCTGAGCACTTACATACCGTGAAAGGTCGTCACAATAAAAGCCGTATTCTTTCAGGTCTTTTCCCCTTACGAACCTCTTTAAATAGAAGGGTGGGCATTGGGTAGAATAGTACATGTCTTATAAAGGTGGCCGCAGAGTAAAAGGCAAAATCTGAGTCCTATGTCAACTGACTTTGGTGACACAGTATGCATGGCGATAAGTAAAATGACAAGACAAAGACTTTCCAAGCTCACAATGCATATGCACACTCTCCAGTGTTTTAAGTGACAAAAGCCGAGACATTTCCTGCACATCTTGCACCACAAAGCAATAATTAAAAAGTACAAGAGGTAAACTTTCATTTTTTTTTTTCTCTTCGCTCTAGGGTTGAGGGGACTGAGAGGGTTTATGGGGGCTCAGCAAAGAACATAAAACGTGTCATGTATGCATTTTCAGTAGCTGGTTTTTGTCACACTTGGGGTTGTGATAAATGGAGAAATTGTCCTTCATTTTGAGCAAGGAGCAGTAGTCGCCAGCCATTTCGATTTTTCTCCGATCAGCATTCTGGCGTTTGTGTGGAACCAAAATGGCGCCTGTCCCTGATTTGGTGCTGATGTGTTTGGCCATGTCCTGTAGTAAGTTCAGATCCTCGGAATGATGGCAAATAATGTCGGGTGGGCTCGAGGAGGGGTGGGTGGGGGGGGTGTCACACACTCATCGTCATGGTTGGAGAGTACTATGGGGGCACAGAGAAGAGACGATTAAAACAAATCTTTTCCTGAACAAGTTCTCCTTGTTTATACGCCCAGCTAGCTCTCCAGACTGCTACTGTAGTCAGTGACGTTAATTTGCTGTGACCATGGCTTCACTGTGTGGTCAGCAGCGCTCTACCTCTGGCTTCATCAAAGTACCATTACAGTCACCACCAGTCCAGTGATGTTAGCTGAGAAGAGGAACTGGAAAGAAGCGAGACTTACGTTCTCGCTCTGAAAGGAGTGGAGGAAGTTTCCACTCAGCTCCCCATCATCCCTTGGGGTCCCAGGAGGGTTGCTAATGCCACTTAAATTGTTTGGGGAATTCTGGAGACAGAGAGTGCACAATGTTTTTTAAATGTATAACTTTTCACTTTATTCAAGATTGAGCTCTAAATGCTAAGACTCACTGCATGGTTACAAGATTTACCTTGTTCATTCCATCCATATCACCAGAGCCTAAGAAGGAAACCATATGAAAAACGATGTGTAAGCCATTTTTATGCAGTGGCTCTACCTGAAATAAATCTATTGTCCTCTGCTGAAGGATCACGTGACATAGTGTTCACACGTATACTCAAATAATTTAATCTGCATGAATGCAACTCGAACATTTCTGTGTTGTGTTAGTAAGTGTATTGTGGTGCGTGGTGTTACCTAGTGACCCGTTCATGTGGTGAGGTTCCATCCCAGCCATGGCTCCCAGGGGTCCGTCAGAGCCGGGGCCCATAGGGAACTGGAGGGGGAAACAGGACAGCATGGACTCACTTACCACGACTCCACAGCACAGTTGGCATCCAACTGGAAGTCCTCAATTATCAAGGTCTACCAGGATCACAGGAAAAAGTGACTAAAAAGAACCAGGAACTCGGTTACTATACAGTACATGAACGTATTTGTTGCTACCGTCGACTTCAGTCCCTCTTTCAACAGAAAAATCCTCATTCTGATCATTTCAGCTCCAAGAGAGTGACTTAAATGGTTGCCTAGAGTATCAAATTACACACAAACAGAGCCAGTATAACAAGTGCATTTGTTTTGTTCTTCTAAAACTCTCGTCTGTACTTTCCTGGGTGGGTAGTGCAACTCAGGAATAGTGCAAATTTGCTTTGGTAAGGCCAGGATATTAATGTTGAGTAAATCGTTTTTCATGCAGTCCAGCTCTATATATGCACAAGGAAGTTACATTTGTTAAATAAACCATAAAAATTAAATGCTTTTAAAAAATGTATTTATTTAAGATGATGTCCAGTGTTTTCTGTCGCAGTTTATTTTCCCTCAACAGCCGTATGCAGCGGCTCGGGTCGATGTTTGTGTTGATCCGTCTGACAGCTACTAGATGATACATCCTGTATGTAACCGTGAGAAAGATGCAAGACGATTTATATAAGCTAGGCAATGTGGTGGCACGGTGGCATTATTAACTATAATGTAAAATTAAAACCCGGTTCAGTGCATACTAACAACAATTGTAATACACCCTGATCAGACCAGGTTTATCAACGGCCGTTACTATGGTGACAACAGCCGTAGACTCCACAGTATAATGCCCTATTCACAGATAGGAGGAGAGAAGGCTATGCTCTTGTCTCTAGACGCCCAGAAAGGGTTATATCCTGGCATTACATATCCTGGCAAATTTTATGTCAGACACTACTACATTTCAATTTTGGACCCAGTTTTCTCAAATGGATTGAAACACGCAGGTCTCAGTGAGAGTTAAGGGGTCTAGATCAGAAGCCTTTCCTCTGGAAAGGGGCTGTACAAAGGGGTGCTCACTATCACCCCTACTGTTTGCAATTTGCATCGAACCTTTAGCTCAGTTAATCAGAGATAACAGGAACGTAATATATGCAGGAGATGTCCTGTTGTATTTGTCTGATCCCACGACAATATGTTATCTAAAAAAAGATTATAGGTCAGTTTGGCTTTTATTCAGGGTTTAAAATAAATGTAGATTAAAACGGAAGCCATGGACATAGTTTGTGGAATTCCCCACTCTGTCAAATCCCAGTGGGTTTAAATGGCCTAAAGAAGGGTTTCAATACCTCGGAATATATATCCCTGGATTAGTGAACATTCAGAGACGTGATGACTGAACATTAAGAAATATCTATACCAAGAGACACTTTCAAAATTACCATTCCTAGACGTTTAAGTGAAAGAAACTACAATGAGAAAGTGGACTAGAGTTACTTTGAATACATGGGGTGAGATACAGACATCACTGAACTGGCCCAAGTCAGTCTCGTCTTTATCAAGTATAGGTTTGATTATATATTTTGCTCCTAGGAGGTTGGGAGAAAAATACACCACAAACGCCATCTATTTCGCAAAGGCAACTTGAAGTAATTTGATTGAATTTGGTCTACCAAAATCAGACTCAGATTTTTACAGCTGAGAAGTTTCCCAACAAACAAAGACCTGGACAAAATAACAAATTTACTGAAATGGATAAGTATACAGTCAGAACAGGTTGGGTACAGTAATCTCCAGATTGTAACAAGTGTTTCTACGTATGGACCCAAATAACTCAATGCGTATAAAAGAAGATGGGAGACTAAATTGGAGCAGGAAATACCAATAGACACTTGGGAGGAAGTATGCTCAGAGGCACACCTAGTTACATTCTCAAATACATGGAGAGAATTTAGATGGAAGACTATGACCAGGTTTTTTAGAAGATCACATATAACAAATATAAGATAAACCCCCCGGCTTCCAGATCCTGCTGAAGAACTGCAGGGCACAGGTGGGCAACTGTACGCATGCATTCTGGTCATGCTCAAAACTGAAAAATTATTAGAATGATCAATTTTAAGCGATTAGGGAGACAATGCACATTGACGGAACCAAGATTCTCCCTGTTGGGAATGACACCTGAAGGGGTTGAAGGAAAGAGTCAAAATGATTTACTCCTAATTTTGTTTACAGTGGCGGTGAAATGTATTATGCTGAATTGGGCAAAATGTGTGACATAAATGAAATGGAACAAATAACACAGTCACTGTGGCTTCAAAAACCCAAATATATTAAAAGATGGTGTCCAGCAATGACATTTCTAATGCAATAAAATAAGTTTACTTCACCTAGGGCAGGGATTTGTCTTGTGTTTTCTTTTCTGCTTTTCCTTTCTTATTTACTTATCTGCACAAGAGTACAGACCCTATTCTTTAGACAGACATTCCTTACATGGATTCTATTGCTTGTACTGTGTAATTTCTGTTGTCCTGTGTGAAACCGTTAACAAAATTGAAAGGAGTACTTTGATAATATGGTTTAAATATACATATATTACATAATATAATCTGTAATGAGTAGAAGTAATGAGAAAGAAAACAGATTCAGTCACTTCATGTTGCTGGCACCAGAATTCATAGAAGAAATCATTAGAATTTTACTAATTTACTTTGAAAAAAACAAATTTTCCCCAATGACATGGATGTATAGAACAGAGGATAGAAATCCTCACTATCCCACCAGCTGCATGCGATCAATAGACAAAAGAGTGTGTTGAGACAGTAGATGTACATGTATTTCATAAATACCAGTGGAGCTCACAAAACTCTGAATACCTCAGCCACTTAATTGTTGTCCTCTGTCAACCACATTTTAACCAAGTAACCCCCATTGCATTCACAGGGCTGACTCTGATGTTTAGGTGTGTCAACACTTATATGGGTTGTGGGTTTGATGCAAAAGGGATATAAGTAGTTAGTGAGATAGAAAAAAACGCATTTCTAGAAAGTGCTCTGTCTTCAAATGTATGCTATCTGTACTAATAGTAATTTTACTTTACTCAATGATCACAATATGCCCCTTTAATGCAGAATGACGGGAACAATGGAACGCAACTTACGTTATTTCGGTTGCCGGGTCCAGTGTTGATCATGGTGTACAAATTGTCACCAGAGTTGTTTGAGTCTGGAAAAGGTGCAATCATACATATAATTAGTACTGGCCAGTGCATGAAAAGGGTAATAATTAACTACTTAGGCCAGGGAAGCACTAACCTGCAGGGCTGGGCATGATGGGAGTTCCTGGGGGTCCCCCACCTCCAGAAGCGCCCTTTGGAGAATAAGTCAAAAAATAAAGATATATTACAAATTAACATGTAAAAACTGTCTTTAAAATGTTATTTTCCTAAGCTGAAATTCATATAGTACGTGTACGTTAAGATGCCAGGATGTGTTCTCACCCCGTATGCACCAGGAGAGGGTGAGGAGTAAGGCATCTGAAACCAAAAACACAAACATTACAGACCAGAAATGGGTGAGTGCAAACCATTTCTATACCTCAAAATGTCATCATTCATCATTTGATCATCCTAATACCATTATGGCTGTCTGTCCAACTGTCTGTGGAAACCATGACACATAATACTACAATTACATTCCCGACTAGAACCATGGAACACATTAGACCTCAGCAGCTCTGAGAGGAGATCCGACTGCAATCTGAACCAGTGTTTTTCTGGGTGCCTGTGTGTGTTTGTGCATCAGTACTCACCGAGTTGGCATTGTTGGGATTGGGCCATGGCCTACCAGTCCCTGGGCCCCTAGATAGTAAGACCAATAGTAATTTCAGTTAAATATTGCATTAAGGTTGAAAGACTTGTGAGAGAATATGTTTAGAAGTAAATAAAGGCTCACATGTTGACTCCTGGCATACCGGGACCCATGGTGTTGTGTGGAGGCCTCATGCCACCACCAAAGTTCTGAGAAGACAACCAAATCACTAAATTGTTTGTGAAAACTGATTTTAAGGATTTAAACCACAGGGTAGAGTAGTACAAGAAAAATCCATGCAAACCACTGATATGGCCTTTAAGACCATTAAAATAGCTTTGGTTTGGATTTGGTTGGCACAAAAATCACAAAACCTTTTTACAAATGGGGCTCCATAATCATCACTCTAGTAAAGACCAATGACTAATGGGTCATCAAGGCAGTGGTGATATTATTCTATGTGAGTAGAATAACCTACCTGAGGGCCAGGCCCCATGGGTCCCATGCCTCGAGGGCCGCTCATTCTCTGCATTGGTCCCAAGTTTGGATGTCCTAGAGGGAAAAAGGGAATGTATATGAAGAGAGAAGCCAGGAAATAATTTCTCTACTGAAGTGCAGTACGTAGTTTAAGAGAATACAGTACGGAGTCACACCTTGTGGTCGTGTAGGGTCCATGTTGGGCAGCATGGGATGAGGACCCGGTCCTCCGCCTGGTGGCTACCGGGAATAAAACACAAAGACCCAATGAAACTGCAGTTTTAAATATGTGCTATGTATTCTGCATCTATGGTGTGTGTGTGAGCAAGCTCTACCTGGTTGGCCATCCTAATGGGGGGACCTCTTGGGCCTCCAGCAAAGCGAGGCGACATGAAGGACTACAACAGAAACAACAGTGCTCCATAAGATTTCAATAAAAAGTGACATAAATCTCTCAAAATGTAGTAGTATTCTAAATTCTTAATGGCACGTTTGCGTGAATACTGAAAGCAGCATAAAGCATTAAGCTGAGACGAATGCCAAAGCATGAAACATCAGCACTGAGAACCAGCGTTCCCAAATGACCACAGATAGCAAACACAGAGAAAAAGAGAGAAGGAGGGAGAGGGAGTGTTACCTGACTGTGAGGTCCCATCATACTGTTAGGGGGAGGAGGCTGAGGGTGAGGAGAGCCCTGGGGACCAGGAGGACCCTGTGGCATCGCACAAAATACAGAGGCAAGGAGGAAGATAGAGGGAGGGAGGGAGGTGAGGATGAGATGAAGAGAGAAAGAGGGAGCGAGAAACAGAAGTGACAAAAGAGGGGCACAGAGAGAAGCAGGGTTACTGCAGGGCAGAGGACAGTTGGAGTGCAAGAACCAAAGTGTGGCGAAAGAAATGTAAACATTTACAAAAATAAGATTTTCATGTATCGAACACTGTAAAAGAGAGAAACTGAGCAGAAAAGGGCAAGCAAATGACTTAGCCTTGAATGAAAGAAAAGAGACAGAGAGATGGAGAGGATGTGTGCTCTTTTGCCTGTCAGTCAAGGCATTAAGAAGCCTGCTGCATGCAGCATGTTATCAGTGCTAATTTCCCTGAATTAACAGCGCCAATTAAGCTCTATGCAATTAGCTGTATAACAACACTAAACACCGGCACTGTGTCACTAATGTTGCTGATCTGACAGAGAGTAAGGGGTCTAATTGAGCCTCCTCCAATGGATTCTGGGATGGAAAGTAGGAGTGTGTGTGCGTTCGTGTATCAATGTCAAAATGTCTTTCCTGATATTAACATGATCACATAACGAGTCACACATTTGGGGCTTCTAGTACATAATAAGATGGTGGATTTAAAGTGAATAGTTTGGTCTAGGGGAGGCAGAGCAACATTGTAATTTTATGTCACCTCTTAGAGCCAGCTCCACACAGTTGCCTGCCAAGAGTTTATCCTCATGAGATATTGATTTACAGTAGGTGCTGCACCTTTCGATTTCTCCATTAGGGAAAATGGCCAGGCCACGCCTGCCTGTTTACAGCACTGAAGGGGCCCAGGCAGACAGAACGTCTATGACGTTTACTACAAGTTCACTGAGCAGAGTGGAGCAAAACAAAAGACAAAAGCAGTATAGACACCGATGTGGAGACCTACAGCTTCCGAAGATGAACAAAACCCCCGACCCCATTTTACAAAGCTGCAGCCTGCAGAAGTGCAGCTAGGAAAATGATCAGTCCACTAATTAATTTGTCCATTAACAGGAAGCTAATTTGTGACAGTTTTTATTATTGATTATGAAGGGATTTATCAAGCAAAGTAAATGGGGGTGAGTTAATTTAAGAATATTCTTAACAGTAACAGACAGCATCAGTGTGATCATTGGCTGACCTGGAAAAAGCCTGGTGGCATGGGTCCTCCTGGCATACCCTCACCAGGGGGCATCCCTCCCATCACAGGACTGGGGGCTGCTGCTGCACTCTAAGAAAAAGGGAGAGACAAAACAGCAACATTACAACCTTTACATGCGCTGCACATTATAAGTTGACTAGTTAAGACAAATTGCAATCTCAGTATACATATAGAGCTTTAACTTGATGATGAAATGGTTTTGTAGGAAATCTGTTTAAAATCCATTCTGCATTGGTGACTGAGGTTCTTGAGTTACAGCTGGCCACAGGAGGAGCACATCTAAGGAATCAAATATTCTTGCCAACTCGGGCTACATCCACACTACTACATTTTCATTATAAAACGAAAACGATCTCCGTCCAGACAAGCGATTCAGCCCCGTTTCCAAAATAATCTCCGTCCATACTACGACGCCTCAAAATGCATTTCACGTGACTAATCACGTACACTGGGCATGCCGGTGTAAACAGGAAGCAGGACAAAACTAATGACACAGAAAAACATGATGGCTCTTCAGAAAATCCTCCCAGATAAAGTTGTTTTTATTAAAAACACTGTCATTTTTGGGTCTTTTGTACAAGTCCTTTTATGTCTTTCTAAATATAAGATCCAGTGTGTCAATGTACAAACTCAAATGCTCCACAATATCATAGCAAATACTCTTGAGTTCACATTTGTCAATGACGCTTATAGTCTACGTAACGTTAAATAACGGCTCCATTACTGACCACAATGTCCAATAAACAGTGCTTGTAGTCACACAACACTTTTACATTCATTCCTGTTTCTGTTGATGTAGTCTTTGGATTAAAACAAACTTTATAATATAATCTTTCACTTTGGGCTCTGTACTCAGTGTTTTGATGTTATGATGTTCCTTCTACATCTGGACATTCAAAATGTTTTCTCACCATTCCCCCATGTACCACAACGTCATTAATACAATTATCCCACCAGTCATGTAGGGCTGATAATGCAGCTGGATTTGGGAATTGTCGCAAATCTCTCAAATAGTAGTCACAGTAGTAGTGTTATAAAATGCATCATTTACATTTTGTGGGGCTCGAAAACACCGGCGTAGTGTGGACGCCAGGTGCAAACATAGCAAAACGTATGCGTTTTAAAACGAGAAAGTAGTAGTGTGGACGTAGCCTCAGTGAAACAGACTAAACCGGTGTTTGTTGTTGATCTGGATGAGTTAATGTGCATTATGTGACCAGGCTTCATGACCCTTGTCCAGACACCATGTAACTGCTGTTTAAAGATCTTTTAACCCACCCCCGACTAAACTTAAAAGAGAAAAACAGAGCATCTACATGCCTTTCGGTAGACCTGCTTCATTTGGTTATCCAGTATGAAAGGGGTGTTAATGGGGTCCTTATTGAGGCTTCTGAGCCTTGCTGATCCAGGATCAGATATGTATCAGTGGGATTCACTGAGTCAGTGGCTCTAAAGTGCTGCTACACAGCAGGGGCTTGCTGGGCCGATTTCCTGCTCAAACCGCAGCCCTAATTCACTAATGTGCCATTTGCCTCGGTCACACGCTCCCAGTTGACTGAGTTTTCCTTCCTTGAAGCTGAAGCAATCTGAGATGGGCTAATGTCTTCAAAGCTGTGAGGTTTAGCTTCAAAAGAACGGCTACAGAACGAGAGAAGCGCCTTCTGTCCCATTTGTTAATGCGTACCTCATTCATGTTATAGTGTAGATGTACACAAACAAGCAATGCTTACTACAAGGATGAATGTACCAGAACCCACACACAAACACGCCTCGTCTCTGTGCAGAGCTCTACAGCTCTAGAGACATTACTGGTCAATAGCCAACACACTCCCTGGTATCGACTGCACCTCCCCTAATTATATCTGCTCAGGCTGCCACTGCAGGGCCACTGTGAAATGCCTCAGCAGGGAGACAAGTGAGGCCACAGGGAAAAGTCACGTCTCATCAGGCCACGCCACCACCGGGACACGGACAGCCTGTAAATCCTTTTTCTTTACCAGGTGGTGTCAAACTAAATACTGCTATAAATATGTAGGAGAAGACGTTTTCTGAAGGTCTCAGTTGCGCCACAGACCATATTGGCACTCCATTTACTTCTGCACCCATCTTGACCAGTTTCTCTCAACTAGCCAGACCATTCTTCTATGCCAAACTAATATTCAAAGTTAAATTAATCTTCACAAATTAAGCACAACACATATTTCAATACCTGCAATGACTAACTCAAATTCACAGCTTGTAGAGCACCTAATTAAAAAAAATAAAAAAATTGCTCACATAAAACGTGATCCCACTAAAATGCACACATGTACATGTATGGTGACCTGGCTGGTCTGTGATGCATTTTACCAAAGGCACAAGAAACACAGTGACAGCAAGTGCTTTTCTCTTGACTTTTTTGATTTGTCACCTCAAGAGTCCACAGTCAATACCAGAATTATATTTTGGTGAATCTGCAGGGCCAAATGTCAGTTTACTTTATTTCAGACCGTGGACACAAAAAACACATTGATTAAAAAAAAAAAAAAGAAAAAAGAAAAGTACATGCATACACATGGTCACAATAAAAGCACTGTGATGATGTGACGGGGGGACGATGCAACACTCTCTTAAGGCCAAATAAAGCACCGCATATTAAACTTCTTGGCATCACCCATTCTCAGACTGTACACCAGAGTCGTCATATTTATGGTGTAACGTGCAGCTCTTGGTAGGATTTAGTAATTCATCAATTATGCCTTTTTCTATCTTATCCAATCTGACTTATTCACTAGGTTTCTTATCTCTGCCTGACATGAGGGAACATTCATGCTGACGATCACATGACAAGCGAACTAAAACTTGATACGCACAATAACATCCTCATGACATCATTGTAAGTAAATAAGTCTCTGAATACTGCTTGGATTTGGGGTTTTTTTTACCTACAACACTGAGCAGTTTACAGAGGCACACACTAAGACCCCTGAACAGTGGCACTATGACATAAATCGAGCACATGAAAAGTAAATACAAGCGTATTCGCCTGAGGTTCTAATTTACGCTGGCTTTACGCTGCCAATATACAGTACATTGACAGTATATTATCTATCATCCACTTAAACATCTGACCAAGATATATAAAAGCATGTCAACTGAATGTTGCATGCTTTCCAGACAAATTAAGTATCATTTGTTAAGATAATCAATTCTAACCTGCCCTACAGAACTCCATAAAACACTTTGGGAAGGACACTAGCTACAGGCTCATTATCACTACCATTTTACTGTTTTATACTATTATACTGCTTTTTGGTTTATGACCAGAACTAAAAAGCACTGAGATCATAGAGCCAGGGATATACCATGAACATTGCAAGGAGAGGAACAGGTTTCTGATGAGCATATTTAGATGAGTGTATTGTGATCAGTTCCCAATGCCTTATTAACATCCAGTCAACTTTTTGCTTTGCACACATACCGTAAAACTTCCACCATAACCTAAGAATTGAGTCACTTGCACTATATGCCTTATGTGGTGAAGTGTTTACACATACGCTCACTGGGCACTTTATTAGTCACATGTTTAACTGCTCATTAACTCAATTATCTAATCAGCCAATCACGTGGCAGCAACTCAATGCATTTAGGCATGGAGACATGGTCAAGATGATCGGATAAACCAAGCATCAGAATGGGGACGAAAGGTGAGTTAAGGGACTTTGAACGTGGCATGGTTGTTGGTGCCAGACGGGATGGTTTGAGTATTTCAGAAACTGCTGATCTACTGGAATTTTCTTCTCTGGGGTTTACAGAGAATCGTCTGAAAAAGAGGAAACATCCAGTGAGTGGCTGTTGAATGGCCAGACTGGCTCTTGCTAAAAGAAAGGCAATCAACCCCTCGTTACAACCGAGGTGTGCAGAAGAGCATCTCTGAATGCACAACACGTCGAACCTTGAAACAGATGGGCTACAGCAGCAGAAGACCACACCGGGTGCCACTCCTTTTAACTAGGAACAGGAAACTAAGGCTACTGTGGGCACGGGCTCACCAAAATTGGACAATGAAAGATTGGAAAAATGTTGCCTGGTCGGATGAGTCTCGTTTTCTTCTGCCACGTTCAGATGGTGGGGTAAGGATTTGGCGTAAACAACATGAAAGCATGAATCCATCCCGCCTTTTAACAATGGTTCAGGCTGCTGCTGGTGGTGTAATGGTGTGAGGGATATTTTCTTGGCACTTATTTGGGCCCCTTAGTACCAATTGAGCATAAATGCCACAGTCTACCTGTGCATTGTTTCTGACCATGTCCATCCGTTTATGATCACAGTGTACCCATCTTCAAATGGCTACAGCATAACACACCATGTCACAAAGCTCAAATCATCTCAAACTGGTTTCCTGAATATGACAATGAGTTCATGGTACTCTAATGGCTGCAGCGACTGCGTGTTGCTATCATGTCTATATGGACCAAAATCTCTAAGGAATGTTTCCAGCACCTTGTTGAATCTATGCCACGAAGAATTAAGGCAGTTCTGAAGGCAAAAGGGGGTCCAACCCAGTACTAGCAAGGTGTACAAAATAAAGTGGCCAGTGAGTGTATAGCCACACATTATTTTCAGTTCTGAGCGCTTTTCAGAATTTATGGTAACTAGTATTTTGCAACTTCCTGGCAAGCAAACCTGCACTCGTAGTGATCTAATTTATTTTGATGAAGCAGAGCATTGATTTACATCTAGCATTTATATATTTTAAAGCTCAAATGAGGGCCTGGTGCCTAACTTTACCAGGTCCGTTCCCGATAAAAGGCCTCTCACAAAGCCGCGGTTATTCCAGCCAGGTTTAATTATATGCTTTGTTTTTACATTTCTAAAAGTCTTCACTTGCAATCATAGGATATTTTAAAGTATCACAGGCACAGCGTCGATCCTTTATTGGACATTTTTTGAAGTTACGAAGCTGTTTCCCAGACTTCACTTTTATATTTTTAAGTATATTTAAGTTCACTGTGAAATAAAGGAAAGTTGGGCTGATAATTGCAACAGATGTATTAATTAAAGCTAATCTCCAAATAGTCTTCCTCATTCTGAAAGAATTTGAATAGCAAATATATAGAAATAATATAATATAAATAGTGATTCCTCTGGGGGTGACATTTTTTAAATCAAGATCAGTAATAAATTCTTCAACACCAGGAAAGTATGTGCTGTATTTTAACCTAAAGAAAACGTTCCTGATACAACTGGAGGAAGAGGTTACTCTGTTTATTAAAGATAGATGATTGATCTACAGTTTATGGCTAGTTTCATAGTAGAGTGGTATGCTCATACAACCACAGTCTGGCCCTTTTGCAGTGAAACTGCAGTTTTGTTCCTCTCCCCTTAAGTAGCTCATTCCTGGATAGAGGCCTGCAAAGAAACAATGGAGTAAAACAAAGCTGCATTTAAGGTACTGACCACAAATTCATAAAATGTCAACAATCTACACAGCTCTGTAGAAGTCAGAAACTGTTTGCCAGACTGAAAAGCAACGTGCATGGCGGGTTTCCAGGCATGTTATGTTAGATCTTTATCATGTCCCACTAGAGCCCACAGCTGTGCTTGCTGGTCTGTCCAAACAGCCTGATGCTGCTTTTGGTCTAAACGAGCCACGTCTCTCCACAGACGCTCTGGTACAGGAAAGAGGCAGATGTCTCAGCCCTGCCCCAGGCTATGAGGCTCTTGTCTGGGGCCTTCCTTACAACTCCCCAGGGGACCTCCTTTAAAGACAGACTACACTGCCCGCCCCCACCCCACCATGATTCAGCGTGTATATGTGTGTATTTAAGAGCACAAGAGCAAGGAATCCCAGCCAAACTAATTTTGCCTGTATTCTTCTGGATCACCGAAGGAGGTTACAAAAGGCCAGAGTGGCGGCGGATGTGCTTGTGCTCTCTTTACAAAAACAAAGCGAGGGGGAGAGGGGAACACTTAGAGGGAGAGAAAAAAAAGGAAAGAGAGAGGGGGGTGAGGATGACCAAGAGGTTGACTGAGGTAACTGTGAAAAAGCAAGGGTATACATAGAGAGAGGCGCAAACAGAAAGAAGACAAAATGTAAGACTTAAGAAGGGGCTTGGCCTGCAGCACAGACCACCCAACTGCCGGCTCCTGACCTAGCGTGCACTTAACAGCCTCACTTCTTCCACTGGAAGCAATGCTCAAAAAAGGAACCAGCCTCTATGTTTAGCTTGTAAATGTTTAACCATCAATCAACATCATAAAACCCACTCCAGATCCTGACTGGATGCTCTCGTTCTCTCTCTCTCTGGTTACTTCTAGCAGGTCCCTTCCACTTCTCATCTCCCTCCTCCCCAACCCCCTCCTCTTGTATATTCCCTCAGCTTCTCCGCGATGGTGGATGCTGGGCATATGCCACAGTGCCACTCCCCTTTCCTTTTTCCAATCTGCCCCTCTGCTCCGTGACAGCCATCAATCAGCCGCTGACGCCATAGTGACGGGGCCCCTCGGGGAACGTTCATCAGGCCCAGTGTGAATACTCCGGGGCTTTACGAGCGCTGCCGGCTAACAGGGCAGCACTCACCTCCCCCATACCTAGACAAGGCTAGGGTCCAAGGACTAGTACTGTCCACACACACACTTGCCTGACCCCCAACATACACAAATGAACAAAAGGAGAACCAAAATCAGAGCAAAGGGCAACCACAAGATGTCGGGGAGAGCCAACCGCACAGACACTCTCAAAGCTCCCCACCACAGCAGCACACTGCCCAGACTGACGTTTCACAATTTGCTCATTTGCTTAATGTTTTCCATGTTATGAATGGTCTCAGTCAAACCAAGGGCTGCAATCTAGCATCTTATTTTGTGTTGTATTCAATCTTTCAAAACTGGCCTGAGGATGTTTCCTCATTATTTTATAAAGGCAAACCGCAAAATTATTATAGAAAAACAAGTTCAATCTTTCTTACACCTATCCTGCCATAACAAGCAACAGAAGCAATAAAGGATATCGCAATCAATTACTATGGAGTAGGCTAGGTCAGTAAAGGGTGGTTTCAACCAAAATGCACTCCTCCTTTGTCTGTATGAGTTAGAACAACAAGGAATGTGGTTATTGAAAGGGCAGAGGCACGCTGTAGCCTCTCTCCTGGCTCCCAGGTCACCTGCCAGATCAGGAGGCCTGTTACCCTGACAACCCTATCTGCCAAGAGCAGGACCAACATCTACGTCTTAACCCCTTCCTGTCCGATACCAACTGATCACTAACTACAATCCGGGCTGCGTTTCTGTCACCACGAGAGGACTCCTTAACCTCAAATGACTTGCCTTAGCTGTGCTCATACAGCAAAACCCAATTAGTATCTTTATTTTATGTATTTTATTACATCAGCTACACGATGTTCGTTTAATCTTTTCAGATAAGGCCGGAGAAACACATGGATGGGAACAGCAGAAGCCACCGGAAAGCAGTTCACACTTTCTTTGATCCTCATGAGGCTCTTTTTGATCTTCTTTTTGAATGCTGACTCAAAAGTGGGGAAACAATGCAGCACATGAAAAACAACACCATCTCTAAAATGGCATAATAATCAGGATGCAAAACAGCCATACCATGCAAATATGGAAGTGCTATCATACGAGGAGCAATGCGCTACAGAATGATGCTCTTGTCCCGAGCAACATTTCATAGATTTTGGATCCAAGACTGCCTTTACAGTTCTTCAGTTTCAAATCATTAGGAAGGGTTTTTAACATGTACTCGAGCTACCGCACATCAGGACCACTGGAGGCCTTTGTCAAAAAAATAAAATAAAAATAAAGCTTTGTGTGTATAAAGTCTCGGAGGTTGAGCAGAACACGCAGCAGGTTCTGTTTCGTCTTCATAACTGAGGCAGCGAGCTTGTGTGTGGATTAGGGGGGAGCACAGGTCTGACTCAGGACATGCTGACATCAGCACAATTTTTCCCAGAAGCCTATAAAGCTCATTGTTGGGCGCTTCAGTCGACCTAGCGACAGGGCAAGATGACCGATCGTAAATCCAGGAGAAGAAAATAAAATACTGTCCAAATGGTTCGGCAGTTAAATACAGCCACAGAGGAGCGGTGGGAAATGACTTGTGCAAAATATATTAAAGAAAGCATTTAAAAAGCACAAATCAAACACACATCATTTTAGGGTGAATCACGATCACTCTTCAAGCTAAACCGGAATCACAATAAACCTGAAGTACGGCAGCTGTATCACTCTTGAAGGGAAATGTGGGAGCTTTTGTCAGGACCTGAGTGTAGACAAACAGAGATTATGAGGACTTTGCTCCGATAGCTCCAACAACAACAAAAAAAAATAAATTCGGACCCATTGCACAACCCCAGTTAGAGGTGCATTATATCCACCACTTCTGTGGCTTGATGGCAAAGCTGGTGTCTTCATGAGCAGGAGACAGACCAATTTGTGCAACAGTTCCCATGTAAGCACTACTCACGTAATCATGGAAGGCTTTTGCTTCGCTGGAGTGGTCACATGTCTCTCTCCTCTCTGGCGCAGCGCAATACAAGTCCCAGAATACACTGTGGACAAGACAGGTCATAAAGCAAACAAAAACCACACAAACAACCCCTGGACATGTTTAGAGGGAGGCGACAACATTAATCTCTTACCACCACCAGGAATGTAGGAATCCAGGGGGTTCTCCGAGTGTTATGTTTTTCTCCCATCGGATCTAGGAACGGGGGATTTCAATAATTATCCATGGGGGTCTTAATTCATTGTTTTAAACATCATTGTTCCTCAAAGAGCACATGCAATGCATTTACATAGCAATGAAGTGTTTAAATATAAAAAGGGCATTGTAGTATGAGTGAACTTTTCCCAAAATTCCACATACCTCTGATAAAAAGGTCTGTGCAGACTTCTGTGCTCCTATGTGCAACAAATACTCATAGACGTATAGAGCCAACCTGGGTGCAAAACAACATCATTTCTGGTTTGAAATAAACGTCGAACAGCAGGTTAAACCTTCTTCAACGGGCACACTGAGTGACTAGAGTCGGGTACAGGCCCTCTGAACAATGGCTGCCAAATAGCCTATGCCAAGAAAATTAAATGGGGACTAAGCCAAATCTGACTAAGATTCACTACAATGAAAAGGTTAAACGAAAGTGCTAAAGCAACAGTGTAATTTAACGTCGTGCTGTGAAACGTAAAGACCACACCACCAGCCTGCTGTGTATTAGCTAGGTACAGTATCCTGATGGCACTGATGGGCTTGAGGGAAATAAAAACGGAGCCTATCCAGAGCGCAACAGAGGAAACAATGTACTGTGGCAAGGCGATGTTATTGTTTTCTCCTCTCCGTGCTCTCGGCTGAATAACCGGAAAAATATTGAGACAACCGCCGGTTAAAAAAACAACCAAACTGAACTCGGCGTGTAGAGGTGTACAGACACAGCACTGAGCCAAAGGTAGCAGAAACACGGCTCAGGGGAGGAATGGCGAGCAGACAAGGCGGTTCATTCAATTCCACTCTCGGTAGGAGGAAATCGCCTCTTGCTGTTAGCCCGTCCAGCGAACAACAGAGAGCAAGAGGGAAAAACTTACGAGGCAAAAAACACACAATAATAAACGTTTCGGAGCTTACTTTTCTCGCGCTTGGCCGTCCGACGGCACCGGGGTGCCTTTGCCTTTGGGGAACATTGTTTTGTGTGGGAGGACGCCCGCTTTCTCTTTCTTTTTTTCGCTATTTCATCTGTCAGATCATCGCGGCCGCGACCCTCTCGCACTCCAACCGCACTCCTCCTCAACCCGACGACTCAACCGAGCCTGGTCCTGGGGGAAGAGGCGGGGCCGGGCATGACTGATGCGGCCGGCAGCCAATGGGAGCGCGCCATTCGCCTTAAGGTCTGCCTTTTCGTGCTTTCAGTTTGCTGTTTTGACGTTGATAGCTGCGAAATAAATGAGTGGCATTTAATGAAGAAATGAATAGTTCCCCTTTTAATTGTTTGCTTGACTTGACTCTGACATATGCAGTGTAAATGAACTACTACGATAATTAACCGACATGTCAAAATGTTCATTCTTTCGAAATTAATTATTTTAAATAAAATACATTGATATATATAGGAAAGCGTCTATAATCTAAATATTTCTAATATTACAGAATTATGACATAAGTCTTATCATCTCCAATATCTGGAGCCCTAAAGGTTTTCTGTTTTCTTTTACCAATTGATTGGAGGTTAAAGGCAAAGTTTATATTTCTTTTGACCCTCCATTTTAGGCCTATACTTTTTATTAGATAGGCTATATTCATTCAATATGTTTGACTTGTCTGATAACCTGGGGTTCCATATCAAAAGGGGCCTTTATTTTTATATTTGATGTGCTTTCAATTGTATTAGCAGCCACAAGAAGAACAGTTAGGTTTTAACTCATCAGAACCAAAAAATTGTGATGGTTTTGGAAGTCATTAAGCAAATATATAGGCCTATGAAATGGAGCAAATCAATTAAAAGTCTCAAATGCTCAATAAGATAAGTGGGTTCCTTAGCAGAGATCATTTTTGGTTCGCCTTTCAAGGGTTTAATTCACTTTCCAAAGGTTACTTAAGTAGCCTAAAAACTGAACCTAGGTTAAAAAAAACAATGTACTGTTTACAGTTTAAGTATGCATTGTTTTACATGAATATCAGTCAGGACAAGATGATCCACACTCAAATATGTTTCCTCATTGATTTTACATAGAATGTAAGTTTCCGCTGAATATGAGGTCACATCAGTTCCACCTTAAAAATGTGGACGTAGCGTGAAGCGCCCCCCCCAGCAGCCCCAAGTGGTGAAAGTATTTAGTAAAGCTGGCGTGTGTGTTTAGTAAGTTGTTGTGTTGTAGAGGAATGGGTGAAGTGAAAAGAGCCACGGTCCGGGTCGCGGGCGGCAGCAGCAGCTTCTCAGCTTCTCAGCTTCTCAGCTTCTCAGCTGGTGTTAATGTTTTGTAGCCGACGTCCATTATTGAAGAACATCACCACCACCAGCAGTGACTTTTAAACCGGGTAAGCAATTTTATTTAGTTTGTTTTGCGTGAAATACGTTGGTGTTTGTTTACTGGTGACGATTAGTTTAGCAGAAAATAAATATAAGGCTTTAATAGCGCTGTAGTCCGTCTGCGATGTCCGCCTATATGAATGTCTCGTTTTTCTTGAAGTCACTGTAAAGGTCACAGCTCCTGTCATCGATAACGGGAAAGGCAGGTGACCACTGCGCCACACTGGCGCTCAAGTTGTGGTCAAACAGTTCCCTATCAACAGATCGTTTCAATGAATACCCCAGTTAGCGACATGTCTTAAAATAGTTTGTAACGTTATGTGCCTTGAAATAGTTTCTGCGTCAGCTTGATTAAAACTGCTTAAAAAGACAAGTCCCAGCCTGCAATAATAAAAATAAACGATTGTAGGTTATATTAGGCAATAAAGAGTACGGTCTCCTACCTGCTCTATAGGAAAAGTCAAATGAGATGACTTCTATTATGAAATAGTGCTATATAGGCCTAAATAAAACTGAATTGAATTCAATGTAAAATTGCATTCATAGCCAAGAACCAAATGTATCAAATGTGTAGTTACATACATTATGGAGGACTAAAAGTGCCAAAATGAAATAAATAAATACACCATTAAATAATTACTTAAATGTGTCATTAAATAATTAAAATACCAATTCTTTCAATATTTCCATTTCCATTTCATGATTTACATTTCACAATTTCCATTTACATTTCACGATTTACATTTACATTTCATGGTCCTGTGTTGCAGTGCTTCATGAATTGACTGTCAAACTCACCCATCAAAGTTGGTAGGCGGGTCCTGACACCTGATTGGTTACCCTGCGCATCAAGTCAAGAAAAATCAATTCCAGATAATGGATCAATACAGAGCTACTTCCAATACACTGGGTGGCGCTCTTTGCCTCTAATGTTGGTTTAGATAACTGTTAAACTAAACTTTGCCGCCAAGTCGAACCTGCTAACACCTAACGTTGAGAACGCCAGGACAAAATGGCTAAAAGTTGCCCGGAGCTGCTGCGAGAAGCAGCTAATTTAATAGAAGAAGCTCTGAGCAAAACTCCTCCAGCTTAGTCGCAACAGAACCCTGCCGCTTCAGTGTCAGCTAGTAGCGGCACTTCCCGGTGAGGCTGCCAGGCAACTGTTGCTGTTATCGATGAGGATGGACAGCTCATGTTAGATGTTTCGGAGATAAAGCCAGAGAGGCCAGATTGAGGTGGTTTGGACACGTTCAGAGGAGAGACGGTGAATATATTGGTAGAAGGATGCTGAGGTTGGAGCTGCCAGGCAGGAGGTCTAGAGGAAGACCAAAGAGGAGATTTATGGATGTAGTGAGAGAGGACATGAAGTTAATTGTTGTGAGTGAAGAGGATGCAGAGGACAGGGTTAGATGGAGGCACATGATTCCCTGAAAGGGAACAGTCGAAAGGAAAGAGACTTCAGACCAAAGCAATGGATCAGACTAGCCCCACCCACTGACTTTGATGGGTGAGTTTGACAGTTTGACAATTCATGAAGCACTGCAACACAGGACCCTGAAATGTAAATGAAAATCATGAAATGTAAATGTAAATCGTGAAATGTAAATATTGAATTAATTGGTATTTTAATTATTTAATGACACATCTAAGTAATTATTTAAATGGTGTATTTATTTATTTCATTCTGGCACTTTTAGTCCTCCACAATAAATAGGCATTTCAGGTTTTTCCTGATCCTTGATTTAGGGGAGAAATGTTGAGCATTTCCTCAGAGGACAAACTGAGTTGCAGATTATTTAAAGCGTCTTATGTCGCAGCACCAGTCCAAACTGACTGTTCTGTTTTCAGATTTAGTAGTGGACAAAAAATGTAGGCATGTTAACATTACAAATGTCTGTCTGTTGGTAGTGGTGCTTCTGACCCAACACTTAAGTTACTGTCAAGATGTGGGTGTAAACAGCTGTGTTGCAGACCTTATGTCAGATTTGATGCAGAGAAGACCCCTGTTTTACTCCTGATGTAACAAAAATGTATGTAGAAATGATCTTTATTAAGGGATGTGGGTTTCAATCATATGTTTAAAATTCTGGTGATGCGGCGACCATTTTGTGTACATTTGGATCACATGTATTTGCGTATGTGAGTCCAAATTAAAGTGGACAAGGTCCTGGTTCTGCTGTAACACATTTTTCCTGTCTGTGTAGTTTTGAGATATGACGTCATCAGAAGGGAACTATGCAGACACTGTGCACGACCCTCTGTTGATTCAGCAGAGTGAGGAAGCGTACAGAAACCCCACTGAAGTGAAGATGAGTCAGATCGTGCTGCCATGCCATGCCAACCACTGTGGAGAGCTGAGTGTTGGACAGCTGCTGAAGTGGATGGACTCCACAGCCTGCTTGTCTGGTAGGAACAAGCAGGCTAAAAAGCAAAACTTTTAAATTCTCAATAGTTTTCTTACGGAATGTAACTCATGATCTAATAACTGCTCACCAGGAGACCATAAAGCTTTAAACATGCTCATGCATCTGAAACTCTGAGCATACACTATGGTTATTCTCAGGTTATCCTAGAATATTCCACAATGTCCACAGAAGTCTTCTAGCAGGAAATAGCGGACATACAGTATAAATTCAATTTGATAAATCACAAGGTCATTTTTGAATGTGTGTGTGAGAGATGCCCTTTGTTTTGTAATGGAAATCACTGCACAGCCTCGTACATTTCCTGCTCAACCAAGTTTGATGCACAGCAATTCCTCATACCATGTGAAGCCAGGTCGTATATTATTTATTTTTTTAACTTTTAGTTATTCAAAGCAGGTGCCCCCCCCCCCCCTGTGTGTGTGTGTTCATCAAAAATGCATCCATATAACACTTGTACGGAAGCATTTGATGTTGCCTCTACTTTGCTTCAGATCAAGTTTCATACTAGGAGTGGGCTATATGGATAAAAGCTTCACTCATGTTTATATGAAATTTTACATTTCTGGTATTCAATATAGTAGAATTTTTAACCATTTAAGGCACTTCATATGTCCAATATTGCCATAAAGCAGTCCTGCCTGCTCATTTATTTTCATCATTAAAGAGATCGTTACCACAGCAGAAATGGATTAGAAAAATCTGACCATTGACAAATTTATATTGTCTCATGGAAGCAATAGATCGCACTGATGCATAAATATATACGCTGGCGCTGTATAGACCAATTAGAGCCCATGAGCTTTCACTTTGTCTGGTTTGCAGATGCTTTGTGACTTTGTGCTGCACTACCTAAATACCTGCGTAATCTCTCCTCTATCAGCTGAGAGACACGCAGGTTGTTCCTGTATCACTGCATCTGTGGACGACATCCATTTTGAACACACCATAGGGTAAGGTATTAACATTAATTTGCTCTTCCCAGGTTTATCTGCAACTGAGTAGCAGAGACAGACTATATTGCATGCGGGAAGGGGGTGGGAGGGAGGGGGGGGTCATGTGCGTTTTCACCAAAGCTGTGCTGGAAATGATACTAAAAAGTGTGGGTTTTTTTCTTACAAAACATTGGCAATGATATTAGCAAAAGCAACAAAATCACTTCATCACAATCATGTTTAAAAAAAACACTTAGATGTGAAATAAATAAATTAATTTAAAGAATGAATGAATAAATGGATCTTGTAGTTTTACTCTTCAAATATTAGTTGCTAAATTGGAATGTTGTTCGCTCCTTTCCAGTTACAGGCAGAGAACGGTTGATGACCAAACTTGTCGTAACACTAACTGAACATTATGTCATTCAGATTGTGTTGATACTGATCCATGTTGATAGTAAAGAGAAGCATCTGTGTCCGTCTACTCCAGGGTGGGAAAAGTAGTCAACATTATAGCACATGTCAACAGAGCCTTCACGTCCAGTATGGAGGTGGGTGGACATTGTTCGTTTTTTTTAATTGAGCATAATGAACATTCATTTAATGTCAGAAAAAATGAAATGATTGTGGGGATTCTGTTCATTTCAGGTGGGTATATTGGTGACTTGTGAGGACCTCTACACTGACAGGCAGTGGAAGGTTTGCAATGCCTTTGCTACCTTTGTTGCCAGACGAACTGAAGCTGGGAAGGTAAGGGAAAGAACCAAGATATGGGCTTAAAGGCATTTTATTAAAGCTAGTTCAACATCCCCTGGGTTTGTGTGTGTTATACATGCACAGGTACAGCTGAAGCAGGTGATTCCTCGCACACAAATGGAGCAGATGGAGTACAGCCTGGCAGCAGAGCGGAGGAGGATGAGGCTCATCCATGCTGAGATCATTACAGACCTACTAAGCAGCAGTGCAGCTCAGCTGGGTACAGGCTGTAGCTGTAGGGCTTCATAACACAGCACTTGGCTGGGCGGCGGCACCATTTAAAATCAGTTCGACTAAAGCGCCATGTTTTTGCACTCTCACTAGGAGAATGCCAGGAGTATCAGGACGCTGTGCCAGCCGAGCAGACACGAGTTGAGAGTGTGGAGCTGGTGCTACCGCCACATGCCAACCACCAAGTCAGCACCTTTGGGGGCCAGATCATGGCCTGGATGGAGAATGTCGCTACAATTGCAGCAAGGTGTGTACCTAGCTTTTCAGTTTGTCACAGTTTATTTTAGAGTTGAAGTAATTTTGAGAAATATGCTTATAAACTTTTCTTGCTGAGTTAGATGAGTAGATCTATACCACTCTCGTATCTGCCAGTTAAATAAGAAGCTACAGCCAGCAGTCGGATAGCTTAGCTTAGCATAAAGACTGGAAACAAGAGGCAAGAGCTAGCGTGGTAACATAATCCACCTACCAGCACTTCTAAAGCTCACTAATTGACACATTATATCTTGTTTGTTTGATAACAACAAGTTGTGGTTTTCCAGGGAGTTAGCCTACATGTGAGAATATTTCTTCGCCAAGCACACTGACCTTTGGAGTCTTAGCTTCTTTATGAGGTTGCCAGTAAACCACCGGACACTCCAGGAAGTCACTGCATCCGGCCAAGAAATAGTCCCACACAAACCCTGCATTAAACCACTAATAGTCTTTTTTTTTTTTGTACGATTCAGTATTTGTATAGATTAAACAAACAAGATAAAACATGATAATAAAGTGAGGTTTAGAGACGATGGTAGGTTTTGTTACCTTTTGGACAGAGCTAACTGTCCTAATAGGTCCTTGTAAAGGCTATTTGTAATGAGACCAAGGTTGAAAACCGACAACACACAAGACAAACTACAAATCCCTTCATCTTTTTTTTTTTTTTTTTTTTCCTTCATATTTTGATCTAGTCGCTTGTGTAACGCTCACCCAACCCTGAGGACCATAGACATGTTCCATTTTCATGGTCCGTCTCATATTGGTGACCGACTGGTACTGAAAGCCATTGTTAACAATTCCTTCAAACACAGGTGAGCCCACACATAATGACAAATTGTTATCACACAAAAGCCAAATAACACTCAACTCCTCTAATAAATGTTTGCAATGTATCTCACGTGCCTGCATACATGGTGTGCTCTAGCATGGAGGTGGGAGTGTGTGCCGAGGCCTACCAGGGTGGAGAACCTCTGCGCCATATAAATAGTGCTTTTATGACCTTTGAGGTGCTGGACAGTAACAGGAAACCAAGCACAGTGCCACGGATACGGCCTGAGCCCGTGGTGAGTTTTCTAAAATGTCCTGTCGTTGCCTGAGATATAAATGATGTACAGTAAAGTATGGAGCCAAAAAATGCAAACTTTCAATACCAAGCTCGTAAAATGGGCATTTATTTGTGAGGATTTTAGCATTAGGTTTTAATGTGTATTACAGGATGGAAAAAGACGTTATCAAGAAGCTATTGCCAGAAGGAAGATTCGCCTTGATAGGTTAGTATCGCCCCTTCTTTGTACAGCTTACTGATATATCAGAGGGCTGACATAGTTCATTGTAGATATGTATATTGTTGTTGTTAGTGTAGAAGTTATTCCATAAGAAAAAAAAAATACATTTTCTATCCCTGAAAGGACTCTGTCATCAGCTCCCTTTAGAAATTTGTACTCATTACTTGACAAAAAGTATGTTTTGAACCTAAAGTGGCTCTTCTATTGTAATACCCATAGTATAACACAAAGCAAGCACCTTGTAGGGAAGATGAATCATCATATACCATTACAAACTCAACAGATAAACTGATAAAGAACTTATAGTATCTGATACAGTATAAAGCACTGGAAGTAATACAGAAATAGTGTCGTTCTCCAGAATCCATTGTTTACAATACTCCGCTGCGGCACATGACTTGGCAGAGCAGCATATCACAGCTGAGCAGACTTTAGTGCAGAGTCTGTCAAGCATAATAAGTTCATTGTTCAACTGTAAAATACCCAGCCTCCAGTATAATCTTCACTCCACTGTTTGATAACCAAATGTGTTAGATCATTCCTAGAATAAAGTGGTTCACATTGGTCAGGTTCTCAGCTCCTTTGTCCCTGAATGTAAATCATTGTGCCCTATGTGTTTACAGGAAATACATTATCTCCTGCAAGCAAACTCAAGTGCCTCTGTCTGTACCCTGGGATCCAAGTAACCAGGTATTGCATTTTCTGGTAATAAGGGGCGCACATGCTCAGTAAGGCTTATTAGATATTGCCACTGTATTCAAGAGTTCAGACAGCCCTTTTGTTTTTCAGATGTACCTGAGCTACAATAATGTATCCGCGCTGAAACTAATGGATACCAGAAACAACTGGGTATTAACTTCTGAGAAAAACAAGGTCAGTATTGTTTGTACTATCGTCCAGGATATAGCTCATTAAATAGTTACAGCTGTTGTGATTCCACCATGCATTTTGAACTGTATTATTTTAGACGCGCTGCACAGTCACAGTGGCTGTCCTGGAAGAAGGCCCATATTGCTTTAATTAAATTGTGGGATAATGCAGAAGAAGTCAGAAAACGTTGTCTAAAGCTGAAACTTTAAACTTACTTCTGCACCACCCCTCTACAAGAGTCCCTTTCTGAGATTTAGAGAACAAGAAATGAATATAGTCATCCTTAAAATACATATAATTACCATATTTATAATCTCTCAGTTGAGAGATCACCCACCAGCTAATGTGACAGTTTTGAAGGAGTCAAACTTGATGTGCGCACATTAAAATAACTGGAACGAATCCTATTTATACACATAGAGCCCACCTCCTCTTTGCTCCATTCTTAGGTCAGACTGTACACACTGGAGGAAAATCACGTGCTGTGTTTCAAGGTGGAGATGCACGTCAGCGTACCGGCAAAGCAGACGTTCCACCTACTGTCAGACCTGAGGAGGAGGAAGGAGTGGGACCAGCACTATGAGTCAGTAACATATACTTTCTTGGCGTTTAGCGTCATCTGGTGCACAGCAACTTACAGTCAGTGCAACAGCAGAATAAGCTTAAAGGATAATTCTGATTATTATTATTTTATAATGTATTCTTTATTTTTCTTATCAACAGATCACATTAAAAAAGCAACAATGTTTGAGTCTGTCTCTCAATACTTGCCTTCCCTACCGTGTCTATGGCACTTGGCACTTCTTGTGCTTCTTAGGGGACTATTTTCAGCCGTGGATTAATACACACTTGCTGCTTTAGTGAGCATTTCACGGCAGCAGGGCAGTGTATGTGGGACTGACAGTGGTTCATGTGCTCATAATGGAGGTCTGTGGCACAGAGGAATGAGGATACATTTAATTGTTGGTCTTTTGTCTTTTCATTGGATTTGTTGACAACAGGAGAAATGTAAAATATCACCAGCTTCATCCTTTAAATTCCTCTGTTGTATTATGTTCTTGAAACAACCAACAAAACGAATGAATGGTTTTTATTTTTTTCGCATGCTCATTGCTTTGTGGCCACTGCAGGGAATGTGAGGTGATCAACCAAGCGGATGAGGATGACACCCTTTATCGCGTCGCTACACCGTCTGTCAGTAAAGGGGGCAAAGGCAAGGACTTCATCTTGCTGGCATCTAGGAGGAAGCCATGTGATGCCAGGTGTTGTAACATACTACAAAATGAACACTTAGAAATGACCTCGCCTGTGTCATTTTACATTTTCTTTTTGTCACTGCTGTAATTTCCTAATTTTTACATCGCATGTGTCTTGATTTCCTATTCAATCGTATATTATATTTTTATGATGCTTGCTCTTTCATAAATTCTCAGGATGTTATCCTGTTTTGTCCCTCCCAGGGACCCATATCTGATTGCTCTGCGTTCTGTCACTTTGCCCACTCACCCTCCCACTGAGGACTGCACCAGGGGAGAGGTGCTCTGTGCTGGCTTCACAATCTGGGAGGAGTCCAGTACTGCCACCAAGGTTGGCCAAATGCATATTGCTCCACCATAACTTCAACAGTTCACAACAGCAAAAATAAAGCAAAGTAATTACAAGATGCAGTAGTTTACTGCACCTTATCTGACCTGATGGGTTTTGTTTCAGATCACCTACTACAACCAGGCCACACCGGGTGTCCTCCCCTACATCTCCACAGACATCGCTGGCCTCTCCTCCAGCTTTTACAGCGCTTTTTCTGCCTGTAGCCACTTCCTGGAGGCCAACAAGGACAGCCCGGCAGCTCTGCCACCCTCTGCACTGTGACACAACAGTGGTGCCATGGCCTCCCTACAAGAGTGGGAGAGATTAGGATCATCTCCCGGTCTCTGATCCCATTTCAACTCTGATGTGTGGAGGTGCTGTGCTCTAGAAGAAGGCATAGCTGAATGTACATGAAGTGTCCCACCCTGAGATTATCGACGACTTTGCAATGGGTTTGTAGTTTGTTTGTTTTTTTGTTGTTGTTTTTAAACCTCAGTTTTCACTGTATGACTTGGATCATAATGAAAATGATAAAAATCTCTTTAAACAGGATAAAGAAATACACTATGGGTTGTTTTTTTTTTTATTTATTTAAAAGCACTTGCTACATGTTTTCAACAAAATGAATAGGTATGAAGCAAGAGTACAGAATGTTTCTGAGTCTCTCTTGGCTTTTAAGCCTCTTATGTTTTATTAGAGCTGCTATTTTTATGGAAAATGTTCTGTGCTATTGTAATTTATAGATCAATGAATCATATTTTGATATATATGTATTCAACGCAATCTAAATTAACTATTATCTTGAGACAACCATGTTTTTAATGGTATTGCCAGAAACTAACACAAGGCTAAAACTAGTCTAAGCTGAGATGTTTGAAAATGCCTCTTTTGTTATAGTTTATTTTCTAACTCCTAAATAAGTTTTTAAATTTGATTAAGACTTAAAATATAAGTGAGTCAAGATGTATTTTTAGTGTGTAATGATGCTGGTGTTTTTTAAATTATGTATAGTTTGATGAAAACTCTTGCACTGATTGTATAACATGTTGACATTCAATGGCCAAGTATTTCACATGACCAGCTGTTTTCTTGATTGAACTGAAACAATAAACCAGTGGATTATGCTCGTTTAGCTGTTGTGTTGGTGTTCAGCTCTCACCCTGCATTCCTTCCATTCCTTAACCTTTTTTTTTTGTTTTTTAAGAAAAAATACAGCTTGCTGTTGCCTCCCACTGTAACTTAGGATTTTGGTGTTGTGACAGGTGCACAGGCCAGCAGAGGAGTACAGTGGCGTTTAAGTGAAACACCAAGCCTCTGCTGGCCGGGTTTTTAAATGAGTTAGTACTGGCTCTGCTTACTTTCCAGATATTGTTTGCTCCATGATCATCCAAAACAGGTAGAACAAGAGCATAAATGCAATGCATATGTAATGACAAGTTGAATGTAAGTAATCTTCAGTATTGTGTGAAATTTCAGGTAAAATGATGAAATACTGTCAGACGCAAGTCAGTCGGTAATCATGTGAAATAAACCCGTCCAAAGCATCCTTGGATGACTGTAGCATGTGTCTTGGCCTGCAGCTTGGTGCACGTTGCCGATGCAGGTCACTCTGATGTGTGCCATTCTCGTGACAGGCCTCAGTCAGTGAGGCAAGCTGCCCCCTGAGGGGCCGGTCGTCAGAGCCCATTCATCCTCCTCTGTTTTAGAAATCCTGCACCTGCCTGTCCCCACTGCTCCTTCTGCCTCTGCCACAGTGCTTTCTCACTGTGGTTCATAATGCTTAAGCTCCATAGACTGGTTTACCAACTCCTTTTGCTCATGCTCTGCCTGCAGCTTTGTTGACAGAGCTCTGAGAGCTACAAACCGCTTAGCCTCACCTCAGCAATACTGGAAGGATAATGTGGTTGAAGGTGGCAAAATTCTTTGTCTTGTAAGACCTGTTACAGAATCAGATTCAACCAAAGAAAACCTCAGTAAACTTGAAGCTTGAGAATGGAAGCGGTAATTTATATCTGTTTTCATATAATTTGTTGATAGCTTCTTAAAACCTACATCTGATTACGATGGACAGTACATTGCATGTTGAAAAAAACCCACATTAATGATGTTCATGTCCTGTCTCTATGGAAGGAACACACTCTAAAAGTTAAATATATCCTAAGTTGATGACGTTGTCTGAATTCTTCCTTCAATTCTTTAAACAAATAGGCACTTATTCAAGCCACAGAGCTCCTCGAGGATCTGCCTACATGTCTTTAACTTTCCTTTTAGCACAACTGAGATGTCAAAGGGTTTTTGGCAGATAAACCAATCCCTGGATATTTCCACGTATTGTTGTCATGGAGATTTAGGACCGTGGTTTCTGCTTGTTTCTTAAAGCACAACACCAGGGTTGTGGCTTATGTGAATGCGAATGCATTTATGTCATGCAGATATACATGCAGCCAATCCTTAGGATGTTGTTGAGCATCTGTTGTTATGGTGACAGTTTGGACCTTGTTAAAAATGATACTCAATTATTTCTGATTAATTTATTTAACAGGCTACATTCAGGCATTAAAGCACACTCTGTGATGATTGCATTTGTCATCAGTGGATCGGTTGAGGGATCATTTGGTAACTAGACTGGATTAGTTAACATCAGGATGTAGTATGCCTGTTTGTGAGGTAAAATCATATGTCTGCAATCTATGGTGAAGTAAAAAAACATGAGTACTTGTAAGGGCAGTTCACAGGACCATATAGCTACCAGTGAGGACATTGAGACCATGTGCTATTGTGTCTGGGATGTTGGGGTTTAAAAGACTTTACTTTAAAAGAGTTTACATTCAACAATGAAACATTTTACACTCAATATCTAAATTAGACTAGGTTAAATAAAACAACCCACAAAATTAAATTTGATTCAAGTAAAAATTAAAAGAAATAGATTACATGGAAACAGTTAATCAAATCTTAACGACATTCCACTTGATTTCTTTTGTCAATTATTGATAATTTTTGTTCACAAGTCTTTATTCACAAGCAAAAAATTTTTAGCTATACAGCAGCTTGATTTTGTTTTTATTATACCTCAAACTTTATCTTCTAAAGACACCTTTCCAAGCGCTTCCTTTCAGGGCCCAGACCCACTGAAAAGTGTAGTGGCCTACTGAGCTGTCAGCTGGAGAAGTGCTCATGAATTCTGAAACCACCAGAAGCGCCACAGGGCTGCATGGACCACATAACGCAGAGCTGGGAGCGGATACTGCAACATGACGCTCCCACTGTAATCAGTGAAGCTGGCTACACCAGCAGAGCAACCTTAGAAGATAAACAGCTGTTTATGGTTTACAGCTGGAGGGAGTTTAACACCGAACTTCTGAATGATAAGCCATGCTCTCAGAAGCACAAGGTCACTTAACATTCAGAATTACGACGTCTGTTGCGTTTCAGAAGATAATTGATAGTCAAATGTGTATACTTGCTTTTCTGTGAGGCTAAAGTAAGGGGGAAAAGAGATAAGTTAATATTACACAGCCCTGTCTAAGGCCTTTCCCTGCCGTCATGAGGGCGATGGAGAGATATCTGTCTTTGCACATCAGCTGCTTAAGCCCTGTAAGCTGTTCTCTCTATATAGCCTGCACGTATCCTGTGCCACAAATAAATTAAAACGTGCGAACGAATTGCACCTTGTGGCCTCAATACAAATATTTGTTTTTCTCTGGGTCCTTTCCGGGGCTCCGTAGTTCACTCCGTTGTAAACACGACTAACCACGTGACGGCACCCGGAAGTAAGAGGCAGTCTGAAACAGAAAGGTCTGTTGCCGTCAGACAGCGTTTTCCTGACTATAGCCTGTGAACTCCATCGACGTTGGAGGCGGCAGTATGAGTCAGGAATGTATCACAAAGTTACAGCTTGCAACAAGAGAAAAACTCCGAAAGTTTAACTCTCTGCGTGGTGAGTTTTATATTCGATGTATCTGAATGAGAGCCTCACGTAGTTCAGTGAAAGTTTGTTTCACCCACAATGTTTAGCTAAAAGCCATGTCGGCATTTTATTCTCCGTGCGAGGTTGGTAAGTCATAACCAGCTGCCCTTTTCTTCCCTGAAGACCGAGGGGTGCAGCCGGGTGGGTTTTGGGACGTGGTGGCTGTGACCGCGGTGGATGGGAGCCAGAGAGAAGCATATGAGCTACAGATCAGAGAAAAAGTTGGCAGAAAAGAGCTTCCCCTTGGACTTCACTACAAGGTCTTCTCCGATCCGCCTGGTGCTAAAATAGGTGAGCGAGTCAGAAGGCACTCTCTTCGATTTTTATTTCACTGCCCCTCTGTTTGTTGCCTTGGGGGGGGATCAACAAAGCAGATTATTATTATTATTATTATTATTCTCATTATTATCAGTCTTCCCTTGTTTTAAGGGAATGGGGGCTCCACTCTGTACGCACTGCAGCAGCTGAGTGACATCTATGGGAAGAGTCTGGGCAGGCTGAGAGTCATCCTGATCCATGCAGGTTTGAGATTTCAATGTTCTTTTGTCCCTGTGAGGCATTCAAATAAATTGCAAATAAATAATTTCTTCTACTGCTTTCCAATGCAGGCAGGGTTGCAACTATTTTCATTATTGATCAATCTGCCAAATACTTTGTTGATTTGGTCTATGAAATGTCTGAAAATCGAATGGGGGAAAAAAAAAAGTCCATTACGATTAATGGACTAGTCATTTTAGCACTACAGGAACATGCAATGATGACCTCAATCTCTCTTATGACTCTGAATACAACTAAGGGACTACAGAAAAAAGATGGATAGTTTGTATGCTTATATACTATAGTATAAGTAATTGAAAATCTATTAATGCCCATGATTAATTTTTAAAGCCACATGCCAGTCTCAGACACCTGACAGTATTAATCCCCTAATAAAATAAGCAACTATACTTTAGCATGAAGTTATGACGGGGCTCCACTTCTCGACTAACTCTTTCCAAATCCCGACACCGCAGTGCCACTTGCTGGTGCTTCCATCTCTGCTAAGTTATTATCACGTATAAGAAACAAAAAAATAAAATATGGCAACACTGCCATAGAGTCTAACATGAGGACTGCACACACACACACACACTCCCTACAGGCTTTATGCCTACTCAAGCAAAGTCTTCTTCCTCAGCAGAGGATCATTATCATCTAATTAACCCTAACAAATTCACAAATCCTAATTGTTTTTATCAAAAGACAAATTTACATTATTTCAATAATGTGACATATTGTGAAAATATATACCTTGCAGTGAACACAATTGCTCTGACACATGATGAGACCAAAACGGGAGTGTCATTTTTATGTGCTTATAGCGTCTTCCAAGTGGTCCTGATGACGTACGTTTGTGGCTTCAAAAGAAAGTGTCTAAAACTGACTTTTAGCTTTTAAAAGAACGTGAAAGTTAACTAACAAATTCTCCTGGTCCACGTTATTTGAAAGAGAAGGGGTTGACTGCAAATACTCAGACTTTTTAAATAATGCACGTATTGTGCGTGATGTTTCCTACTTACCTAACATTTCTCTTCTTATCCTTGCAGGAGGGTTGAGTCAGCGTTTGCCCAGTGCCAGCGCCCTGGGGAAGATCTTCACCGCCATGCCGCTGGGTGACCCTCTCTACCAGATGCTGGAGCTCAAACTGGCCATGTATGTGGATTTCCCATCCCAGATGAAGCCTGGTGTACTGGTGACCTGCGCAGATGACATAGAGCTCTACAGTGTCGCAGAGGATGAGAGCGTTAGGTTTGACAAGCCTGGCTTCACAGCTTTAGCCCACCCATCCCCGCTGTCTATCGGGACTACCCACGGGGTGTTTGTGTTGGATTCATATGAAAAGACCACTTACTCGGAAATGGAGAACATTCCCTGCCTGCACTTTCTGCACAAGCCGAGCATCGATAAGATGCGAGACAGCGGAGCTGTTTGTAAAAGGCAGAGCGGTTGTTTTTCTCTTTCTGATGCTGAGTTTGTCTACACAGACAGCACATATTATGTCGACTTTGAAACTGCAAAGTCTCTCCTTAATCTGCTGAAAGAGTTGGGGCCTTTGGACTGTGAGATAGACGCATACGGGGACTTCCTCCAAGCACTGGGGTCTAAAGCCACGATAGATTACACCAACAACACTGCGAATGTCTTAAAAGAGGGGAGGAGTCTGGTGGAAATCCGCCAAAAGATCTTCCATCTTCTAAAAGGGACTCCCTTGAATGTCATTCTCCTGAACAACTCCAAGTTTTATCACATTGGAACCACATCAGAGTACCTCTTTCACCTCACTGAGGATGTGGCGCTGAGGGGTGAGCTGGGCCTCCTGTCATCTGCCCTCAGCGTACATATGAATGGGAACTTTGAAGGCTCGTCAGGATGCTGCGTTATGTGCAGCGTCCTCGGTCCCGGTTGCTCTGTGAGAGCTGGATCAGTGGTGGAGTACTGCAGGCTGGGAGCAGGAGCTTCCGTGGGTAGGGGCTCCATCGTCAGCGGCTGCCAGGTCAGTGCGGGCCTCTCAGTGCCTGGTGGAGTCTTCATGCATTCACTGTGTGTGAATCACAAGCGCCAAACCAGGTTTGTCACTGTCGTCTTTGGGATTAACGACAACGTGAAGCTCCCCGTGGAAGCCCCTGCATACATGGAAGAGCTGAAGCTTTGTGGTTTCAGCCTGGCGGAGTGTCTGTCCCACTGGGGGCTGAAAAATGAAGTCCTGAGGTTCTCCGGTGATGCATCCAGCTGTAGTTTGTGGAAGGCGTGTTTGTTTCCTGTTTGCTCCGATCCACAAAGCTCATTCTCTATGTCTCTGGAGATGCTGCAGGCCGTCCTGAGTGGCTCTACATTCGCCTTACCCAAAGACACAAAGCTGATGTCCATGCAAGAGGCCTTACAGTGCAAGAACCTGGAGGAGATGTTAAAGTTCAGGAAGGGACTTTATGAAGACATCACACAGAGAAAATCCAACAGTTGAAGTTAGTATTTTGAATTGATATTATGTGAGAAGTTTTATTTAGCCAAGGGATTTTTCAATGTGAGCTTTTGTCTGATATGGATTCTGTCAACTGATTCATTGTTGTATAACCTTACATAAAGTCCTGTACATTTTCTTGTATATCTTCTATATTTTCTTGACATCACAGACTGATTGCAGTGGCAGGCTATCTGGCACCGCGCAGGCCAACTGATCACTTGCTTTGTTTTTATACTGTACATGAACACACACACACACACACACACACACACACACACACACAGAGTCACACTGATACACGCCTGCTTGCATTCAGAGGGAGATCAGTTGTCATAGTTGTTAGGCATTCCATTCAAAGGTGTTTATTTTTAGCCCACAGCCATGATCCCCCCCCCCCCCCCCCCCCCCCCACCCCCCCCCCCCCACCCCCCCCTCTGTGGGGCGTGGCGGAGGTCCTTGGCTTCGCCGATCCTCATCAACACGTCACCACAGGAACAACCACAAAAGAGAGCGT
>CM022489.1:18672407-18842316 GCA_011952105.1 Coreoperca whiteheadi | reverse complement strand
GTAAAAAAATTCCCCCCCCCCAATCCCTGCCCCTTTTCACACCCCAATGGGGGAAAAAAAAAAGCAGCCCTGGCCCCCCCCCCCCCCCCCCCTTTCATCTGGACCTTTGCAATTGTGGCGGAGTGAGAGATTGTATGCCTGCTTTACTCTAGTAAACCAAACTATACGGCACATATCACAAGAGAGAGAGACCGTATCAATGGGAAATTACAAATCAAGACCATCTCAGACGTGTACAGGTAATGGATTGTTTGTGTTTGTGTGAGAATGTTTTAATGTCAGACTGAGAATGAGGTTTGACTTGAAGAAGGGAGGCCTTTTACTGTCAGCTGCCATCACAAACACTGACAAGTTTTAAAACTGTAGTCACAGTGAATTATGTATAGTAGTGCTCCAATACAGTGCAATATACAGTTGTTTGGACTCAATTGTATACACATTTATAGGTAACGAAGGTAACATATGGACAATGATAAGCAATGGGAATGATATTATTAAATTGTTATGTTTAACCCTGATGATGGGGCTGAGAAGATGAGTGGAAGAAGAAGGTGGGCGAGTCGTACTCTGTGATCGTGGAGAAGTTGGAAGACGACCTCCGGCTCACAGACAGTGAGCTCGTGGAGCTCAAACTTGCTTTCAGGTGATAAAACCATTTTCTGTTTACGAAAGAAAAAAGACAACGGAATACAGCCTGTGTGAGTCATAGTATAAACCACATGTAACTGAGCAAGCAGTGCTTTTTATGCCCGCACTCTCCTCGAGGTCTGCTCACTTTGCTGTGTCAGTCGGGGTTTGGTTTGTCACAAGCAGGTGATGTTGATTTCTCTGTGGCTCAGCTCTGATGAGGCTTTTCAGAAGGTGAACTTGAGCTACCGAACAGAGAAGGGGCTGTCGCTGCTGCATCTCTGCTGCGTATGTGGAGGTATGCATGACTACTAGAGTTTATTAATAACCCCTCAGCAAAATGTGACAGTGGACGGAAGGATTACTACAGGCTGACGGACATTATTGTCTGAAGATGACCTTAAAAGTTCGACATAAAAGTAAACATATGAAATAAATTGTAGGCTACATACATAAAGATGAATTATAACCAGTGAATAGTTTGACTGCTTCTTCATTATTCCGCCTCGTTATGTCATGCACAACAAACATGGATGCGTTGATGTGTGAAATAGTTCACCAGCACATCATATGACGTGTTTGTAAGCAGGTAACAAGGCCCACATCCGCGCCCTGATGCTCAAAGGCCTGCGTCCTTCCAGGCTGTCCAGGAACGGATTCACCGCGCTCCACCTGGCTGCTCACAAGGTGATGAGAACGAAAGCAAAGATTTCGACATGTGTTTCAAGGTGCCACCCGCGTCTCTGTCGTGCTTGTGTTGTTGTGTGGCGAAGGGCTGTCTTGCGTTTTGCCACATGGTGGAGTGCAAGCACACGCGGCGCCAGTATGATTCGCTGCGCCTTGCCTTGCTGAGACGTTCGTGCGGCAGTGTGGTAAAGGCACAGCGATCGTGGCTAGTTAATAAAGTGGCACGATAAGTTAACGTGAGTTTTTGATAGTAGTAGGCTACAGTAGTGATGGTTTTCGCATCAAGGTCTCTGGATATAGTTCGTCGTTTGCTTCTGCACCACAGGATAACGCTGAGCTGCTGACTGCGCTTCTCCACGGAGGCGCAGACGTGCAGCAGGTGGGCTGCGGTGCCCTCACCGCAATGCACGTGGCCACGCTGGCTGGGCACCACGAGGTGAGAGCTGTGTCTGTCCTCCCTGCATGTGAGGAAGAAGACTTGGCTATGGACTTTTCATTGCTTTTGTACATTCATAACTCCACCCCCCCAACAGGCAGCAGATATACTCCTGCAGCATGGAGCTTATGTGAATGTTCAGGATGCTGTGTTTTTCACCCCACTGCATATTGCTTCATATAACGGCCACGAGCAGGTAAATTGCTCACACCACCCACCTCTACATTCTTCTCTGAGAGAAATAAAACGTATAAAACATTCACTTTTGTTTTTCTTTTTTTTTTTTTATTTGTTCCTGAAAACCGACATGTTTCTCATCCTTCTTCTCTCTCTCTCTCTCTCTCTCGCTCTCTGTCTCTCTCAGGTGGCAAAGCTGCTGCTGAAGTTTGGGGCAGATGTGAATGCGAGCGGCGAGGTGGGCGACCGGCCGCTGCACCTGGCTGCGGCCAAGGGTTTCCTCGGCATCATCAAACTGCTGATGGTGGAAGGGAGCAAAGCTGACGGTGAGGCCCGAGACTCCAAGAGGGCGTCCCTGCATTTAGTTCAGATCTCCCTGAGTCAGTGCGTTGTGAAAAGAAGCGCACTAGCATGTAGGTTATTATAGACCTACACTTTACTTACCTATGGGTGTGAAACAGCCTATACTGATTCCGCCCGCGGGGAAGATAATTCGACCCTGCAGTTATAGATGATTGTGGGAATGATTTCTTTCTCTCCCAGTAAATGCCCAGGACAACGAAGATCACGTTCCTCTCCACTTCTGTGCCCGCTTCGGGCACCATGAGATTGTGCGCTTCCTCCTGCAGGGCAACTTCGACGTACAGCCTCACTCTGTCAACATCTACGGGGACACGCCATTACACTTGTAAATGCTTTTCAGCGTCGGTAGCATTCAAGGCGTTTTGTTGGTTGTTATTTGGGGGGGGGTACAGATGACAGATGAATGTTGTGTTTCACCAGGGCCTGCTATAATGGCAAATTTGCAGCGGTGAAGGAGATCATACAGCTCTCTGGCACCGACAGTCTGTCGAAGGAGAACATCTTCAGCGAGACAGCACTTCACAGGTATCACCTCACACGCTGTAGGCTATTGAAAACACTGCCACGAGCATCGGCGTTAACCTGTGATTCATGTTGCTCTGAGGTGATAATGAGCAGCTCTGTCTTGGTTTGGCAGTGCGTGCACCTATGGCAAAGACCTGGAGATGGTCAAGTTCTTGTTGAGCCAGAATGCAATGAGCGTCAACCACCAGGGCAGAGATGGACACACAGGTGAACTCCTCTATTCACATGGAGAAGGAGAAGTTGTGTTTTTAATTATGACCGCGTGTCAGTAATAAATGTCCCTGACCCTATACAGCTCTACACAGTGCCTGTTTTCACGGCCACATGCGCCTGGTGCAGTTCTTGCTGGACGGCGGGGCAGACATGAACCTGGTTGCCTGCGACCCCAGCAGGTCCAGTGGGGAGAAGGACGAGCAGACCTGCCTGATGTGGGCTTATGAAAAAGGTCTGTTTGTGTGACGATGAGCTTATCTGTCAGGAAAGAGCAAATGAAAACTAATACTTGTTCTTGTGTTTTTCTACCTCAGGTCATGACGCCATAGTCACCTTGCTGAAACACTACAAACGTCCGGATGACTCCCCCTGCAATGAGTACTCCCAGCCAGGAGGGGGTGAGTCCCCCCCCTCTGGAAATGTTTATTGGGACTAAAATCGCGCAGGTCCTCCTCATTAATCTGTCTGAACATGTCGGCTCTCTTCCAGATGGGTCCTACGTGTCTGTCCCATCTCCTCTGGGAAAGATCAAAAGCATGACTAAAGGTAGTGAGGTGGAGTGAAGCACAGCCGATTTCCCCACACTTCACATCACTGTCAGAGAAACTGGGGGCTGTCAGATTTGCCTCTGCCTGAATCACATCCATATAATCACTATCTTAGAAACTACCTGAAAAGCCAAGAATTTGACAGATAAAATGCATTTTGAGATGACTATTATACTGGAAACATATTTTTCCTTGGCACACATGTAGTTTGTCCAGATTTCCACACCAGCTTTATACATTATTTCCTGACCATTATCTGTATTATTTGATCTGAGTAGAGTATTAGCTTTTAGAATAATAATATACCAATTGTTGTATTATAAAGTGTTTCTCAAATGTGCCTCTACAGATTAACCTGGAAAGAGGGCAGTAAATTAAAAAGAGGCGACTTTCTTTGTGGGATAATGATGCACGATAATCTCCCCCATAAATGCTATTTATTGATGAGAGAACATTTTCTAGAAATGTTGCTCTCTATTTACAGAGAAAGCAGAAGTTCTCCTGCTCAGGGCCAGCCTCCCATCTCACTTCCATCTTCAGCTGTCTGAGCTGGAGTTTAATGAAATTATCGGATCAGGTAACTCCGCTCGTGCGTTTTCTGTTTTCTCTGCAGTTCATGTGCTTTAGATAATTAGATAATACTACTGAAAATAAAATCTGTGTCACACTCAGGCTCCTTTGGAAGAGTCTACAGAGGCAAATGCCGAAACAAAATTGTTGCCATAAAACGGTACTTGTCCATTTAACATACCCCTGAAAATGAGATTTTGCATGCCATCTTTTGGTAAGGAGAGAACTGATGAGTTCTTCAACGCCCGCTGTTGTTTGTAGCTATCGAGCCAACACGTACTGCTCAAAGTCAGACGTGGACATGTTCTGCAGGGAGGTCTCCATCCTCTGTCGCCTCAACCACCCCTGTATCATCCAGTTTGTGGGGGCGTGTCTGAACGATCCCAGCCAGTTTGCCATCGTAACCCAGTATGTCTCTGGAGGCTCTCTGTTCTCCCTGCTCCACGAGCAGAAGAGGTGAGGAAGTGTGTGTTACACACTGGAGTTCTACAGTATATTATATTTGTACTAGCACTCATCTGGTGCCCACTGACACACATAAGCAACTAAACTTCCCTGTGATGTTTCCATGGAGCTATCACCCCTATCACACTTACAACCACAGAAAGAGCAGCAATATTTAAGACTTTGCAGGGTTAAAGTCATGGCAGGCTAACAAATCGGATTTAAAAGGAATGACAAGAAAAAGAGAAACTACTGTAAACAGTCATCCAATCCAACAAACCAGTCTCGTAATGAATTAGTGCTGAAACGAGGAGTCGATTCGTCTAGAAAGTTAAATCAACAACAATTTTGATAATCCATTGAAGTCATTTATCAAGCACAAGTGTCAAGTGTTATCTGTTTCCAGTTTCTCAAATGTGAGTACGTGCTACTTTTCTCCGTTTTATATCATTAAAAAAAAGATTTAAATTTAATATCTTTGGGTTTTGGACTGTTGATCAGAAAAAAAACAAGCAATTTAAAGACATCACCGTGGGCTCATTTTTCACTATTTTCTGATATGAACAATTACTCAAAAGAAAATCAACAAATTAACTGATAATGAAAATAATGGGGGAACAGAGACACTTTGCAGTATAATGCAGTCCAATACACAACAGCAAATTACAGCCTCAGGACCAGAGAGGGGAGTCAAAAACTCGAAGAAAAACTGAACATTTTAAGTAAGTTATTATTTATTGCAGGGCTCTTGTATTGCATTGCATTCTATCTTAACGGTGTGTCTGTTAATATACTTTTAAAATAAGCAAAGGAAGCTTCAAAAACCCAAGCAGAAGTTCTGGAAAGTCCTGTGCGGTGAGGTGTGATAACATCAGTTTGTTTGATGCTGCGTTTGATTCCTCATGCACTTTGACAGTGAACAAATCCTGATACTGAGATCTAAAAAGAGCTGAAACTACCTTAAGGAGTTACTCAGTGACTGACAGGGACATGTATGCACAGCACAGCCAGCTGTTACAGGTCTCATTATTCTCCTTGGAAGCGTCCCCTCACCAATCTCTCCCCCTCAGCCGGGATCATCATTGATCAAGATGAAGTGTTCCGCTAACTGTGTGGCCAGGTGCTGTCTTTATAGACTGTCCTATTGATCTGTGTAAAGTGCTGTGTGTGATTGGCAGGGACCATTGATCGGACACTAAGTGGCTGCTGCTTTAATGATGTGTCAATGGACAGGCTCATCGACCTGCAGTCCAAGCTCATCATTGCCATCGACGTGGCCAAGGGCATGGAGTACCTGCACAATCTCACCCAGCCTATCATCCACAGGGACCTCAACAGGTGAGTGCTGCAGTAGTAGCATATGTGGTGGGATTGGCAATCTGAAATAACTGTTGTCATTAATAATAATACATGTGTTTCCTCCAGCCACAATATTCTGCTGTACGAGGATGGACATGCGGTGGTGGCTGATTTTGGAGGTAAGAGACATTTTGCGGTGTTTTATTTGCTGTGCAAGAAAATTAAAGCTGCATTAACCTTTTGGTTTTTAAATAATGACCCTGAATCATATGACTCTTGGTAATGTGACAGATGTACATGCTGGGTGAGCAGCATTTATTTGAAGGAATGGACGGCCATCTATTTAGCTTCTTCCTATCTACTAGTGGTAAAGGTGTCAGGATTTTGAGTTGATGTGCTGTGGAAGAAATAACTTTGTAACACGTTTGAGAGAGAGAGTGTGCTGATTAATAAAACTCACCCTTTCTCACTTTGATTCACTTAAGAGCTTTGCTGCTACAGCCTCACTTGGTCTGGTGTGACCAGTAGCTTGTGGTGGCTAATGTTATCTAATTTTAGCAAACTTGCAATAGATATTGGTGTATAACTGACATTACTGAGTCAGTCATGTAAACAGCATCAACTAGTTAAACACCAATCATACACTCCACTTCCTACACTCAAGGGAAATATTTAGTCTGGTGGCCGTGATTCTGTTGTTTTTGCTTCCGTTCGTTTCTTGTAATACTGGCAATCAAAGATTTGACTCACTGGCTCAGCTCAATGTAAGTGAGTCTAGATGAAAGTACAGCTAAATGACTTAACTGCCAGTGGATGTACATTGTTTGACCATTGCATGTCCGTCCCTTCCTCTGCAGAATCGAGATTTCTGCAATCTGTGGATGAGGATAACATGACCAAGCAGCCGGGGGTCAGTGCAGTTTCCTCTTTTTGATTTATGTGACGACACCCACAAAACCTCTTTGGAATGCGTTTCTTCTCTCTCTTTGGCCAAATACTCTCAGACCATGTACAGCATCCATGGAAGAATAAGACACTTTGTATTAGTGTATGCTGTTATTTTGCGGCCGTTCAAGCCAGACCTTCTCCTGGCACCTGCCATCAATTACCCAGCAGCTAAAATAACAAAAAAAAAAAAACTGCCTTCATGCAGATTTTGTCTCATTGTGCTGACTCATCACTGTCCAGAGTGCTTGGCCTGCAGTTTGGTGTTAAGTGTGTTACATCTCTTGAGAACTGCCTGTTGTGAGGAGATACTTGCCCTTGCTGGGACCCAGTGTCAGTAATTGGGCCTCAGTTGTGTGTATGGTGTCCTGATGTCTTGAATTACCACAATTTTATGATTTTTGGTTAATTTATGTATATTTTAGTATGTGCATATATGTGTGTGTTTGTGCAGAACTTGCGTTGGATGGCTCCTGAGGTGTTCACCCAGTGTACTCGCTACTCAGTGAAGGCAGACATGTTCAGCTACGCCCTGTGTCTGTGGGAACTGCTTACCGGAGAAATTCCCTTTGCTCACTTAAAACCTGGTATTTTTCTTCATATCAGTCATGGGCTTAAATGGTGATAGTAACTAGAGTTCAAACTGAGGGGGGGCCACAAGAGACCTCTGACACAATACAGCTTTTTCACCGAGGACATTTTGAGATGACACAGTAGGAAAAGTGTAAATAAAATTAATGATGTCTGAATTCCATTTAGCTGCTTCAGTTTCAGGGTCCTGGTATTGTGCATGCTGGCTCACTGTCATGACTTACTGGGACACTTGAATATAACAGCCACTGTTAATGTTATTAGTAACACCTGTGCTTTTCTTACTATCACAAGTCAACATTTCTGCTGTTGCATAAAACAAGAACCTGATGCTTGAATTTCATTTACCTCAAATTTAGGGTCCAGTTGGTCAAAATGAGAATTTATTGAGAAGATTTTCAGAGATCAGCATTGGCCTGCAAAAACACATTGTTAGAACCCTCACACTGAGACCCAGGACACTAAGACTCCAGTAAATGCAGCAAGTTCAGGATGAGTGGCCCTTATTTGGACATTTATATCATGACTCGATTGTCAAGGCAACACTGGATCAATCTTTAACAAGATCAAGAGTCTGCAGCCATGCTAGCAGCTATGTGAAGCTAAATAGGCACATTGGTGCTTCCAGCATCACGTCAGCATGCTCACAATGACAATGCTAACATGCTGAGGTTTAGCAGGTATACTATTTACCACGTTTACAGTCTTAGTTTAGTGTATCAGCATGCTAACATTTGCTAATTAGCACTTAACACAAAGTACAGCTCAGGCTGATGGGAATGGCATTAGTTTAGCAGGTATTTGGTCACCAAAGTTAATATCCAATCCAATAGCGAAGATGAATGTCTGTATCAAATTTCACGGCATCGTCTATCGACCATAGAGGTCTGTACAAAATCTCATGAGATATTTCTATCTGGACCAAAGTGGTGGCCTGACGGACCGAGTGACATTTCTGTCCATAGACCGAGGATGACTGCAAATATTTCATTCAGTTTTTAAATTTTACAATGACAAAATATATTGAAGATATACAAGAACACTAAAATAGTACACAAACACAGAACAAAAAGGCTGTCAGACAACATTAGATCATTTAACTTAATTTTAAGATGTTCTTCTGTCCTCAGCTGCTGCAGCAGCAGACATGGCCTACCATCACACCCGGCCTCCTATTGGCTACTCCGTCCCCAAACCCATCTCTGCACTTCTGATAAGAGGCTGGTACGCCTGCCCAGAGGTAAATGACCCAATTTCAATTCTTCTTGAATTTCTTTTGAGCTCTGATTATCACAAATAGTCATAATAACTTGTTCTCAATTAATTGCTACATTTTATACAATGGTACACAATGTAGTTGATATCCACTATGTGCTGTACTGTCCACTCAATACTCAAACAGGGATTGCTTTTTAATGTCAAACTGTAAAATGATCTCACCTTCCATGTCATTAGCTATTTAGACATACTGATGCTGAGTCAGCGGCTCCTGCAGACACGTGCAGCAGCAATGCAAGGGACCGGCGCGTCTCTTGATGATAAGTTATTGCATGGCTGTTCACATTCAGGAGCACACCTGACCGGGATGATCCTCACTCAGCGCTGTGATGATCATAATTAGCTGTTTGTTTCTAATTATTTCTCCCTTTGTGGTACATCTTCTTCGTGTTGCTTGCCAACCAGTTGCTCGCTCCCTCGGTGATCGCCTTGTCCCAGTACAACTTCGTCAAAGACAGTTTTAGACACGTTTTCATCTTTATTGTGCTTAATTTTCCTGTGTTCCTGCATTGAAAATAGTACGCAGACAGACCTTGGCCACTGTCTGAGGATGTGATGTATATTTGAACAGCAGTGGCGGGGTGGCAGTGTTTGTTCTTTAACAGCGTGGCACGAGATCTAAGGGCTGCTTTTGAAGCAGAGTTCATCTTTGCTTCATGTGTGGGTGGACTAAAATGAGCACAACAAACAGGGAAGTGTTGGAGGGTGTACACGTGTGTCTGTCTGTTGTGGGCTGTATCTGATGCATTTGATTGTTTAGCTTTGAACGAGAAGTGATTTATAGTTAGCGGTTTTCCATTTCAGGACAGGCCTGAGTTCTCTGAAGTGGTTTCCAACCTGGAGGAATGCTTGTGCAATGTTGAGGTATATAAATATTCTTAAATGTCTTCCCGTTTAACGCTGCAGTGCATGACATTTATGTTGTGATAATTAAAGTCTCTCAATTATGATTATATTTCTGCTGGTGTGTGTGTGTGTGTGTGGCAGCTGATGTCTCCAGCCTCCAGTAACAGCAGCGGCTCCCTGTCGCCCTCCTCCTCCACTGACTGTCTGCTTGGGCGAGGAGGACCCGGCCGGAGCCACGTGGCCGCCCTGCGCTCCCGTTTTGAGCTTGAGTACGCGCTCAACACTCGTGCCTATGCCTTCTGGACTCAGAGGTAAGAGAACTCAAGCACCTCCACAAGACAGGTGAGAATAATTTCAAACAACAGCTGTGGCCTCTCACTTTGGCTGATCAGGATGGTTTTGGAAATGCAGAAACAGAATAATAAGACTTAATTTCTCTAAATATTGTCAATTCATATAAAAAAACCAATACATTGCCTGTCATACATTGTATACAATGTACTGTATACTCGAGAGTTGACTCTTATTGAATCAACAGCAGTTAGGATGCTAAAATCTCTGCCTCTACAAACTCCCAAACTTTATTAACAACTGTTTAAACTTGACATTGTAGATCCATCAGTCTGCATTAATTGATGGCTTCCTGTCTTGCCTTATGTTTATTTCAAAACTAGTTTTGGTGTTTAGGAGAAATTTGGAGATGCTCCCAGAACAGATGTCATGTTGTTGTCTTTTTTTTGTTTTGTTTTAACACAAGAAGGGAGGACCTTACCATTTGTGGGGCCTACTTAAAAAGTATTTCTCAAAGTGATGTAACCAAAGCCCTGCCAGATAGTTTTTAAAATGGTGGGACAGCATTACATGCAGAACTTCCTGCAATGTAGTGGCAATCAAATCAGCATCATCTAAAACATAACTTCCCAAATCTTCATTAGCAAAATGTAAATCAGTGAGATCAATAAAATCATCTGTGACAGACAGCCTGATGGCTGGATGAACTGATCCGTAGTCATTCCCTTTAAGTCACTCATGTACTACTTTCCACCTGAGATGACCTGCACACTGATGGAGCATTTTGCTGAAGAAAAATAATAAACGTGCACTTTCCTCGCTGCTTGACAGCGCAAACTACATAAGAAAGCTTTCATAATAACTGATCTGTCTTTTGTTGGCATACAAGCGTGCACATAAAAATGTTTGAGTTTGCCATTAAACTTGATAGTTATAAGGCGTTCACATGACACAGTGACCCAGTTAATATTGAAATAAAGTAGCATTTCAACTGTGTCTCATAATCAGGTTATAATTTTACTGTGTGAATACATTTAAATAATTGGATCTGGCAACTAGCCCTACCCAACACAGCAGTTGGCCTTTAGCTATGAGTCATTGTTGCTCAAGTATTTACAGTACCACAATATCTTTGACAATGTCCTTCAGAAAATAAGACGTCACTGTAGTCGGCTACTGAATTCTCCTTCCAGGCTCTTTTCTCAGAGCTTTAAATGGTTGAAAATGGTGGATGTTGTCTCTGTAGCCAAATAAATTTGAGATCAAACTAAATATAGAGTTTTTTTCAGTCATTGTAGAAGGAGCACAGATGTTCATACTTTAAATTATTTATATGGTTAATTATCTTTACAGTTTCCATCTGGATACGCCTTAAATCATTCAACTGTTCAATTAAATGTTTTCAGCTTAAAACAGGAATTCCACAAGCATCATGCCTGGACTTGCTCTGATTTGTAGAAACGACTCCCTCTGAACAATTGTTGTGCCAATAACCTTTAGATAAGTTAAGATACTTACTGCAACAGTGAGGAGTGGAGTTGCTCGGATACCGAACAGGAAACAAAGGAACGCAAATGCAATAAAACATGCATGGCCCTCTGACCGAGGAGGAAGGCCTGTATTAGACGCTTGGCTTTGAGCCTCTGTACTGTGTGTGTCGGAGCCTGGTAACAGTCACTATGAACCCAGTAACAGGAGGTGGGGGTGGGGGTATTGTAGTGTGGCAATGACTTGCCTGTAGTTCCCTCGTGCTCCATTGAAAGTTGGACAAGACCTGTCTCTAGGTGTTTGTATCCCAAAAAAGTGCAAATTCTCACGGATCATAAATATATTGTATAAATGTTCAAATATCAAATGCTGAGCAACATATTTCGATTACCTATAAATAAGAACAGATTGTGTCTGTTCATCCCATCGAACCTTTGTGTATCCTGTACTCCGGCAGCCTGGTATTAGGTCGGACATTACATATGGAATTTCCCCTGCTTCTATCTGGCTCCATCTTAGCCGTCCTTCTCCATGTGTATGAAGCAATATCTATCTATCTGACTTGTTTGTTGTTTTCCAGTGGCTAAATGAGTAAGGGTTGATTTTATTTTATTTTTCAGCGAGCGGCGTCGTGCATCCGGAGGCCTTTCACTGGAGGAACTCAGAAGAAACATGCAGTTTTCTCCTATTGATCGAAATGGTTTGTTTGCAGAATAAATGTACACTGATACTGTATGGTGACTAACTGTGTTTAAAGGTAAAGCTGGTGCATCTTAACACTTCAGGAGTTGTGTTGGAATCAATTTTCTTGCCCACAGAATCTGAATTAAGTATTATCAGATTTCCTTTTGAAGACTGGTTCTTATGCCATGTTGATTTTGTCCAGTTTTTTAAACATTTTTTACCTGATGTTATTGGTGATTTTATCCTCTATTATATTTCAGTGGAGTTTTTTTAAAATCTAATTCATTTATTATACATTTTTAAACGTTTTTGCAAGTTCTGCTCTTAGGTATATACATAGTAATTTAAGAGAGAAAAAGCTAATATTCTATATTTTTCTTATTGTCCACAAAAAACCAAACACATTTGACTTCCCCACCCTGTCTGTGGCACTCAGCGCCAAATATACAGGTTTATTTAAAAAAAAAAAAAAAAAAAAAAGTCTGATTTCCTAAAACAGCTGGGCACTGTGGTTTTTAGCAAGCCTTACTCAAATAGGAGTAAAAGTTTGTTGCGGACTATTTTCAGCCATAGAATAAACATTTGGTTCGTATTTCTGGAAGCAGGACGATGTGGGATTGACTCAAAATAAACTAAAGTGGCCCTTGTTAGTTTGGTTTTTTTCATGGAATTTGTTTACAATAAGAAAAATATAGAATTTCACCGGCCTTTTCCTGTAATTGTCATCAGTAATGTGGTTATTATCAACATTATTTACAAATGAAACAGACCGTAAATAGTGAGTCAGAGTGTCACAGTTTTGATTGATTTGTCACTTTTTCAGGGTACGTGTCTGATCCCATGAGCACCATGAGATTCTGCTCTTCTTTCAGCAGCAGTGGCAGCTTCGAGGACAGTAACTAAACCCGCTTGGTGGTCGTAGCCCTCTAATTAATTCAGGCATTCATGGCTGTTTGACAATTAATTTTAAGTAAAACTGTATAAATAGTTGGTAGAAGTAGTAGATATTGCTAACTACACTGTATTTACTTGTAACATACTTTAGATGAGTTGTTTACAGTACACTTAGTTCCAAATACATCTAGTCTTGTGTCATTAGATGTTACAGAAATTAAGTAAAGATATTGTAAATATTGTATGTGTGACAAGCTAAACTTGTTTTTGTGCCAGTGGTTTGCATAAATCTGAAATACAAGCTTTGAGAATCCCAAAGTGTGCGTTAATTCTGACATTCAATGTACATATCTTCTTTCAAGGAAAAGCAGAAAGTCACTCTCAGTTTTTATTTTCTGAGTGGCCGAATACAAGGTCATTCACAACTATCAAAAGGATGAAGCCTCACAAACCTGCACTAGCCATAAAAATCAGGTAAAAGGCTATAGTTTACATATAAGTAAGTGATTTTGAATAAGAGGTAGTCTTAGCAGCATTACTGACACAAATCCATGCCTAGATTTGACATTGCACAATGTGACCAGTTTTAGCAGCCTAAAGATGAACAAATTATCCACATTTTTAGCATTCCCGTTGTTCTGCTGCATTTCTGTGTAGAAGTCATCTAAACAAATTGTTAAAGCACTTATTAAAATGGCCATTAACACAGGGCAACTGCAGATCTCTGATCACAGCTGAAGTACAGTAACATCGTGCTTGTGCCCAGTCAGTGGAAATGTAAGGTGTACTAATTAAGCTGTGGGAGTCCAACAGCTATAAATTATTCACTCATTTGTGAGCGTGAGTGGAATAGTATCTGTTTACAGGTAATCGGTGATAGCAGCTGTTCTTGATACCTCACGCAAACTACACATCTTTGTTACCAACAAGAGGAAGAGATCTATTGGTCTATAGTAAACGTTTTATGCAGCAGTCAAAACTCATTATGCAGCTTCTTTTTAGTGATTGAAGGATGAAGTCTAAGAAGTCACTGTAATGTAAACACAGAAGCCATAACACACTTGAAGGCTTCCCAAAACTAAAATCCATTTACATTTCGCTACAAATATTCTAGCCATCTGATTGTCTAATAGCTTATGCGTTTCCTTGTGAAATGAAAACAAAGCAAGTAAAGCGTCACTGTACCTTGGTGCCACTCTGAAGTGTGCAGCTCTAATGGCCACTCTCTGTCCTCGCAGCAGTCAGCAAAGGATATGACCTTTGACCAAACAATGTCTCATCAATTGAGAAAGTGCTCAGCTGGTCTCTACTCAGAGTGTGTGTGATGTCTTGGATCAGCTGCACGTCTCTTCTGTCTCCGTTGATGCTCGCCTCTGACAGTTTGGGTTGGATCTCTTTGTGGTGGGACTCCGCCTGGCTTCCATCTTCCGACTTGGATGCTGTAAAATCTGTTATTTCTGTAACTTCTTGACTTTGTTCCCACATTTCTTCTGTATCTTTCAGTTCGGAGAGCCCTTCTGGACTCGCTGGATGCTCACGATGCGCCTCTGTTTTGGATGAAGGTAAAAGAACTTTCATGTCCTCAATTGCTGCTTGGTTTTCATTCAAGTCTGGAACATTAGCAGTAGTTTTCTCCTCAGTTTGGCTTTCAGAGATGCTCTCAGGTCTGCCACTGGTTACTGAATGATGAGTACCTGCAATGCTTTCCACTTCAGTTTTGGAAATATCAGTTTGCTCAGTGTTATCCTGCATTAATACCTCTTGAACCGTGTCTTCTTGCGGAGATCCACTGCTTCCTTTGTGCTCTTCTGACCCGACGTCTTGCTCGTTCACAGACTCTTTATCATTCTGTTCACGCTCTGTTTTTGGTTTGAAGTCTTTCACTTCAGTATCCTCCTCCACTTGCTGTATGTCTTTGGCAGGGTCACTCTCACATGGTTCACCATCTTCAGAGTGATTGCTCTCAAGGTCCGACTCTACAGCTTCCTCTTTGGTTTTGTCCTTTGACTCATTTCCATCTTCTGAAATTTGTTCTTGTGCTGCATTTTCATACATCTTCACTATCTTAAGTGGACTCGCTGATGTCGGCAGCTCTGTATATTGTGTCATGTTTGATACTTGAGCGTCTGAAGGCAAGTCCTTCAAGTCTTCTAATGGTTCAACAAACGTCTCAAAGAACTTTGATGTTTGATGTGTGGTTACCCAGTTTGTGACCAGATCTGTGTTGTCTTCTCTTGCCAAGGCCTCTGGAGTTTCTTTACCTACTGCGACGCTCTCTTCCGTGTTATCAGCCTCGTTGTTTTGTGTCAGCTGCGATGACTGTGCTTGAGGTTTGAGCAGCACACTCGCTCCTTCCTCCGAGGCCTTGCTCGCCTCCTCCGTGTCTGCTCCTTTTTCTCCGTCTGCAACAGAGCGGTCAGCGGCAGTAGCATTTTCGTCAGCGTGTGGGTGTTCGTCACTCTTACAGTCAGACAGTGCACTGGACACGTCCAACTTGTGACCTGTGGCATCTAAATCCACCGCTATGGGTGTTGAAGATTGTGCCTGATCACCTGAAGAAGCAACTTTGACTGTTTTGACATTAATCTGAACGTTATTGTTCTCTGTGGTCAAATCTGAATCCTTGCTTTCATGATCAGGGTCAGATATGTTGCTATTTTCATCTTGTTTTGTCTCCTCACTGACCTTTCCATCATCTGATTTAGATTCCTCTTTTGTTTTTGTACCAGATGTCTCTGGCTCTGAGCCGGTTTTAGTAGATTCATCTTGCACTTCCACACCGTCATCCCCTTCCTTAGCCTCGCTTTCTACCACATCAGTGTCAGGAGCCTGATCAATGTTGTCGTCTTCATGCTTTTCAGCACAATCTCCAGACTCCACAGTTCCTTCTTTTACCTCTGTGCTCTCGTCTTCCGTAGGTTCCTCTGTTTTTCTCTCATCTTTCAGATTCTCTGATGTTTCCACGTCATTTTTGCCTTCAGTTTGAGCCTCTCCCTCATCCTCATGAGTTCTGTTCTCTGCTCCGGGAGAAACCTCTCCATTTTCAGCATCAATTTCTCCGTTTTCACTGTTGCCACTTTGTCTTTCAGTCTCCATCGCATTGTTCAGCGTCTCTTCAGTCGTTTCAGTCCCATGTGCTAAATTTGCTGCTTCACTATCACTGACATCTGCTGACTCAATATTTTCATCACATATTTTCATATCATCTTTATCCAAGTCTGCATCTGCACTTTTCTCAGGTTCTTCTGTAATCTCAGATATCTCTTCTTCCTCTACAGTTACAACCTTTTTCTCTTCAGATTCTTCATCTTTATTCTTTGCAGCTTCACTTTGCTCAGCGTTGTTCTCATTCTGATCTTTCTCTTCCTTTTCTGCGTCAACATCCTTTTCTTCATCAGCTATGTTTGTCTCATTTATCTTTTCACCCTCAGTTTCATCAGTTGCGGCTCCCTTTTCTTCAGATTCTTCCTCGTCATTTTCATTCGTGGCACAATTTGCAACTTTATCTTCTTCGCTGTGGGTTGTCTCCACTTGTTCTTCATTCGTCTTTCCTTCTGAGTTTGAGTCACTTTTAGTCCACTCTGAAATGTTTTCTATCCTTTCTTCTGTCTTATCTTTATCATCCCTTTCCTCACTATTGTCACCTTCTGTTATCTCATCTGGATTTGTTTGTTTTTCTACCTCCATATCTTCCACTAACTTATCTTTTCCCACAGATTTCTCGGTCTGCTCTTCAACATCACACCCTTCTTTTTCATTGTCATCCTTTCTAGCCTCTACTGCTAAAACTCCCTCTTCTTTAATATCATCTTTATTGCTCTCATCTTTTGCATTGTCTTCACTTGTAGCTGCTGCTTTTTCAACTGTGGTGTCTCCGCTTCCCTCCAACGAGCTGCTTGAATTCTCTGCTGTGACTTCTGTTTGTGATGCTGCCGCTCTGTCTTCGCTGTCTCCCTGCTGTCTCTTCTCTGTGTCGGTTACAGGTGCCTCTTCACAGTTGAGGGCCTCTCGCTCCTCTGAGGATTCTGCTTTCATCTCCATTGTCTCGCTCGCTGTCATCGCCTCCGCCTCTGCATTATCTGGCACTGCTGTCTCAGTCTTTTTATTTGGCTCGGATACTGATGACTCATCCTCCTCGCTGCCTATTGCCCCTTGCCCCATCTCGTCAGCCTCCACTGCAGTTTTCTCTTTGTTTTCTTCTTCTCTCTCTGCAGCCTCAGCATCAGTGGATGTAGCTTCTGCATCTTCTTGAGGCTCTGAAGTCTTGTCATCCTCAGCCATTTCAGCTTGAGATACAGGATGCAAACCAGCATCTTCTGTGTCCTTTGATTTATCATTCTCTGCTGTGTTTTTGTCTTCTTCGGATACAGCCTTTTCATCTTCCTCATCTATTTTCTCATTTTTAGTACTATTACTGTTCTCAATGGCCTCTTGTTCAGTTTCGTCCTCCTGTTCTTTTGGTTCAGAGGTCTCTTCCTGAAGCTGTAGCACGTCAGCTTCACCAACTTCCTCACATTTCGTCTCTTCTACAAGGGTCTGCTGCTGTTCTGTAAATGTCACTGATTTCTCTGGAACTGCATCTGCAAATAAAATATGCATTTTAGTGCAAAAGTTGTCTTGTGCAGCTTGCAGATTCATTTGAATGAAAATGAAAATCTGATACCCTCGTTGTCCTGTTCAGGGCCTTTATCTGTAAACTCCTCCTCCTCATCCGTACTGGTGTCGCTCAGTTCGGGCTCAGAGCTGCACTGTATGGCCTCTGCCAGCGTCTCCTGCACAGATTTGGCTTGTGGAAAGAAAAAGACACAGCACACACCGTGATAAAACTTGTCAAACACTGGATTGTGAGCCAGTCATGGTGACCAAATGTTAAAATTAATGAGGCAGTATTGGAACAATGCGCATGCAATGAAAGAACTGGGCCAATGAAGAAACATACAGCTAGTAACAAAAAAATTCTTTAATCTTTCCAGGTGCAAACAAAGGAGCAACACAACATGCAAAATGATACTGAACATGCACAGAAAGGAAAAAAAAAACAACAACACATTAACAACCATCATTCCATACACAACCGAAATGGAAACACAATGCAAACTTACAAGACTGCCTATTTTAAACCTACTTTATATAGTTTTAGGATGTGAATGTGGAACTGGATAAAAAGAGATATAAAATCACTGAACTTTGGCACTAAAGCGTTTTGTGCAAACGGATCCCAGAAGCATTTGTTTAAATGTCGAAATAACTTTGGTTCAGGAAATCCACCTACAATTATGGTTTCATTAATGATACATTTTCTAAACATGTGAGAGTTCAATATTTACAGACATGAAGAACTAGAAGAGCTCTGCTAGTAATGCACAAGTAGATTGTTTGGGTACACTTTACACTTGAATATGCATTAGCTCCTCACAGCTGCATATTTGTGCTTTTTGAAATACTGGAACTGTAGGTGTTTACTGTGTGAAAATATGTATTTACATCAGTGGCAACTTCCCACTCCTCTTCTGATTGTATTTTCACCCCCCCAGTGGCTTTTTCCTTTGTTTTCCGTTTGGAAATGTTTCTTTCTCATTTGCATTAACTGGAACTGCATAGTGCAGCTTTAGGACAAATAAATTGAGTAAAAAGAAAACACAAGTTAGAAATAGCTTTCTTTAAGCCTAAACACATTGTCAGGAGTGATTAAAAATAAAATCAAAATGTTGTTATAGGTGAGAATTTCTTATTAATATCCAAACATCTTGAAACTCATTTTGAATAAAATTGATCTTTGACATTAATAAGTGGATCAGACAGAAAATCAACACACACAAAAAGAAAAAGGACAAAAAGTAATTTTTCCACTATTAAATTGTTCAACAATGTCATAATAATGTTACTTTAAATATCAAAAACTGACAATCCAGCACTGACTGTGATCATTATTTAGTTGTTGTCATGGCATGTACACACCTGCTCCTGGCACTGACTTGGACTCACATAAAGTGGTCTTGACAGCCCTGCTTGTGATAATAGTGGAAAAACCTTCCATTTTCTCATTTAGGTGAAAGATCCAGAGCTGTATTGGTTGGTTTATACTCACCCCTCTCCTGTTCCTCCTCCTGTTTGCTCGAATCTACCGTTTTTTCCACCTCTTTGTCTCCTGAGGTGTCGTCACTCTGTTTATTCTCGTTCCCTGAGGGGACGCTGGTGTCACAGATGTCTATCTCTGTGCTGTCCCCCGCACTGTTCTCTATGTCTGAGTCTTTAGGGGCAGCAGACTCGGCCTCAGTGGCAGCACCTTCCTCTGGATTTGGTTCGTCGTTTTCATCTGTTGGAACAGCACTTTCCTCTTGATCGACCTCTTTAGTTTGCTCTGGTTTCTCGTCCTCTCTGGAGTCTTTGGGGGCTTCAGCATCAGTCTCCTCCTGGTCACTTCCTGAGGAGCTAAAGCCTGAATGGGACTTTATGTCTTCTGTGCAAGAAAGATGGTCCATTTTAAATTATTTTACAGAAAAAAAAATCCTTTGTACTGTAAATAAATAGAAGTATAAAGTTCTCTCATTAGGGAAATACATTAGGAAATCTTTCAAAAGTTGGTTTATAAATGAGGCATTGTAATTTGTGTCTATAACATGGAGCCTCTCAATGAAATCTGGTCAGCAGAAATGAGGTTGAATGCCCTCAAACATGCAGAGTGATTCAGTTTTGCTTTATTAAAAGCAGTTGAATATGAATAAATTAATAGATTATGCATGATATTCTCAGTTATTTACTTCTCATGCAGTGCTTGTGTTCAAACAAGAAATTTCACCCACCATCCTTCTCATTGTCTTCAGTCTCAGAGACATCTGTCTCTTTAACCTGCCTTTCAGTTCCACGGGATGGAGATGGGGATTTCTTTCCTTTTGCCCCGGCATCTTCTGCAGGGCCCTCATCGTCTGCTTCAAAGTCTTCTTCATAATCTGATGAGGAAGACAAATACAAAATAATTCAGTGAAATACACTGTATGGAAAAGATCTGTGAAGTCTATCACATATATTTATTTGCCATGTTTTTTTGTATTTAGATTTTAGTCATTATACCATCTCTGACTTTGTCCTCCTCAGCTGCTGTTTCTTCTGTGACTTGAATCTCCATGTCCTGTGGTTGGCTGGTTTCGCACGCGGAATGAGATGAAGCGTCCTCTCGAGTCCTTTCTGTCTTCATCTCAGGAGCAGCCTTTGGGCTGATGATTGGCTCCTCTCTTCCTCCATCCTCTTTGACCCTCTTTGGTGGCGGAGTGGGCTTTTTGTCCAATCCCATTGCAATGATGCACCTGAAAAAATAAGCATAATATACTGTAAGCAGATGAGAAGATCGACACCACTCTAAAATCTGTCCGTTAAACCTGCAGTAACTGATTTTATTGGTAGCAGAAACACAACACTGACATATTATCAAAGTTAAAAGGGCGAAGTGGTTATTCTGTTGGCGAGGAGTAACATCAGTATTAATTTGTTGTTAATACTGAGTTGTGTTTCTGGCCACCTAGAGAACGTAAGGCCAACATTCCCTCTCCATTTAGCTCAGTTTTTTTTATATGTCCACTACTTCCTGCAAGAAATATCTGGCTGTTTAGTTGCTAAATGCTCCACTGTTCACAAGCTAGTTGCTAACTTTGTCTTTTTAGCTAAAAAACAGCTGCCTGCTGCGGCTGAAAACTGCGCCGGGATAGTGAACCAAAACAGTAAAGTAGTGGGGCAGAAAAACAGAACAATTAGCAAGTCTTGCTATAAAGTTCTCTGTGGGTTCATCACAATGAGCATCCCCAGCATCAGTTGTTAATATAGAATATTGATTGTAAATATAAAGCTGGAGCCGGGAGATGGATAGTTTAGCTTAGACTGGAAACAGGGGGAATCAGCTAGCCTGGCTCTGACCAGTGGTAACATGCCTACCAGCACCTCTACTGCTCTATGTACAGGCTTGAGAGTGGTATCGAGCCAACTCTTGGCAAGAAAGCAAATTTCTCAAAACATCAAACTATTCATTTAAAAAGGAGGGAACCCATACATTTATGCATTCTATTGCACTCAGTTGTGTTTTATTAGACAGTTCCTTTGTTTTGTTAAGAATATGGCCAGTAAAAATAAGGGTTTCTTTTTTAATCCACATTCTGTTCCCTTGTCAAAACTTGCGCCTGCATTCCCACAATGACCACTGACAGTTCCAGTTGGAGATTCAGGTGTGTTATGTTAGTAGCGGTTAATTAAGCCTGGAGCTTCCAACCTCAAGCAGAGATGAGGAGTGGGCTACATAGGTCTGGCAAAAACACTTCTTACTAACTCCACCGCCAGATTTTTTTCATTTTCAAATTTGTAGTCTTCAGATCCAACAAACGCTGACTCAAATGAGGTAATTTATTCGCACAGCTCCCTCTAGAGCCACAAAAGGCTTTACACAACTTTTCTCCCCAAGACCTTTAAACAGACTTTGATGTGTAAAATCAGGGCAGTTCCCCTTTAAAAAGGAGCCCTTACTTGTAGCAGGGAGAGGCCCCCTCTACGCTGAAGAAGCCAAAGTGTCCGTTCCTGCCACCGAGTCTGGAGCCCTTCCTGTGTTTGAACTCGCAGCAGGAGCTCAGCCGCTCGACCTGCAGCCCGTTCAGGAAGAAAGTCAAGCTGAAGGGGAAACCTCTGTGTCGCCTTGAAATGAACTGGAAAGTCTCTGAGGGAAATATTGAGGATGTAGATGAGAGGTAGGACCATTTTCAAGATAATCAAATCTGTGACCTTGGTGTTGCGGAACAACCATAAACCAACTTAAATCCTATGAGGCATCTTTACATATCCCTACATACAGGTCATTTTAATTAAAATAATACACAATTAAATTAAAGATACAGAAATAACTCAATTTAAAAAGTTATTCTATAGAATGGGTGAACCCCTTAATAGAGTTAGTTTGCTCAAAGGCTGTTGTACACACTTATATTATCTAAATGACCTCCCTCCCTGGATTTGCTTATTTGTGTACACAAGCAAACATGTCTCAAACACAATCACAGATCCTCACACTGACCTCCCTCGCGGAGCAAGCCCTTGTAAACACACAGGTTCTCGCCTCCACAGTGTTGCTGAAACACTTTGACCTCATCCCTCATGTCGATCAGGTCGTGGGAGACATGCACCGTTTTGCCAAAGTACATCATGTTCACAGACACTCTGCTCTGATGCACAGAGCTCCTCAGCATGGGGGGGTCCTGGATGAGAAAAAGTGCAGGTGGGGGTCAGTTTGATATCAATTTAATATAGTTTATGAAATTATTTTGACTTTCTAATCCAATCCAAATTGTCTGTGACTGATCTACACAGGTAAGTATTATCTAGGACTGGATGAAATTTACTCTATAATGATAAATATAATGCAAATTATTCTGATAAGTTATATCGCTGAAATATATTTTCTTTTTCATGTCTCAGCTCTGATATTTTGTCCCTGATTAATTACAGCATGACCAGTTGAAATTAACTCCATTGACAATTACATAGTAAATTTAGGTCAGTGAGATTCATAATTAAGAGATTCATAATGTTGTTTAATTGACTTAAATTGATTTTACATAATTTGATTTTCTTTATTGTCCAGCCATAGTGTTACCACCGAGTTAACTGTGCAACTGCTTTTAAAAATAATCTGTGACTGCAGATGAAGTAATAGAAATGCTCTGTATGCCTATATGCTGTTCTGTTTTTGCATTTGGGTAAAGTTTAAAAACACAAATTTATCAAAGACACACATATAAAGACATAATATGACCTCCTACTGCTAGGTCTGGCAAAGGCCAATCCTGGAAATTTGAATTGTGCTCGTAATTAATCCAAATGGCCGGCAGCTTGTAAGTTTGTTGTGGAAAGTTTTGTTGCCAGGGAAAACAAAGAGAGATAAAGACCTCATTGACGTCAGCTCCACTGGAGGCGGTGGTAGGACGTAGTCTGCGGCCTCTGAGTGTGCCGATGGGAGTGGCCTTTACCCCCCTCTCTTTCCTCTTCGTGGCTGGAGGCACGGGGGTGACAAAGTTGTTGATGACTGGGAGGCAGTAGGGTGAGATGCCATGGGAGGCCTCCATTGTGGTCAAACGTCTCTGGGACGCCTTGTCCATCTGGGAGGACGGTTAATGAAGTCACATTGTGAAAATACTTCAGTGTGTTTGTTGTTGTTGTTGCAGCAGGGCAATGACAATGTCTGTGCATGTGTTCATAAAAACAGCTACTTTTAGTGCAGACAAACGTTTATTGGAGAAGTGTTTGTCCACTTACAGAGCTGAGGGGTGAATATTCAGAACTGTCAAAATAGATGTAATGTAATCTTGATTTCCAGTATTAACTAAAAATATTTTTCTGAGCTTGAATGCATCTATCCAATTTAATGTATGATTCAGTTTAATATTTTTACACTTACTGTACAGTTTTTACATCACAAACAATGTGACCAAAGGTAGATAATATTGGTCTCACTCTAGAACTAAACCAAAAATAAATATGATTTTGGCTGTATGAATGGGTAAATTAATGAATGTGTCACAATCTCACAGTGAAGTTGAACGGCTGGTCGTTCTCATTGGAGGACTCAAGGAGTCTGTAAGGGGAGCTGCGTCTGAGCGAAGCTGTGGTGCTGTTACTGTGGATTGGCTTCAGGCGCACCGGCCTCTGCATCTTCCCTGGAGCCGTGTTGGGTCGAGACGAGCCCGGCTGCAGCACCCATAACACATATACAGTCAGCATTCTGCTAATTGCAAACACTGTATATGTATCACTATGGAAACCAATGAAGTACATTGTAACATTAATTTAATACAGTGAATACAACACAATGAATACAAGGCTGTGAATTCAAAACATTTGTAAGAGTATTAATACATTATAAATTGAAGAGAATCTGTGCACATTTTCGAAGCAGACATAATTGGAGGAATAATGCTGTTTTATGATGTAATATTCTTACATTTTCATCATATATGTTGAGACTGAAAGTTCATTCTTGAACCTGGAAAAAGCAGTTGATGAAACAATCACACCACATCATCATCTTCCTCAGCAGATAAACTTTGTCCAGTTTTCGTGTTTCAAATTGGTGTGTGCAATTGCACATCAATAATCTTCCCAGAAGTGCCCTTGACATTTTTGCCCAACATACCACTGTTGATGGATTTCAAACAAGTCTCTAACTGCTGTGTGAGATTTTTGCAGATTTAAGAGGTTAGATTTTACAGGGTAAACACAGGCCAGGATTACCAGCTCTATTTATTCTAGCATAAAGGTTTGTGACTTTTAATGTTTCAAAGATAACATACTTCTAATCCCACAACTTCACTTAAAAACACCCGTTTGCACACAGAACAAACAGCAGCTGAGACAGCTCTTCAAACTTAAGTTTCAGCGTAAACATGCCAACTATCAACATGCACAGATAGATTTTCATTACAGACATTCATCACCACTCAACTGTGACTGAGTTTGTCCACTGAAGTGAAATTGTGGGTGCTTGGCTGCAGATCAAACTGTTTGTTTATCTGTCTGTACAACAAACATGATATCTCTGCTGATCTCATTTTTTAAAAACAACTTGTAGGGATGATGCATCTTTACAATGTAAAAACTACACTTATTGGCCAGATGTAGGTGCTGCAAAAAAAGGAATAGTTCAACATTTTGGGAAATTATTCGCTTAGATGAGATTAAACCTTGTATGTTAAATAAATCTGTCCTGGGGTCAGCAGGTGTTCACCTTAGCTTACCATAAAGACTGGAAACAGGAAACAGGAAACCGTTAGCCTGGCTCTGCCCAAAGGTAAGCAGGTAAGCTAACTGGCTATTAGCTGTAGCTTCATATTTATTATGCAGACATAAGTAGTATCAATTTACTCATCTAATTCTCATGACGGTGGTGAATAAGCATCCTTCCCAACAATGTAAACTAATCCAGCTGTACGGTTTTAACCCAAGTTGGAGAGATGATGCATTTTGACACTTGCCTGTTTTTCATAATGGAGGGCACTACAATTAAAATAAAACCTCATATTTTTATCTTGTAAAACACAGGTCTGATCAACCTATCCATCTTAAAATGATTGGCCTAATAAAGGGTCTTTAAATAAAGGTCATGGTTTTTAACTCAGACGTGATATCTCAGAGACAATTTCTAACTGTGACATTTAAAAAAAAAAAAAATAAAAAAATAAAAATTTGCATAATTGAGATGCTATAATTAAAAGGTCAAATTTCAAAGGCACTTGATTAAGGATCAGTGGTTTATCTTGTTGCTGATTGGCCAAAGGGGTGCCTGTATCATTCACAGGCGACAACATATTAAACGTGATATTACAGCAATACCCACTCAATCCACTGGTGCACCAAGACGGATGTACTTTGACTCACAGACTCCGAGGATTCAGAGGGCTCCCCATCTGGCCCAGAATGCTGTTTTCGGATGGCTTTGGCACCCGTGGGTGGGCGTGGAGACAGAATGCGGATGATGTCTTCTTCATACCTTTTAGAGCGCTCCACCTTCCAAAAAAGACCATTCATTAATATTGTTGCCATTTTCTGTGTGGCTATGCAGTAGAAGTTCCACAAACGTATTTAAAAATAATGGCACTGTACATAATGGTAAATGCTAATAATGGAAAATAAGAATTGGACACTGAAGATGATTTATTTTTTTTAATGGATCAACAATAAGTAGAAAATTAACTCTTTCTAATATAGGCTGATGTCATAAACAGTTTTTTGTTTCATGATTCAAGTGGCATTACTTCAGCAAAGCAGTGTTTAAATGTAATTGATGTACCTTGATCTTATGTACTCTTTCCCTCCTTGCAAACTCCTCCAGTTTCCTTTTGATCTCTATGTGATGGACACGCTGTATGGGAGTGGCACAGAACACATTAGTATAATTTATTACGCAAGGAGAAGCACTGATTAGCCGACAGTGTTTTGACTGTTTCTTCTCTGGTACTCCACAGAGATGCTCCTCCCACCTCCATCTCCAGCACCTTGTGGAAAATGGCCTGGGCCAGGCATTCTCGAACGTGTCTCTGGTGGGCTCTCTGGATCAGCTTGTGTCTGTACTCCTTGTCTGGAACAATACGCCCACTCCTGGTGATCTGATAACAGCAAGTGTCAGGAGGGTTAATCTATTTTGAAGAGCGGTTTTTGAAGACAATGTTTTCAAACTGAGGTCATCAGCAGGTGATGTGGTGATAATATAGACAGTATGGATATCCTAAATGTGTAGCTTACAGTTTTCACTGCATCATCAGAGCCATGGCCAGGATTTTATAAATACTACATGAGGTCACCAACCCAACCTCCTGAAGAAATTTGGCACCGGTAATTTTTTCCCCCCTTCTATTTAACTATTCAATTATATTTTCGGTAAATTGTGTCTCCCTAAATACTGTTTCCAATCCTTCTCACTGGCAGGATATAACTCTGCAGGGATTATATTGTAAAGCCCTTTAAAATATTTTAATTGAATTGAATTGTTTTTAGTTTAAAAACTAATCACATTTTAAATAATTTAGCCTTTAAAAACCCACCACCTGTTATTTCTGTGTAACTGTAGGATTCTTTCTCAGGTCGTTAAATTTCAAACTACAGTACTGAGGACATGACCTTTGTGTCATCAGTGGTAGCTACGGCCCTGAGCATCATCATCATCATCATCATCATCATCCTGTTGACGTACCAGTCCTGCTCTGTGCAGGTGTCTCCTGATCCGAGTGCTGCTGAAGTATCCAGCGAGATGTTTGTCTGTCAGACTGTTGTAGGCTGAAATAAGTCTACAGAAACAAGACCAATAAAAACACAAAAGAAACACTGAATAATTCCAGCCAAAGAAACTTCACTTTATGTAGGACACCCAGACTTTACATTTTGTCTTCCATGAGAGTAACTCAAGATTTCTTGATTACAGTTAACAGAAAACCAGAATCTCAGTCCAATGGTTTAGTAGGGAACAACACCATCTTTGTTTGTTGTCCTCATTAATGAGACATCAGGTCGTCCACAGCCTGGCTTGTCTGAAAGCAGCTTTTTTTTTTCCCCCCAACACCGATTTGATTTCCTCCAGCATTTGTTTGCGAGACAACAGGACCTTACAACTAAAGGGTCCGTTACCAGTGTCTGATTACACACAGGAATTAGAGGGGATGACACACTTAACCCTGTCTGCCTCCTCTTTGTGCACCTGGCTCATTTGTCTCTGGTGCTCCTCAGCTGCAGATTTCTCTTTGAACCACAAACATGGAGGTTTCAATATCACTTGTCATTTTATACATGACTTTCTCTGACCCAGGAGGAGGAGACATAAATCACAGAAATATATAGCAAGACAAAAAGAGCGCATAAATCACTCTCAAAACTGTTCAGTGTCATTTGTGTTTACAGTTAAGCGATTTGTTTTCTAAAACTGCTGTATGTATAGTATTTTATTAGTTTTTTGTGGGGTACACTAGCCTAATAGTAGCATTGGCATATGTGTGGAGTCAACTAAACTTAGTTCATAATGTTAATGTAGTGACTATAATGCTGGACTTCTCTTCACTAGAAAAATACTCCATGACAAGTAAAAGCATTAAAAATGTAGCCTACTCAAGAACAAGTATAGAAGTATTAACAACAAAATGTACCTAAAGTATCACAAGTAAGTACTGATTATGCAGCAGGATGTCCCTTTTAATAAAATGATATTATTGGATCATTATTATTGATATAATAATATGTAAGCAGTACTTTAACATTGCAGATCAAGGTGGAGCTAATTTTAAATACTTCACATAGCCTATTGTTTAATTCATAAAATACATATTTTGAATGTTAATCTTTAAAGTAATAAGCTATAGTATAGTATAGATAAATGTAGTCGAGTACATTTTTGAGTTGCATTTTATTGAAATACTAAAAAAAAACAACAACTTCAAAATACTTAAGCACTTTAAGTACAGTACTTAAGTAAATGTACTTAGCTACATTCCACTATAGGTCACAGAGTACATTTGCATTGTGGTAATGATATTTTTATTCAAGTGACACACTTCTTCAACCAAAATAGTGTTTTCATCACTCTCCATCTTTGTTTCTGCCGTTTCTTCTTTTTTTCTGGTCCCTTTCAACGTCATTTGTTCAAAGTAAATCACTGTTTTACAAAACTGCTGTTTAAAAAGTGTTTAATCTTTTATCAGTTTTTGGCGGCCCCATTAGTAGAGTGGCCTAAAACTAGCGTTGGTATGACTATTGAGTCAACAAGTTAAATGTACCTTAGTGGGGACTATGTTTCTAGACTTGTACTCTCATACTATTATACAACAGTAGTGTCGTTTTGTGACGCACTTTGTTTTCTACAACTGCTGAACATGTAAAGGTTGTTTCATTAGTCATAGGCCTACAGACTAGCCTAATATTAGCATAGGTTTGGAGTCAATTAGTTCATTATGTTTCTATATTGGCTATATTGCTTGACATTTTTCTCCCATATGACATTCTCATTTAGAAATTAATTTCATTTTCAAGTAATTACAAAAATGAGAAGCCAAGATTAACTTACTCTGATTTAAGTGTACTAGGCTACGAGCTGAAAGACATATATGACGTCAGGCACGGCCCGCGCTACAGGTTAACTCACACCTGGACCTCAGCTCTTTCCACTCTTCAATATAAAACAAACCAATCGCACCTACCCTGGGTTGAGGTGACTCATGGTTTTCAGCTCGCACTCTCTTTAATAAAAAAAAACCTCCCCAATATTTCAGGCAAGAAGGGCCGTGGACTTCGCTGGAAGACGCCGAGGCCAATGTAAAGTCAAATGCAAGCGGCAGAGGTTGTTATGAAGTGTAACAGTAAATTCTCAGTTGGAGCCGAGCCGAGGCTGCGCTTCTCCCAGAGCGGAACTGATGACACTCGCCGGTCGCTATGGGAGACCACGTGACGATGCTGCCAATGAGCGGGTTCCCACTGACATCTAAACCAGTTTGACACACACACACACACACACACACGTATACACTCTGCACTACTTGTTTTTAGACTGAGTAGGTATTATTCATTATAGCAGTTCTAGTTTAAGAGCATATATTATGCTGTTTAGAGTCAACATTCTCAATTTACTTTATTTTCTTTCTGATGCTAGGGCTCTCTCTGTCTCTCTCTCTCTCTCTCTCTCTCTCTCTCTCTCTCTCTCTCTCTCTGTGTGTCCAATCACTCCGCTCAGCCAACACACACCTGCCTCCCATCAGCTCATCTACTCCGCCTCTTTCTCTTTTCATATCCAGGTTGTTGGTTCAGTCTCAGTGGTAGCGACTCTTCGGCCAACCTTTTTTTGGGTCTGTTTCTGCTCCTTGTCCGCTTGGGTCCGCTAGCTGTGTTTGTGTGTGTGTGTGTGCGTGCGTCAGGTTCACTGCTCATCTGCCTGCCAGCCACGCCACACCTCCACCACCATTACCTCCACTTCCTTAAACTACACTGTAGGCTACTTGTACTTTTACTTAAGGATAGGATCCGAATGCTTCTTGCGAAAATGATAAACGCGTTACAGCACTTTATAAATGTGACAGGCAATTGATCTGCTAGAAAAAAAATTATGCATTTAAAAAATATACAGTATTTGTTTGCTTTCACTGACTCATGGCATCACATCGCTGCTCTAGCCACTGATTTTTAGAGGTGATAGAATATGTGAAGAGCTCCCAGCACAATGAAAACATTACTGATTCAGAGGCAAAACCCATAGATTTCACCTCAGAAATATATTCAGTTTACCGGGAGGCGCTTCAGCTGCAGGTCCTCGGTGGCCCTCTTGTGGAAAACTATTTTTACCACATTTTCTATTAGTGTACGGACAATACACAAGACACCTTATGTGGAACTAATTAGAGCTACATTAACTCTGTTTATTATAATCCTAAATTGAATACTCGATTCTGATTGGTCAGTTACGGCATTCTACGGTCTGTTATTCCTGAGGAGCAGACCGCTGCTATGGACTCAGTTCTGACCATAGATTCTGTAATCCAGTCCTATCAATCCGCAGAAAGAAGTCCTGTGGCAACCTGTCAGGGTTAATTTCGCAATAGTCAATAGTGACCGGCTCGCTGTCCATTATCCCGTACACAACATGAATGGTAGCCTATAGGCCTATTTACTCCAACGTTTGTCTTCTATATTTATGACACATATAAGTGTGGTGGCTTTGCTTGCTGCGGCCTATCTTCCAGTTTTCTCATTGCCCTATATGGTGTTGACGTATCACACAACATGTGACACATGGCCTCTGAATTTTGTGGCATCAGCTGCTCATATTTATAACCGAGTGAAGTGGTTTTTTCACTACCAGAGTTGACCAGTAAGAGGAGCCATGTTTCTGCCTCATGATGCGATAAAGATTGGGAGTCTGGCTCCTTGAGGATCACTGATGAATACATTAGGAAGGAAGAGGAGAAGTATGTTCTGTGCATTTGTCTTTTGGTGGGCAATTATCCTGTTCAAATATGCAACAGGAGATACAGCTGTGAAACTGCTGATCATTTTGAAATGTACATAATGTACAGTATACTGTATAACACCAAACTTACAGGAAAGTCAGAGGTTAGACTAGCAGAACCGAGTCCTTCTCAAGTACACCTGAGCATGATGCTGGACAAAGGAAGTTGAACCAATGGTCTCTAAACAAAGTTGTCCTGCCACAAATAAAAGTATTTTGATCTATAGACATTTTGGTGAATATTAGTGGTTATGCAGAATAAATGTAGTGTATGCTCATCCAAATTACACACAGTGACAATCACAATCCAGGAGGGTGCAGGGTGTATTGTAGTAATATGATAATATAATATATGCTAATATAATATATACATTTTTATTAATTATTTAGGCTTAGTATTTACGTGGTGCTAAATGGTTGTGTGCAGGATACAGGAATGCTTACTTGTTTGTATATACATGCGTGTGCTACATGTACAGGGTCAGTCTGGTGATATGTGGAGGTATAACAGGAATTTTTCCCTCATCGAGTCATGACCGTTTGCATCTGCAGACATTCTCCGATATAGTAAGACAGGTTTGTAAGGTTTGAGTTCTTCTTACAAAAAGGCTAGAAACACAACTGAATTAGATGCATTGAACCATGTGTGTCAAGTCTCTGAGATAGTGCCTTCAAGACAATTCATGTAAATAGCAACACAGTTGACTGTTAATTGCTAATAATAAGAAAAGAGAAGCACATATATTAATGCTACTCTGCTTCATGGTTCTGAACATTTTCTTAAATGTATTTTTACCCAGGCATATATTAAAAATACAAATATACAAGCCAAACAACAACAACAATAGAATAAAAAATAAAAGCTTGATTTCATTTATTTTAATTTTTCCCCACTTTCTTTATTCTCTTTTGACTGGCCGAGCTTTGCATGGTGACGCAAGATGGACAGAACCCAGACCAAAGGTAGGCACACTCGGCGTGTTTGTTGTCCATTTACACTCACCAGCATCTCTGCATTGCCTTCTTTTCATCACAGGACGCCAAAACACTCACCTGTGGATGTTTGAGACAACAAATTGAGAGATAACATGGTTCACAGATAACATCTGTGTGTGTAGCAGCATGTTATTTCAATGTGCATGTGCCTATTTGTTTGTGTAGCCACAAAGGTTTCGTCGACATTTTACAGTATTCATGCTGAGAACCATAGAAACTGTGACCCCACTGTTCAAATGCTTATTTACAAAATTTCTAAAAGTCCTTAGACATGATCTACATAGGGTAACTGTCAGAGTCAGCATTATTATTCTTATAAAGTAAAATACTCGTAGGCAAAGTACAAATATACAGACAATGTGAAAAAGTTATTGCAGTTTCCTTAGACAAGGAATAAACAAATATATCCAGGAGCAAACAAAATGGAGAAATATCTTTACTACTGCCACTGTCATTTAGTATTATCAAAATTAAAACAGTGTGAGGTTGATGTAATAACGGTGTGTGCTGCCAAATCAAGCTAAACGTGGTTATGTGTAAATGATGTGAAATACACTAAGTTCTTAAAGAATGTTGATTTTAGAGAAAGTAGAGTCTGAAACTAAAATAGCTATTTATTGTCAGAGTATTTCATTAACCATCAGAGCTCTATAGAACATGCTTTTCAGAGCTTAAACACTTCTATCCTTTACATGTACAGATGTGCACTGCAGCAGCTCTCTCGCTCTCACACTAGGCAGTGGACATGAACTAAAATGAACAGCCAGGTAGATGAAACAGAGAGACACCTGTTCAAACATTCACTACCTGTCAAGCTGCTGGAATTGAGATGGATATGCCTTCAATTCCCGCAATAAACACAGTAATCAAGGCAGACATTTCACCAGCACTAAATGCCTAATACACAACGCATGTCTTAAAATAACAATTAACGTAGAAATAGAGGAGGGGTGATTATAAATTCCATTCAGGAAAGAGTCTTGGCTGTAAGCTGGGAGGTTGCAGGGAGATGTCGGGGAGTCATGCGGTTCTGAGATGAGGGGGGCAGCGGTTTTTGCAATCAACGTTAAATAGAGCAGTTTTGTGCCTGTGTGATTGTCAAGTGGGCCATTACTCGTTGATAAGAGCACTTTTTCCTTATGTCGCTCTGATTGGGCTGAGCATGCTGCTCCCTCTCGCATGCTGTCCCAATGCAATCAGGCCCCTCTTTCACTGCACTGCCATTTTCACTGCTGTGATTTTCACCCAATCCCCCATTGGCCCCCAGCCAACGCAACTCCCACCACCCCCCTTATCAACCCCCCCATCTCTCCTCCACCCCCCTTCAGATTCGATGAGTACCCATTTACAGCAAGGAGAAAAGGTCATGCCAAACTCGTTGTGTAAATTGTAAACCACCCCAATTCGGACTGATTTCAATGAAATAAATGAGTAGTTGCAGCCCCCAAAGACAGCAAAGGGCCATGTGGAAGTAGCAAATTAGAAGATTTTCTCAGAGGCTTGCCAAATGCTCATCGCCTTTCTTGGAGAGAGTCTCCCACATTCCTTATTCTCACTATATTTGGGTATGTTTTGTATCTTCTTAGATGAAACTTTTACAAAGTAAAAAAAGATCACTTTGGATGTAGAAAAATGCTGAACGTTGCCAATTTTGTATCATGTAAGGATAAAAATTTGCTGATGCAATGAACCAACAAAGTTTAAATATTTTCAACAATCATTGTTACTACGTTTCTTGTTTGGAGGTATAGCATAATGTATTTTAGAGGCTTTTGTGGGTAGAGAGTGAGAGTGATTCTGTTTGTCAAAGAAAAAGTACTGGGCTCTACTTCTTAATTTTATTACTGTCATGTCCTTTGTTTAAGCACTTTTGCTACCCTTGTGTTTTGTATTTGACATTGGCTTTCCTTCCTGTTTGTTTGGCGCCTCACAGACTCCACTGCTGTATGTGTGAAAATAATAATAATAACTGCAAAATTAACTGATTCTTTTCTTTTAAATGTAAATTTTCTTTTTTCTTTCCTTCTGAGAACTATTGAAGTGATAACATAACCATAACTAAATATATATGACAGTTGTGTGCCAAAAAGTCCTTCACAGACAAATAAATGTGCACTATGTCACAACATCGTGATGTTACTTAATGTTTGGGCTCAATTAGACACCAGAGAGGTCTAATGGGTCATTTTCTGTTGTGGACTCACATGTCAGTTCAATCATCATGCTAGTTAGCTATTCTCATTAAAGTAGGGAAAGTCACAAAGTATTAAGCTGATAAAACAATGTTTGAGCTGTTAAAGGAGGTCCAGGATTTCCAGGACCCCAAAGAAAAGGGCTTATTATCATTATTATATTCACTATCTGTGTAGGAAGACCTCCACAGTGAATTAAAGGTGTGTAAATTCTATGGGGAAAAATGCTGATAAAATTCACTGTTAAAGCAGCTTTTGTTAAATGTGTCTGTTGCTATAACACTACAAGTTCTTAGTTGCGTAATTCTCCAGTGGCCTATTTAGCCATCTTCTCGCATGTCATCGTAATCACTGACCTACTTCTCATACCTAACGATGCAGTATTTATAGATCGTACTGTATACACTGCAGCAGCCTCACACATAGCCAGACATACATAAAGCGTCAGAACAGTGGAACAAGTCTGTAAGTATGCTGACAGATGTTTTTGTCTGGTCCACACCACGCAAAACATTTGAGAAGTCAGCCGTGCAATGTGGAAAATGAAAACATTCAACTGTTACAAACTCAGATTTACATCTTTCCCAACATCTGCAGTCATATCCGATATTCTACAGAGAGATAAAGACCTTCATGTCTGAGAAAATATTTGTCATTTCATGATAAAATGGTATTATTTGTTTTGAGATACTTCACAGTGACACTGTCTTGGTGGCATTATATCTCTCCTCTCACCTTTGACCTCTCCATCAAAATTCGTCACCACGGCCACAATAAAGCAGCTTTTCAGGACTTTTTCATACTTTGAAGTGTTGCAGTGCTCAAAGACCGCTGCAGTAATGAGGATTCAGGGAGGAGTGGGTGTAAAGGGCAGGCTGCTTTAGTGAACTGCCTGTGCTCTGCAGCATGCAACGTTTGAGATGGGTTATCTGATAAAGAGCATTCATCTCCACCAGGTGGAACAGGACACATCTCGATGGAGGCACGCTAACTCCTTTATCCCTCTGCGATGGTGCGATACGGACGCAGACTCATGCTGGTGCAGGTCGGACTGTTATCCGTCAGAACAGAAATATAAGTCTTTTGCTGTGTGTGCGCGTGTGTGTGTGTGACGGAGATGATGGGTGGGATTGCGTGAGCGACTGGGTTGAATGAGTAAGGGGGAAAAAAAGATAAAAAGAAACAAGTAAGCAACTGTGTGTTTTCCTTCAAATAACCCAAAGAGTTTGTTTACGAGACTCCTGTCCCTCCTGTCCTTCTAATCCTTGTAAAGTATCTGCATTACCTCCTAAAAAGAACATATAGTGTCCCCTGTCACTACGGTTGACCTGATTTGCATACTGACATAGGAACGTGCGGCTGCCTGAGTTTCTTTCAGCGTGATGCAGCTGAAGGTGCAAAAACACTTAAGAGGGCCAAAGAACAATGGTGGAAAGTAATTAAATACATTTACTCAAGTACACGTAGGCATTGTATTTAGTTGACAATGGCTTTACTTCCTCATCGTTGGGGTTCCCACAGACCACACTGCTGAATGTGTAAAAATAATAATCATTGCTAAATCAACCAATATTTTTCCTTTCATTTTTTTTTTCATCAAGTATCAAGGTGACAAAGCAAGTACGTTTTTTGAGTTGAGGACCCCAAACAGAGCATTAGGGTTGGGACATTATTAGTAGAATTTCCAGGTTGTACTTTACTTGAAGTAAATCTATTTTATGCTACAGTACTTTATGAATGAAGAGTTGTATTATGTTAGTTTGTATTGTTCTCACATGATGCATGTTCCTAATTAAGTTGTGTTTAATCAAATAACCACACAGTAAACACAAATCAAGTATTTATTTCAGCATAGGAGTGCTGGTTGCACTGTATTTAACAGGAACTTGAAGGTGACAGGGTACGTTCATTTTGCCCAGAGGGCAGTAGTAGTGGCCCCAACACAGTGGTTCCTAACCTGGGGTACTCTGTACACTCTTTCCCCAATTAGAGCCGCAAGATAAATCACAAGATGATTGACAGGATAGGAAAGCAGTAATACAACATAAAATTATGTTTATTTTTTTAAGATTTGAATATATGCTTTGTTTCTCTCGTGAATTACGGAATACTTTTTACATTTCCAAGCCTCCTAAAGCCTATCCACTGCCCTAACAGGTTAATCTGGCCATGGTCTCAAACCGTAAACTGTAAATTAAATATATGAAATTTTAGTAGCCTAAAGGTTGGGTACTTTAGGTTCAGTGAGAGCAAACTGGCAGACTTAAGTGCTGACAGCCTTCAATTAGCGGATCACATGTTGCTCAGAAATACAATCAACATCATGTTCACGGGGTAATTACCAGTGGTGGAAGAAGTATACCCATCTTCTGCTTATGTAAAAGTAGCAATACCCCCTTATTAAAATACTTAATAACAAGTAGTAGTTTAATCTATAAAAATGCATCATATTTAATTATAATCACATGTTTTGTATGTTAGATCCTAATGTGAAAAGTAACCAGTGACTATAGCTGTGAGGTAAACAGTGGAGTAAAAAGTACAACATTGCCCTCAGAAATGTATTAGAGTAAATGTATAAGGTATAGCAGATAATTAGAATACTAATTATGCATACATGTATTCGAATACTAAGCAAAGTACAAGTACATCAAAAGTATTCTTCGGTCCAGTAGCCTACTTGAGTAAATGCATTATGTTGCCTGCCTGTCACTGTCATTTCCGGAGTTAGCCTATGGAGTAGGCACATTGAAATTTCAATCACAAATGCATTAGAAAAGATTTATAAGAATAGAACTGCGTAAAGCTGGCATGAAACCACACACCGAGCTTATTTCCAAAGGGAGGCGCGGCTAAAGAGGACAGGAAAAATATGAATTATGATCCGCCCTCTAGAAACAGCTCAGGGCAGACTGGCTGACACACACGGGAATCCTGGAGGAGAAAGAAAGAATAACTGCACTTTTACTTTGAAACTGGGACGCTTCACACTCCTGGACACAGACATGCGCTGGAAAAGTGAAGTGAAAGTGGAGTGCTGCGTTAGCGAGGACGAACACGGGTCCCTGTTGTCCAACGATGAGGTGAGTAACGACAATTAAAACAGAGAGACGCGCATTTCTTCTACCAGCAGGCTGAGGTGTGAGTCGGCGCACGGACCGTATCGGAGGTTAAATATTAGTCGAAATTGCTTTGCCAATTAAATCAGAGTGGGCTTCAGCCTGTCATTAAAGCCGGCCTTCCACACGCTGACAGCTCAGTATTTTCACAATTTGAAGAAATGTCGAAGAAAATTACCCCTCCCTGAATTCTGCAATTAAAACTCAAGTAGTTAATGAGACCTCTTCACCTTTTGGTTGCCCCGGTTAGACGTTTGTGGCGAACTTAGCCTTTTAATTGCTGTTATTAAAAAAATCAACCCCCGCCCCCCCCCAGAGACCTCGCGCTGCTTTTCTGATTGACGCGTGAAATTGGCGTGTTGCGGTCTAACCGCGGCAGGCGCGCGCGCGCGGCGAACAGTTGCTGAATCACAAATGCAGATCTCGAGAACATAATGCACATAGGATAAGTGTTAGCTCAAGTGTTGTCTGTTTTTGTAAGTAATGGCTATCCTTCTCTTTTAAATGTCATTTTCGTAATCGCCGGCGTTGTCATGGTGAAAAGTGAAAGGCATGATATTTATGGGAAGGAGCAGGGGGCATTTAAGGCAGCTGCTACAGTCTGACAGCGCAGCGTCCTCTTCCCGCCGTAGCTTCTCGTCATGTGTGAAGATTGCAAAGGAGACGAAGAGCTGCTAGGCAAATGCACTGAGGACAGGAGAGACATAATGGTAGGAATTAAAATGCTGTAGTTCAAACTTGATTTATTCTCACAAACAGGTTGAAAATTAACCAGAGGCCTTCTTCTTTTTTTTTTTTGGACGGTGGCAAAGTTTTAAATATTCGTGGACTGTGGCCAACAAATATATCACGAATTTTTCTGCTCGATTTACTTCAAATTGGCCTCGAAACAAGACAAATCCAACACAACGTTTTCGTTTGGCTTATTTGGAAATAAGAGAGACAATTTCTTTCCAAAATACCGATTTTGGCTTACTATTATATTAGTAATAAAGGCTGCTAATACCTTTTCTTTTGTAAACTGACCTCATTCTGCCATATTTGAAGATATTGACGGCAAAACTTTAAGAAGCCTAAACGAGGTTGAGCCTGAAAAACTGTAGGATCTGAGAATGGGTGATTTCTTCTGAAGTTCTTTTTGCAGTTAATCGTGAGGTTGGCGGCAGCAACCGGTGAACTGAGTTCAAACCTATCATGTAACTCATGCCCGTACTGTAGGCGGATGCGTTCCTGTGCGTAATCTTCTAACCGCAGGTCTGATCCCTTCAGGGCGCGCCGGTGGAAGTTTTGGATGAAGACGCGTCGTCGCTGCAGACGATGGCGTCTGCCCCTCTGTTAGGCAGAGCTGTGTGCGCCAGCTGCAACGAGGAAATTGTGGATAAATATTTATTAAAGGTAAACACTGGCAGGTCTTTTTCTGTGTGCAAGTGCTTTGTTTTGTTTGCGAGGACTGTCTTCCTTTTCATTTTGGATTATGGATTTTGGGTTTTGTTTTTGGGGTTTGGATTTGTGTGGTTTGGAAGGCTCACGCTGGTATTCATGCGTGAATATACAACAGGCCCACCTTCCAACTGATTGACCTTAGCTAATTTATCCTGTCTCTGCTTTAGGTTAACGACTTGTGCTGGCATGTGCGCTGTCTCTCCTGCAGCGTGTGCCAGACTTCACTTGGCAGCCACACGAGCTGTTACATCAAAGAAAAAGAGGTTTTCTGTAAACTGGATTATTTTCGGTATGTGCATCGATTTTCATTACTGCTGACTGAACGACAATCGAAGCTACCGAAACGAAATTGTTGAAGGAAAATTAACCGGCCAAAATATTCGCCGCTTAATAATCAGCCACACTGCACTGCAGATTGAGGAAAAATGATAATGATAATGAAAGTTGCTAATGAAGTTAATTATTTACATTCAGATAATGGCCAATAAAGGCACCAAAAATCAATCAATCCAAAGCGATTTTGTCTTGACTCGCCGCACTTTTACCCTCCACCATCTCATGTAAAAGATCGATACACACATAGATAGAGAAGATTTTAGTAAGATTGGATCGCTGGGTAAAATAGGCCTATTGTGTGACTTCCATCACGAGGGGGGGACGAAAGACTAAAGCTGGGAGTCACTTTAATTATTACTATTTATAATTTAATTCAGGGCCTATCTTATCTCAAAGGTTTCACAAAGGCAGTGGTCCAGGCTAAATTCTAGGCTAATTCTGCTCGGAAAACACTCAATTCTTTCATTTTTGGCCTGAAGAAAAAGTCCAAATTAAAGATGGGGCATTGAGTAAACAAAAATTGGCATCAGCATTTAAAATGCCGATAAGGCGCAGCTCTTAGGTGCTGAAGCCTTTAAATGCCCTCAGGCAGCTACGCGGGGGTCTAATTTGCGCACCCTCACCTTCACCCGCAGAAGATACGGCACCTGGTGCGCCTGCTGCGGCCGGAACATCCACTCCACAGACTGGGTCCGCCGGGCGAAGGGCAACGTGTACCACCTGGCCTGCTTCGCCTGCTTCTCCTGCAAGAGGCAGCTGTCCACCGGGGAGGAGTTCGCGCTGGTGGAGGAGAAGGTGCTCTGCAGGGTCCACTACGACTGCATGCTGGACAACCTCAAGCTGGCCGTGGAGAAAGGTGAGACTCGCTCCTTACTCTTACTAAAATAAGGCTGGAAGAGTCACTTCAATTACTTCCAAGGCATTCCTACTGATTTGTTACATGTTTCACAATATTTCCTTTATTGTCTCAAAATAAAGACATTAAAAATTAAATATTTACCACATATCACAAAATCAGCTATTCCTTTCACTTCAAGCTACAGAAAGAGAAGATTAATATGCTGCTTGTCCCCTCTTTTTATTGATAATAGATCATTAGGTCTATATGGAAACTACTAAAAGGCCTAAACTGAAATTACAGAGGGTTTCCAACATGTGCTGAGAATAGTAATCTATATGAAAGGACTGAAATTAAAGTGAACTTATCCCATTTACTTTGTAATAGCTTGGTATAAATATGATTATTGCAAGCGGCTCTTATTTAATAGGCTTAAAATACTGAATTTCAAAGTAATACAGATTTCTAATTCTGTGCTAAATATTTCAAGATGTTTTAATAGGAGAATCTGCTCTTGTTGCAGGGAACAGTGTCAACATGGAGGGGGCCGTGCCCACTGAACAGGAGATTAACCAGCCAAAACCCTCCAAGAGAGCTCGGACCAGCTTCACAGCTGACCAGCTGCAGGTTAACCTCCATCTTCTCATATGACAGACAGACTGATAAATATAACAGTTAGTAAAATTCTGCTGGGAAAACATTGAATTCTTTAGTTTTTGGCCTAAAAACATTGGCCTCATCCTTTATAATTATTATAATTACAGATTTGCGTAATAAAGATTTAGCAGAAGTTCACTAGGGCATATTGCATCTCTCGGACAGCAGAACAATTTGTTCAGGCAGAAAAAAGACGAATCCAAACCATTTGATTTAAAATACCTACAATATGTGGACAGGTTGCAGTTAAATGGTGGAATGTAGTAACAATATTCTGGTGTGCAAAAAATCAGCCTGTGTCTCCAGTGGAAGTTTCAGCACTGATAGATTAGTTATTGTATTCAAAGAAACTTCATGAAAACACATGGTTAAACTAAAATTAGTTGTTGATTTTAATAAACTGGATTAATGTAGTATATCATTTATTTGAACAAAACAAATGTGATGCAGGTAGAAGGCTACAAACATGGATGTTGGTTTTTAAATTATACTTTTGCACAGTTTTTCCTAATAATAATAATGCTAATAATAATAATGATGTGCTTTGTTCAGGGTACTAGAATTGAAATTTTGTGAACAATGAATAGTGAACAGTATATGAACAGCATTACGGCCATGTAGAGCGAGAAAGATGTCCAAAATGACTCAAAATGTTGAGATTTTCTGTTACTTAAAGTCATTTTTTCCAATCACATGTATCAATTCCTATTTTGACAGTCTTTATTCCAAACTCATGATTTGTTCCCAGCAGTGCTTTTGTTACAGACAAACCAAACGCAGTTAGGCATGCATTTCCTCACACGACAACAAAGTAAACCTGTCCGTTGTTTAACCGATTTTCTTTTACCTGTGAACATGCAGGTGATGCAGGCCCAGTTTGCCCAGGACAACAATCCAGATGCCCAAACACTGCAGAAACTGGCGGAGCAGACGGGCCTCAGTCGAAGAGTCATACAGGTCAGTGGAGGGCCCGCGGAGGAGAAATGCATGATGGAATATACAGTATGATCCTAATACTAAAAGAGAAGCAAGAGGTCAAACTTAACCGATACGGTATATTTGTATAATACGCATCTGCTGGTAACACATGAACAAAACGAAAGGACAACATCAATTTTACCGTTAAATGATCTCTATTTGCTTTCAAATAACGTGTTTACGCACAAAATTTCAAGTTGTGCTATGAATAGCAGAAGAAAGAAAAGAAACACCTATAGAATAATGCATTATTGTGAATTTTAATGGTGTAGCTGGTTGAGGTAAAGTTTTAAATACTTAATTTTCTGCTGAATAGTTTAATCCACAACAGTAATTGTAAATATTAATTGTCAAAGCATCCAGCAACTATAGCTGACAAGTAACTGTAACGGAGTACAAAGTAAAACATTTTCCTCTGAAATTGAGCAAATGTACTCAGATACTGTCCACCACTGGCAAAAGGTGCGTGTCATGTGAAAACCAGAACAAATATTATTTTCATTCTGACATTATTTACAGAGAAATCTTTTCACATAGAAAAATCTTTTTGAGACTATATCCGATTTACATCAAAGGATTTACATATGTGTTCAATGTGTAGGATATCATTCAACCAAGAAATACACACACACACACACACACACACACACACACACACACACGTTTGTGTTCAAAGTAACAAAATAGAGTGATGCTAATTTGGAGTGTTTCAATATAACTAATGACAAACTATGCAAAGTTATTTAGCTATGTTTCCAGAGCTGTGGTTCCACTCATCTTTAAATTGATGGCTGTGAGACTTCAGCCACAGTTTCCACCTCTAACAGTGGTTCTCCCAACAGAACTTAGCAGCATAGTTTGATAATGACACTTTTGGGAAAAAACACACCCCGGGCCAGTTGTCTCTTGCAACGTCAGCCTAGCTATTGTCTCCGGTTAAGGACGTATACCAAATGTCAAATTAGGGATTCTTAAAAGGAATAAATGTGTACTCAATTAACACAGCATTATAAGTATATTTTTAAAATTAAAAAACAAAAAAAGGACAAGACTACGACGTGGTTTTACTCACCAGGGGCAAAAGTGACTCCTCCACTGTCCCTCCATGAGATATTTTGGCAGAGAGATAAAGGCTCGTGTAGTTTACAAGCTAACATAACTGCCCCCAGTATTCGTGTTCGTGTGTGTTACTTTCAAATGCAGCCCTACAAAAGGCGTTTGTCCTGTTAACTCAGGTGTGGTTCCAGAACTGCCGAGCACGCCACAAGAAGCACGTGAGCCCCAACCACACCTCCAGCACCCCCATGACCTCACTGCAGCCCAGCCGCCTGTCCCAGCCCACCCCGACCCCCGAGGAGCTGCAGTACACAGCTTACGGAGGCCCGGAGGGATCAATGCTCTCAGCACTACACTCCTTCATAGACAGTGAGCACCGGCCTTTTCATGATGTTGAGACTGTTTAGAAAGTTTACTTGAAATATTATATCATATTTTTTTTACTGTACGAGTGAATTTATCACAAGTGGAAATGAGCAAAAAAGCTGTTTCATTTTGAGTTCCCATGTGAAATCTGACATTTGTGAATTATCTGAAAACCAAATTTACATTTGAAAGATATGCCAAGAAGCAAAAATAAGTTATCAATTGCTTTATTTAATATTAATATATAAAAAATATATCATTATTAGTAATAAATGAAGTATTTCGACAAACAAGAGGCACTAAGAAAGGTTGCCCATCATCTCCATCTTTATCTGCGTTAGCAAGTGAACATTCGGCTTAGAAAGTAACAAAGGAAGAAGAAGTGAGTGACATAAATGTAGACAAAGAAAAAAAAAGCTTATTTACTGATGATTGATTTTAAATCTCTTCCAGAGGTAAAGGAGATCATAGACAATCAAGCTATAGGATGAAAATTGGAAAAGATTTTAGGTTTTCAAAGGAAAAAAAGATGAGAATTTTAGGTTGCTATATAAGTTCTGGAAAAAAAAACAATTATACAAAGATATCATTTTCTCTTTGATTAATGAACTTAAAAATAGCATTAATAAATAGTCAGACGTGCCCATAAACCTAATTGGATGGATAAATATTTAAAAAGATATGATTATCCACATCCTTTTTTCATTGGTGGCTCTCTTTCCCTATTCCATTAGGTCACAGTGGCCTTCTCTGCTCATGAAATGTAACCCGCTGTTGTTCCTTCTATTTTTTCCAAACAAAGCAGAGTTGCTGCTTCTAGAAACAGAACATTTGCCACTTTCTGGATTTTTAAGCGAAGTCCTACCAGTCTCCAGGAGTTTAAAAAAGAAAATATAAAAGCTTTCACAACGTGGTCATAATAACTGCTTTGTGTCCGGTACTAGAAAAATAAATGTTCTTCTTTGTGAAAATATAGATGATTTTAATAAGGCAACATTCAAATGATCAGGATTTTATATTGACAGTGTCTGTCAAGCTAAGACAAAAGAAAGATAACACAAAAGCTTTTTACCAATGTCTTAATTAATAATTATATATGTATATTTTTTTTCTTAATATCATTTATGAAAACTGTAATGACGCCAGTGCTCTCTGTGTCCCCGCAGTACACTCCCCTCCACCCATGTTTCAGCCGCTGCTGCCCGCCCACGCCATGACCTCCCTGCCTGTGTCTCATGCCTGAGCTGCTCACACACACACACACACACACACACACACACACACACACACACACACACACACACACACAGCAGCCTCAGACTTGCGATGGTCCGTTGTTAGCAGCCGCAGTATTCAGATCCCCATGGTAAACCATAAAACCTTTCCTTTTCTTGAACTGCCAGTAATTCATTACATGTTGACATGCTTTGAAAACAATCAATTCAGTGTTGAGCATATTATGGATGACTATAATTTACAGTCCTAAATGTGCTGTATAATGTGGAAATGGAAAGGTTTCAGTGTACCTCATAGGATTGTGACATGACATTATAGATTTATATTTGTTTGTGTAGTTGGTGACACAGTTTTGACTGTGCTACCCAAAATGTCAACTCATTATGAAGGTGAACTTGAAATTGTTTGTATAGCAGTGTTTGAATATTGCAATTTAATTTATTTATTGTTATATGTGAAGTCTGTTTTGAAAATAAATGTCTACTTTCACAAACCCGGGAGACGAATGAATGAAAAGAGCTAGGTCTGATCCAGTGACAGCTGACATGGTGCAGAGTTTAGACCTCAGTATGCATGTTTAGAATTCTGGAAGAAAGTAAGTCCATAGTAGAAAAACAGTTTATTGATAAAAATAGAAGTAACACATCTATATTTGAATGATGAACGTACACACGGGTAAAATATTCTGTTAAAACACATGCAGCTTTTACTGCGTGAATAAATATATGACAAAGTGATTTCTACTGTCAGCTTTCTGCACAATAAATAAAACAGTTTGGAGTATCGACAGGTTAGAGCAGTGCATCTTCAGAGTTTACATTTTAAGAGTTTGCGGTAAGAAACCTGACGCGCATTCTAACCAAGAGAGAAGTTTTACTTGTGTCTACTTGTTGACTGTGGTTGACCAAAAGAATCTAATTTCCAGACATGGGAGGGAGGAGGAGGCATCTAAAAACACAGTGTTTACTTCACTTATCAGATTACTCACCCTCATGGGAATGAAGCTAAACCTGAGCCTCATACACATAAAGATACAAAATACAACTGGGAGTATAGTAGTTATTCAGTATTTTAGGCCAACAACATGCTGCATGCACAATATGCTACTCTGAGCACTACATGCATCATTTCTCTCCTTTCAGATACACAAGCAGTGTTGTTGTGCATTTATTGAATGGTTATGTTGTACGAGTCCCAGCGTGTTCAACTCAAACGGGAGCAGGAGGTGTGTAAGTCTGGCAGTGCTGTCACTCTGAGGGCAGGTTCTCAGGTCTGACAAACACGGCACAAAGACTCACAAGCATGAGTCACATCTCAAAGATCTAAAGGTGAGCATCATTCCAAGTGATGCATGAACACTTTGAAGGAAAAGAAGACCTCACCAGATGTTTGACGTCTGTCATACACAAGGACACAGCGTGTGAAACTGCCAACAGCTGTGTCACTCATTTATTTCCTCTGTCACGTTACTGTGCCAGCAGCCTGGTGATACCCAAACCTGTCAATAACTCAAAGAAATTCTTCAAGTATTTCCTGGATTCTGGCTCCAAGACAAAAACAATAATGAACTTCAGCTGCACCCTACTGGAGTTCACCAAATTAATCAGATATTCCATTAAAACAGAAAAACATTACTGGCTCACCGGTAAAACAAACAATCATGCCAGCTGACCTTCACATCAGTTGTTTTGTCTGATGCCAGAGATGTGCTTACACTTCAGGAAGCAACCAATCCAAAATATATGGTAAGTAAAAAAAATCTCATAAAATCAATCTGATTAACAGTTGCAAGTTGTATTTGACTAATACCTTAATAACTCAGGAATACTGAATAATGTGGGACTAGCCCCACTTTGGATCAACAAGATTTAACACTGTTTCAAATGAGGTTCATACCTCCAACAAGGAATGTTGCGCTTGTGTTTCGTTCGATAATCTTCCGAATTAAGGTGATACCCAGAATCTATCTGTAGGGTTGAAGATTCATCCTTCACAGAGTACAGTGGTGTGTTATACTACCTTAAAAAAAAATCTAAAAATAATTATAGAGACTTCTCCAATCGTAAAGAGAAACGTCTCTGCTCTCCACCCGTGTGTTCAGGCTGTTGGAGACATGGCTTAATATACCGCTTCTGTTCAAAGCTCATGCAGGCGTAGTTGAAACATACAAAGCATAGAAATGGACAGCAGAGAAGTGGATAATACTGCGGGCGTAAGCTTGAGACGTTTCTGAGGACATTCTGATATTTTTTAGGATGTGAAATGAAGCCACTATTTACAGCCAACTTTAAAACCAACAGGAGGCGAGTCTTTAACAGCGAGATACATTTTGGGGGAGTATCACTTAAAAGAGCAGCTAATCACTGCATTACACACATTGTAATGGTTCTAATCCTTGCGATCGGTTTCATTGCATCGACATCTAAGTTGCCGGTTGGATTAACAGGTTGCTGCTGAGAATAAACCTATGACTTTATGGTTGTGTCACATTCTTCCAAACCACCAAACAAAGAAACAAACTTCTATTTCATCTTTCATTCCTATCCCTTGAAAAAGACAAGAACTACCATCACTGGCTGCTGACTTTCCCTTTAGCAAGTTCTTTTAGACATTTCTGGAAAGCATCTTCAAACGTAAGCTATGTAGCTGCAAGATGCAATCAAATACTCAATGTGGCAATACTAAGAAAAAGGCACTTAAAGAGTGATGGTTTGCTATGCAATTATGTCCTTGACAGGTAAATATGAAAACAGTGGACACTTAAGTGGTGAATAGGTTTCTCAATGTGAGACAATTTGAGGTCAAAAACTGTGATAACACAATACACAGATAAGCTAACGTTTGGCCATTTCATTAAAAAACTAGTTCAATCAGCAGAGGTTTACGCCTCAGCAGAAGTACATGGAAGATGTCTATTAATAACTGGCTCCACCTAGTGGTGAAAACTGGCTTCTACAAGAGATTAAGAACAAAAACAGCTGAGGTTTGCCAAGATCTCAAGAAAGAAAGAAATCACTTGTTCTAATAGGAACTTACTGTGTAGTATGACTGTGGCTGTAAAACATATACAAAACACTTACAAACCCCCCCAAAACATTTCGGTTATAACATTTAAAAAAATGATGGTGGGACTTTGTACACTATCCACTACAAAGACTTTTTTGGACAAACTGACCCCTGAAGTTAGCTATAAATGCAAAAGAACTGTCAAGCCCATAAATTGTGGGTGTGTGGGTGAATCAAATTATTAGATTATCTACAGTTTATCCATTATAATGTACAGTTGCAACCTGTGTACACTTTAATTATTTTTGGCAAAATGCTTATTGCCACATGGGCTGGTACCATGCTTTGGTTAATCATCTTCAGTCTTTTTCCTTCCCCCACCTTTTGTCTTCTCTCTAGTTCCTGCCCGCTGTCTTGACGTTCTTCTTGTTGAGGATGCTCCCTAAGGTTTTGTTCATGTAGAAGGGCCGCTCAGGAGAGCCATCGTTCACCTCCAGATCCCACACTAGGAGGCAGCAGTAGCAACGTGTTAAAAACTGGGAGAATCACTTCAAACGCAAAACTACATCAAAGTCAAACCCAGATTTTTTTGATCATCCTCAATTTAAATTTGAAACCAGAGGCAAATTGCTCTGAAAATGCACTGGACAAATACTTGAACCATTAATGTTTATTCAAAAAAAATGATTCACATTTTCATTGGATTTCATTGATAAAAAAAATTCTCCTATACAAAAAGAACACTGAATAACCTCCAGACAGATGCGTGTATTATACTTAGTATTAAAACAGCACTACATCTGAACCATCCAATAAAAAAATTTACCAAAAATGGCTTTGACATCCTTTTATAAACTGTATCGCAAAAGGTTCCTGGTGTTAGGTCTAAAACCACAGAATAAGAGGAACAATTTTTTATTTTTTTTCACATAAACTAGGCACATAAACTAGTGGCTGCATTCAGAAGTTTCCTGAAAACTGTCAGGCTCTGTTCAACTTTTAAGCAATAACCATAAAATGTCTTTTGAAGTCTTGACCTCCCACAAAGTCTGCTTTACAGTACATCTATGACCATAATGGAAACTTTGAAATGATTGTGACCTTTTTTCAAATGATGTAAAATAAGAGAAACCTGTTTTGCTATGTTCAGAATTACACACCATTTTGGATCTTAGTGCTTGTGTTAGTATAAATACGGTGGATCAAAGCAATCTATAAAACCAATGGTAAACATCAACAGCCAGCAAAATAATCATGCTAGACAGAAGAAATTAATCACACGGTTCTTTTCCCATATGTGAAAGTGCATACACTTTTAAACAAGAAGACCAAAGTGCGACAAGAGGGTGCCCCATAAGTCCACCACCTTTTCATGGTGATGCCTTATGCCATAGTCCATCAGTGGCATCTGTACATTTCAAGGTCCTCATGTTTGTGTGGGTAAAAATGCTCGGGTCATATTCATCTCAGCCTGCGCATTCGTCCTGCGAGTTGACACGTACCCTCTCAGTAAGGCAGAGGTCAGCAGAGAATACAGAGAAGAAAAAAGAATAAAGAACATAAGCATGGCAGAAAAAAAGGCAAGTATCTGAGTTGGCTCAAGAGAGGAAGTAAACGGAGGTCTTTTTCTCGTCCCCCATGCCTTTTCTGTGAGGAACTGAAGTGAAAGCATGTCCTTTCATGCCCAGGCCGTCCCTGACCAGGCTGGGATGCATCCAGCTTTGATGTTTAGCCCTACAGTACTCGCTCTCTTGGTCCAGACCCCCACACATACAGCAGATATGGAGAAGTGAGTGAGAGAGTCAAGAGTTCAGTAAAAAGGCTGCACGTCGCTCAGGAGGCAGCGCATAATTTGGAACCCTCCTCCCCTTTGCGCAGGATCTTGTGCAGGCCAGGCGACATGTAGTAGGGCCTGGAGGAAGAACCATCGTTCCTCTCCAGGTCTTCACCTGGGACCAGGTCCCAGCACAGGAGAGGAGGAGCAGGAATAGCAGACAGCGCACAGAGTGACAGGCAGGAAGAGAAAGGAAAGCAAAGACTTAGTAGACATAAATGAGCAAAAAGGTCATGCAAGAATTAAAGAGAGCTGAATGAGCAGGAATCAGTTTATCATTTAGAGCCAGTTTTAAAGAGGGAAAGCGTTACATTCAACTGCTGACAGGCCACTTGACATTTAATCTTTAACCATCATAGCAGTACTCAGTACAAGTAGTCATATTCTCACCACTGTGTCATGTAAAGTACTGAAACCACCAGCATACTTACAAAAGCACAGGAACAATGTGTCCACACACATGGCATAGACGTTAAAAAAGCCATGTGCAATCATGTAGGATCCAAAAATCACCGTCTGAAAGAATCAACAGGTCGCCGTCAGCATTTATTCTGCAATGTGTCTTGCATGTCTGTTTTATCATAATGCAACGACAAACATCTGCATTCCAACAAAACAGCAAAAACATCAAGAGTAATTTGAACCACTGAGTCATAAATCCTTCAGCAAAACCAATTAGCTTGTGCAGCACTGTAGTCTGATCTGAATAATATAACGGTGTTGAATGCAGTTCAACAAACTTTCCACAACTAAGAAAAAAAAATATGAAACCCGGTGTGCCCTTTGACCATTGATCTCTGCCACACATTTGCAGAGAAAAACTGCATCCCTCACTCTTCCAAAGTGTGTGTTCTCTCTGTTCTGGAGACAGGTGAGGTGTTGGACATGGTGTTATGTAGAATGATGGTCTGCCTGTTTCCTGCCTTCAAATCTTTGTGGAAATGAGCAAACTCACTGAGAAACAAACAAATTTCCATCAGGGCCATCTTTTGCAAAAAATTTGACAAATGTAAAGGCATAAAGTAAGCTATATACAATATTTTAGTGGTATATTCCATGAGAAAAGAAGTTAATTTTCATATATTTGCCATATATTTACTGCTCCAGCTGCATTTTAATCTTTCTCTACAGTTACAGAGACATAAAATGGAGAACGATCCCATGGAATGACTTTCCCCTTACCAAGAGGAAGGTTTTTAATAAAACAAAGCACCTTTTGTTTGCACAGTGAACAGTCCGAGTCAGAATGCAAACATACTGTTTCTCAACCTCCTGACTGTCTCAGTAGTTACTGCTGGTACAATTACTCATTAAATAGCCCACATTTTAATTCCTTACCAGAAGGGGGACCCAGCAGTAATTTATGGATGTCACTTCCTCTTGAATGACTGGTATTGGTATTTTACGTGTGAAGAAGAAAAATGCAAGAACACCTGGAAAACATAAAAAAAGTGACAAAATAACAAGGATAGATTAAAAAAAACAAAGACGTGGGTACCATCACTGGAGGCAAATCACAATAACATACTGTGGCCATAGCAGTAGAAATTCAATGTCATCAGAAACATTCAAACACCATATAACCGTATACATTAAAACATGTTTAAAAAGTACTGTCCAAGAAAGGAAATGAATTCCCTAAACATTTTATTATATCATAAGGCCATAAATCAAAATGTCCCTTTATAAATCTTTTAAGACCAAACATAAATACATGTAAGTGATTTTGGACAAATCAACCAGGAGAGTTTCAGTCAACAGGCAGCACAAAAACTTTTTTAAATAGGTTGGTTGAAAGATAAAAAGAAGAGCTTACAAACACATTATACTTGTTCTGTTACATTCAGATCAATACATCTTACATTAGTGAAACCTAAGGACAAATATCACAATATCTTTATGTACAGGGGACAAGGTTATCTAGGATTAATAAAGATTCATATTTTAAATTTAGATCTCATAAATTGAATTGAATTTCGTGCCTCCTAAAATTGAATGGAAGAGATTTAGTTGCTTTCAAAGGCCGGCAGGCAGCCTGTGCAACAGTAAATTTCAACTTATAATGACGCAAACTGAGTGGAAATAGAGTATGTGCATGGCGAAAATAGCTGGGAGTTAGACGATTTATCATCCTCTTAATATTCAGGCGGATGTCTCACGCTGTCTCTTCTGCAATTTTTTGTCTATGCTGCTGTTTATGTCACTTCACAGACTACGGGTGACATGAAACTCACCGACACTTCCTGAAATAAGCAGTTTTCCCAAGAAGAGCAGAAAGTCTGTCACCTTGTCCAGGACGGCCACCCTAAAGAGGAGGCAGAGAAAGGCCAGAGTGGAGGAGAAACACAGACACCAGAGAATGGAGAAGGCCGTGTCACACACTGAGACACACACTCAACAGAGATCTATGAAGGCGCACACACCATTAAATACAAGATGACTAATAAGGAAATATGTGCACCTGCTTGAAACACTCATTATTTCACTGACTTACATAAAGTAAATGCACACATTTTTTGAATTGTTTTTGAACCAAAATCTAAACATCTTTAAGTTTTGTTAGCCTGGCGTGTTAAAAAAATTGGACAAATGTAACTTTATGGTATGCTAAGCAGCGTTGAGCCCTTTTCAATGCGTGGATCTGACACAGAACTCTAAGTAAGATTCTTACCGAAGAACATTCCTCATCAAGAGGAAGAAAGCATCCTTGGAGGAGGTGCAGAAGTTCTTCCCATATATTGCTATCTGTTGGTGAGAAAAATGTAGAAAGTGCTTAGTAGAGGGTAATTAAACATTGAGGAACAAGCCAGGCCAACTAACAGCTGAACTGCTAACAGATACAATAAATCAGTCCAAACTATTGGCAAAGCAGATGTTTGTTAACTCACCATGATGTATGCATTTCTGTTTATAAACTTGATGAAATGTTCCAGGCACCAGAAGCAGCATTTGAGGCAGCAAAGCAGGAATCGAGTGCATGCATTTTGAGAACCTGGGAAAACATCACCGATCCTCAACATCCCAATTGAAATAATCAATCAATTGTGCGAGAGTAGGAAGATGAGGGTTGTTAAGAGTTACGGCATACCTTTCAGTTTGTGATCCAGGTACTCAAGAACAATTCGGACCACCTGCACCACAGCGAGGATCAGAGAACCAAAGGCAAGAGAACCTGTGTGGTAACTGTGACACGAGAAACCGAATGGAATAGAATTCTAATTCAACATGCTTGTATTGGGGAATCCCTTTTTATTCTGTTATTTATGAGACAAGTAAGTCAACATTCAACTAGTATTTTGTAAAATGTAACATCTCTGTCCTTGCAGCTCCCTACCGTATGGCTCTGCTAAAAGAGGAGTAGAGGGGGCACGCAGGGATGTCGTTTGGCTTCTTCAGGGCCCAGTAGTAGGACGCGAAGGCCCCGGCCAGGGTGCACTGGCCCAGCGCGATGGTAAAGTTCACCAGCCAGAGGAACACGAACAGGTTACACAGATGGAGGACTAAGATATAGCGGTGGTACACACTCTCCCCGCCGTAGAAGGCAAACATGCATTGTGACCCGGGGCACACTTTGGTAATATTGGTCTGACTGAAGGTCTGAAAGAAAGCAACAGAGTCGATCTTTAATCTGTGAATGGGCAAGAGCAATGTGATGTAATATTTGCTCAAATATCTGTTACACTTAATTCATAACAAAGAAAACTACTCAATCACAGAAACACACTGGTGTCAATTTGCTCTTCTTGGCTTTTTCCTCCACTGTGCCTCTATTTTGCATGTTAATAAATAATTTCCCAATGTATGGCTTTCTGGTATTGCTGCATTTATTACATTAAACATCTCTCAAAAAAGTGTTCCTAGCTGTCAGCCACTAAATTGAACTCTATTTAAATTTGAGAATTATTTAGATTGACTCTAATGGTTCTCACTCAGAACTCACTCACTGCCAGATGCCAGATTTCACAATAGACAACAAGAAGAAGCTCTTACATTCGCTACAGATTGATTATAGTTTGGCGTGTGATGAAAGACTAACCAAGAAGTATCTCACAAAGCAACAAGTGGCAGTGAAATTACAAAAAGTCTGAGATACCAGTAATTTTTGAAAACAAAACAAAATAAACACACAAATTCCAGACATAGAAAGCACTTCTCCAGCAAATGTACTTCATTGTGTAAGCGAGCAGGAGACTAACCTTTGGACTGCATGTGAGGTTGGCATACATGCATTTATTGTCAGTAGGCGTGACCTTGTAGACTGCATTACCAGAAGATGCTAAGAAGCTGAGGGCAAATTAGTTAAGGGAAACCCAAAATGACATTTTCTCAACACAACAATCACTGTCTACTGATAAAATATAGTCAGTTTTGTTTCAATAATTTCTATACATGCGACATACACAAAGTCAGCTCATTCATCCAGGCATTACAATGCCAGGTCCATGACATAATATACAACAACACCAGCTTGTTTCCATTTTGCTCTTGCCTTTAAAAACATAAAACCCCAAGTGAAAGAAGCACTCTGCGTTTTCTATATTAACTTCAGCAGTGCGTGATCTGTTTACTGATGGGCTTTTATATATGTGATCTTTATATATGATGTGAACTACCGCAGACTGCATGAAAGTAGCAGAATTCCTCTAGTTCTCTGGATTCACACAGTTCATCAGCGTACCAGCAGTTAGAAGGATACACTGCTGTGACGGCCCAGTAAGCGATGCAGATGGCCAGAAGGAAAAAGGTGATGATAGGGTAAAAGAGAGTGGACATGATGTAGCTGATGGCCCTAGAAACAAGAAAGATCAAACATCTTTTTGAATTGTGTGTTGTATGTATGAAGTGTCAAACACATCATTTAAGTTTTAGGGATTCAACAGAGCTTTTATCCATACTCACTTGCTTCCCTCCTTTAGTAATGCAATAGCGATGCGCAGCCTCACCCTCAGAAATATCAGCATGATCACAATGATGGCCTCAATCACAGAAAGTAAGATCACTGCAAAACAAATATGTTTAATATAGACATGCACATACAACAAATATGTTTTAACATGTCACTTGTGTCACTCAAGTGTGAAGTAAAGGTTCGGTGGTAGAGGACAACATACTGAAGATGAGCCATGTTTGGCTGAGCTGAAGGTAAATGCTTAAGTCTGTGTGGAAGCCGATATCAGACATTGTGACGTTGGCGCCTGGCTTCCCGCTCAGAGTACTGTACTCCCAGTAGCAGCGCCAGATACCTGAGAGACACAGAGAGGAAGCCAGGGAAGGATGCAACAAGGTAAGACAAATCTAAATCTGCTACAGTTTGCCATGACAACAGAACTGCTCGCAGCAAGATAGGTGAGAAAGTCAAACATGTGGGCAACATCTCCAACATGTGTATTAAGTACACAGCAGCCACGGGCAATGTGGACAACTGTGTATAGCGCATACTCACCGAAGCCGACTGCAGCGATGACACCAATGATAATGAGCCACAGGAGCACACCAGCAGTGTAGCGCAGCAGCAGGATGAAGAGCAGACTGACCACCATGGTTATCAACAGACCACTGCAACAACACAAACACATACATGCTGGGAATTGATCCATATTTGTAAAGAAATTCATTTAGACTTTTATAATTAAAAGGAACTTATCAGGTGCTACTTGAATCGGCTGCTGTGGTAAATTCCACCACTTTGGGGCTTCAAGCAGGTAGGAAAGTAAGCACCATAATCCATAAAGAGAAGTGAAAACATGAAAATCACCAAAAGCCACAGCAATTCTTACATGAGGATCCAGTCCCAGGAATTTGCATAATCTTCAAAGATCTTCATGCCAACTTCGTTGGCATTCAGCAGACTGGCGAGACTTCTGTGATGGAGTAACAAGGTGAGATGGGAAGAAGTGGGAAAAAGAAGAGGCTGCTTCTAATAGTTTAATTACTAGGGTTTCTCAAAAACATTTTGACGTTTGATTTTTTTTAATGCTCTCACTGTGAAACAAAGATGTATGCAGTTTCAAAATGCTTTTAATGTTCTCAGCTTTAAGACCAACTTATCAGGTCTGTAAAAAAATAAAGCCACAAAACAGCATTAGTGTTATTTAAGCGCTATTGAGCAATAGTTCCTTCAGTATGGTGTAAATGGTATGGCAGCATGTTACTGAATGTGATACAGAGGAGCACCTAGTGGAACAGCACATACCAATGGCAGTGTCAGATCAAGAACCCATTTACTTCTGTTCATAGTACAGGGAAGTGTTTGATAACCAATGAAAACGAAGTATGTGCTTCAAATACTCAACAAAAAAGACTCAATATAAACTGTATTGTTTTAAAAAAAAATCTGTTTTACTTGTCACCTGAATTCAGCTTTATTTATAAACTGTGTTTTAAGCCTTAAATTCTTATCTTAACTCAACCCAAGACAAATGACTCAGCATAAAACCAAACATATTTCTTCTCTAATTCTATCAGTGAGTGTATTTAAAGAACTCTGCTAACAGAAATCAGAAACAGACCTTGATGAGGAGATCTTCAAAAAAACTTGCGTGGGATAAATTAAATATTGTTGTGAAGTCCCACTACATGGCACAGGATAGCTAAAGTTTAGCATCTCACGTCAGTAAAAACCTTAATACCCCTTGAATGGAGTTTGACCACAGACGCACTGCCCTATGACTCTCTACAGTCTCTACATAAATCTCTACAGTACAGACGGGGGAAAGATGACAAGCTAACACTGCTATGGGACACACAGGACAATGACAGCAGTTCTGAAAACAACCTTATGATGAAGAGCTCTAATTCTGCCCCCTAAAGGTCACTGAAACCCTGTCCAAAGACCAGATTTTGGATCATATCCAGTGCTGTTATGCAAACTAGATACAAAATTAATATCTAGATCAAGGGAGCAAACCTTATGACCACCAGGGGGCCCCACATCTCTCTCTATTTTATTTGAACCCCCCCCAACCCCAACACACACACACAAGTAGTAGATGACTTGATGTTTTGAGGTAGATATATGCCACAAACAACTGTATTAATCTGTCCTAATTTCTGTCCGCTGATGCAGGTGGAGGGACGCAGGAACAGATTCTTGAAGCTAAAGCTCGAGTGGGAGGGTTAGTCTACACAAAGCTCCTGGCTACAGCGGGGGCAAAGTTAAAAAGCTGAATGAAATAAATCATTTTTGAGACCTTTCCACTCCTTGCTGCATGGCCGTTACTTGGCTACAAAAAGACAAGCATTAAAGCACATTATATTTCCAGGTAATTCAAACAAAAGGTTCATCACAGCAAAAACAGTATCATGTATGTTTAGAACATCAGCTCCCTTAAATACATGATTTCTCTGCTTGTCCAAAGTTTGCTATCTCAGCGCATTAACATGTTGATAGCGAAGATTTACAAAGCAGCTGTTGTAAGCTTGTTGGTACCCCTGAAGTTCTACTCTTGAACTTGTGGGTAAGCTACATTTTCATGCAATAAACGTGCAAATGACTCTGAATGTGGTTGGACACATTCCTGGGCATCACTGACATCAGCGACATGCCCACTTGTCCTACCCTGTAATATCTGTCCAGAACTCTCTGGGTGCAAGGTTGGCAGCCCTAGTGACAGTATAACAGTTTCATGTTACAGGGTAAATTATTATTATTATTTATGCATATTCTTTTACTGCAGCAAGAATGCCAATTCTCAATCTAATGTATCTAACTTTTACTTGTATGTATGTACTTGCACAACTTAACTGGTTGAACAACAAGGATAAAGATTCATGTTTCAGGGAAGCAGAGCTTACTTGGCAGCATCTTTGAGGTCGCTGACACTTCTCTTGTTATTGTCACCGTCTTTGAAGATGGTCTGATTGGCTACAGTTAAAATTCCATTTCTTGTAATGAAATCTGGGAAGCACCGCTGGAGGACTGAAACACATTTTTGCTCATATTTAAAAAAACCTTTTGTCTTTCGTGGCTCAGCAAATAAATAACAAGCTATTGTGGGTTACTGTGTTTACAGTTATTCAGAGTCACTTACAAGGTCTGCTTGGCACAATCATAGATGGGCAGTCTTCATCTCGTATGACTTCTGCAACTGACTGAAAACGACATAAAGGAGACGATGATTCAAACAAGATATTTATCCCTAACCATTATTTCGACACAGTATTTATCATGGTTAGAGATGGAGTGGAGGGCCTTTTCCATGAAATGAACTGATCTTTCCTGTCGTGTAGGTTTCTGTATTTCTGTAAAACCTTGTGTGTCTTGTTGCCGTTCATAATTTGTGTTCGGAAAAACAATGATTTTAATTAAAACTTAACAATAAGCCAGTTCACTTCAGTTCTCACTTATGAAACACTATATTACGTTTTGCATTTCTCACATAAAAAAATACCATAAATTCACGGTTTAGTCTTGTGAACCAAATAATTATCATCAGTCACATGAATAACACCAGTATGTTTCACAAAATTAAAAACAGTTTCAGAACAAACATCTCACTTACAGATCTTACTTCAGCAATGATTCATTTTCAGTGATTATAGCGTTAGTATTATTAATCATTTATAATCATTATTCCTGAACAGGACCAAGAAGTCCGATGCTACTGAATCCTGACCGATAACACTGTCATAGTTGAGATGATGTGGGAAGGGAAATCAATGATTCAGTTCAGACAGTATGAGTGAGCAGCTAGGTGCTCCCACACACCACCTCACCCTCTGGTTCTTACGCACCATCATGCCAACGTCACCGTCACTGAACTGCTGCCAGCCGACAGAACAGGGCTGTGATGTGCATCAGTGGCTGCTAGCTCACTTCCGCCTGTCTCTCAAAGTACATTCTAATGAGCTCTTCATTGTAATGACCGCACAGATGAAACTGGTGGATGGATGTTGGAAAGCCATACTAGGCATGATTTTCTTGATCATGATCAAAACATGTGCCTCCAACAGAAGAAGAAGGTCTATATTTTGAGCCCATAGTAGCCCTTTTTGCCTGAATAAAAATTCTGAAGTAAGTAAGGACAAGTAAGCTGTACTGTACAAGTAATGTACAGTATCTGCCTGAAGGAAGTGACAAACTGGAACTTAGGAGCAAAATACATAACCTGGTCTCCAAAACAATAGCGAGTGAGCATTCCATCCCGAAAAGGCATTGGGTTCAATAAACATACTTTCATCTTTTGCTTGCAAAAAGACACACCTCTAACCGCTGGCTCTCACCTTACTGCCAATCTCGAAGCCCGGCTTGCAGAATTGCTTGTAATATTCCCAGTTTTTGGTATTCCACGCATCCAGGAGAGTGGCAAATCTGTCAGGGCACTTGGAGACACAGAGCTGCAGGAGGCAACACATCCTCTTAATGAGAACCCCCGTCAATCTTGCATAATCAAGCGTGGAGGAAAAGTTGGAGCGGAACATAAAGCAGTGAAAAACTAGTGTTGCTAGAAGGGGTTTCATTCAGTCTCTTACCTGGGTTGTAGGGCACTGGAGGTTAATTAAAACTGCCGGATTGGCACATTTCAACATGTTGAAGTAGAATAATATGGCTTTGTTTCTGTGGAGACAAATGATGAGGACAACATGAGGGGTCCAATTAGAAGGATTCAGAAGACTGAGAAATAAGTCCATTACTGTGCAATGTTTTATCAGCAAGCATTAAAGCACACACACAAACACAGACTCAGAGAGAAAGTGTACCGTGCAGTAAAGCCTCTCATAATTAATCAAAAACCATCTCCATGTATTGTGGTCAAAGCCTTTTGTGAGGGTAAAGATAACAATGGAAAGCTGACAGACAAATTGGGGAAGATAATTATTCCACTGTACAATCATTTAAGAAAGTTATTTTTCCACTCACGCATTGGGGATGTTCTGGTGGCCACAGAACTGGCCATGGCTGTCGGTTGGATAGACGACCTTCCTGGGGTCGCCGTGGATCCAGGCTGAAAACATACCACAACAGTTTTTTGTTTGATCTGCCTGGATTTTAACATGTGTAGCCATACTAGACACATACTCCTGAAACTGGCAGTGTTACTGCCTTGCTACCTACTGAGGTTCACAAGGCCACTGGTCAACACATTACCCTCCTTTTCAGACTCTCTGTGGTCCCAAATGAGACATACTATCAGTCTTGGAGTTTAAATCAGAGAGCTTGTCTATTATTTTTTTGATGTAACAGAGAAAATTATCAGCTAATCAAGGACAAGCATTGCATTATTATTATTATTATAATTATTAAGTACAGCTGTATCAAAGACGGTCCTGTACAAATCAATAGGTTTCCTCAGTTGTATGAGAGCCATGTGTGTCTCTCTACTTGCTAACCAAGGATAAAAAAATGCAATTAACAAGACAACAATGGACATTTATTTAGAGGCTTGCATGTATGCATATCAATTAAGAAGAAACATCTACACGCATTAAAAAACAAAACATAAAAATCTATCCAATTTAATTTTGTTCTATTTCTCCAGATAGGCTAAACCTGAAATTCAATTTACTAAGCAATTCTTGTGTTTCATTTGTTTGCCCAACATGAACAACACAGTATTAAGGCCTTTCACCTTGACAGTCAACGAAGGATTGCTCTGAACGTGAGACAGCACAACAAAGGCAGTCTACAAGTCTTTGACACCACAAGAATGACTAAAATGAAAAATTATGCAGAAAGAACACCAAGTTCTTCAGCTGAATGCAGACATGTCAGTGTCTATTTGAAGTCACATCCATTGTCATGGCTCCTGCTCTTTTTAAATTATTGGAAACAGTAAGTCCTTCCCATGCCCAGATTGAGACGTGACTTCACTGACAATCAGCTGGGAAGGGACGGCACTTTGGTGACAGCATTGGGATTTCATTTTCCCCTAATTTGCGATGTTTATCATACGTGTGTAAAAGAGGGAGAAAAGAAATGCACGGTCAGGTATGCTTTAGTATGGGAAAGGGGTAAAGAAGAGAGGAAACTAATGAGCAAGAGGATTAAAAGTAAGAAAGAGAGAAAGTAAGAAAAAATAAAAAGGAAAACTTGAAGGGATAGGGGAGAAAGAGAAAAGGATAAAGAGCGAGTCAGAAAGAGGGCGATTCAGAAGACTGCATGGCCTCAGTCAGTCGCAAACAAAGTGGACTCTCTGTCACACTCGAGTGAACTAAATGTCTTCGAGAGCCATAGGGAATCACTGGACATCTAGTCAAAAACTTGACTGGGACATCAACACAGCTTTACTAACACAATCAACTCAACCCCCACACTTTTAACAATAATACATTTTGTTGAATAACCCATCATGAAATTACGAATAAGTAAAAAAAAAAATTAAATTATAATTAAAAAAAAAAAAAACCCGAAAAGAAGCAACAGCTTGTTTTAAGTGTCTGCGCGTCCTGTGGAGAGGAGCAGGTCCCTTTTGTTTGTGGTAAATTCAGATTTGTCCAATTGTCTCTTTTCACCTTTCCATTTATTCCACCATCTAGAGATTTTTCTTTGTACGACCTGGCAGAACAGGAGATGTGAGCAATTCACACTTCCAGACCGCGGCCAGACCAGAACATATCACTTCTGTGCGTGTGCATGGGCATGTTCGTGCGTGTGGCTGTGTGTCATTGTGAAACTTTGTGTGATGTAATCAGCAAGCAATGTGTCAAACTCACCCACGGTACCCAGAGCGATGTAGCCGAGGATGACGATGATGAAGATAACACAGCAAACCACATCAGTGCAGCTCCTGGAGGAAAAAGAACGTGTGAGGACAAATAAGAGATGGGTGACACGGGAAACCAAGAGGAAAATAAGGTTATTCATGAATAGTTGGTTGTTGAATGCCTTTGTTCATATCAGTATCAGGAGCATATACATGTACTAATGCATCCCCCTGGGGCAATTGGGAATTTGCGTATTGTGTGTTGAACCATTTCGTTGTTGGTAATCATGACATAGCTGCTGTATGGAGAGTTTGAGCTTTATTGTTTGGGTGCAGTGCTTGCCATCAGGCATGAGAAGGTGTCATCTGTTTACAGTGTTTTCAGAGAGACTGTAGTAGAGCTCTACTGACTTTCTAATGAGACTCTGCATCCCCCCCAGAGTTAACCGTCCCACAGGCACAGAGGCAGCTATTTGAAGATTTCCTCTCTCTCCACAGTAGCCTCAGTCTGCTAGTTTAAAGCAGCATCTCAGAGTCTCAATCTCTCTCTGAGTCTTTCTTCACTGTCTCTCTTTCATAACAGGCTCTCTTCCCCTCCTCCTTACCACCCTGAGACAAGCTGTCAGTCCAGCCCCTTCTTAGCCCTCTTTCAAACCCATTCAGACTATGAGTACTGAGCCCAGCCTTGAGTAAAGCCAAGTTCAATCCACTGTGCCCGCTAGTACCATACAAGGGACATACGTAGCCTCCCCCTAACACCATATGCTACACAAACTGACTTGAGACCCTCATCATCATCCTCCTCTTTCATCCAGAGGAGCATGGCCAATGTCAAAAGGAGGCCCGAGCTCAGAGATGTGACAGTAATTCCTCTGTGTAGTTCTTTGAAGAGTGGATAGTCTTTGTTTTGTATGCAGCATGGTTACATGCTCCTATACAGGCACCACATATGTGCGCTGCTCTTCAGCCTCCAAATACTGTTTCAGGATGAACTAGCAGACAGTCAAGAGAGACAAGAACACTGACGCACACAGAGGGTATCAGCTAAGCATCAACCCATGCAAAGAGGGATAAATACCTTAAATAGACACTAACAGATTTACATTAAGATGCAAATAAGAAATAACTATTTAAACCGTGTAGCGTCTTAGATTTAGGGTCAGCTGTGTAATGTAAACATTGCGTTGTGAATTATCCTGGACTGTTTGCAAGAGCAGCTGCAATTAAGAGCTATTTTTTATGGTCCTGCATTAATAACTGCAATAAAGCTTGCAATCTATGTTAACAGACTGGTCTGGTAGATTGGTTTGCTGAACTTAGCAATATACAGTAGAGGATTGGGAATCATTTCTGTCCCTGCAGGGCGGCTAATACTCCTTGTTTCTCATTTCAGAATAAGAGGACTCCATTATCACCACTCGTATCTGAATTACATTAAGACTGTAGATACCTGCAAATTCAAAATGTGATATCTCCACTCATAACCTGGGCAGCACATTTGGAGCTGATAATAATTGACCAATAGACCATCTGCTCTGTATTGTCAGGCAAATACCCCAACATCAGCCAAAACAACCAATAGATGACATTGCATGACAGAAGACTAAAATAACGTCGTTTGCCATATAAAATAAGGCTTAGGGACTTGCGACACATAAAGTTGTAAACAATGTTTCTGAAAGCACAGCAATTATTTTTGGGAGATAATAGAGAAACAAAGGCAGCTAAAGTGGGCACAACTCTGCCTGGTGAAGACAGCCACAGTTTTACACTGACAGTGAATATGAGGAGCACAAAGACAACCTGCCACACTACTAGCAAAGCTGTTGCTGGTATTGTGCATATTATTAACACAGGGAGGCATGGGAGTACCATTTCATTTCATGTAAAAAAGAACAAAGGGAAGAGCTGCCTGGGTTGCCATGGCGATGGTTGCATTCCTTGTCTTAGAATCCCCCCCCATCCTTTAGCTGGTAGATAAGTAAGCTATCACTCAGCCACACAGGTGATTAAAGGGGGAGATCTGAGAGGTGGGAGTCTAAAGCCGACCTTGCCTCTGTTACTGTAGATCTGCCTTGTTTCCCAGTTCCCTCATATAGACAGAACTGCATTATTAAGAGAAAGTGCAAACATAGCACCGCGGTACTGATACAAAGTCACCTTTGAAGCAAAGGCGAGTATTGAAGGGAAGCTGACAAAGTGAGGAGAGTGGAAACAATTCTGCTTTGTTCTCTTATCTCAGGAAAGCAGGCCACACGGACTGCAGGTAAGATCCAGAATATAGTCAAACTGCAAATCTATTCGGACCCCAACCTGGCCTCACTCCCAAACTTCAGATCTCCTCAGATGTCACTTACACATACCTTCACAAGGACTAAAGCATTGACCTGCTTGTGTACCGTACTGGCAGGCAGGGCTGCTTTGAAAAAAAAAATCAGTACTAGAAGCTCTGTCAGTGCAATAAGAAACTTTTGTGTCAGTGTTATATTTGCAGGGCTGATATTCAGCGGGAGCCAAGGTGACACAGATGGCAGCAGTGCCACAGAATAGCATGGGTGCCATTGTGGTGTGAATCTGCCAGCCTGTCCCTGCTTTGTAACAGACATTAACAGGAAGGGATATTTGGAGGGCCAGATTTGCACACAAAAGGGATATTTCTCACGGTCAAGAGAGCAAAGAGGGACATTGGTTCAAGTGAGCAGCTTTTGTGACAAACACAAGGCTGCTTTAGGTAAGTTGTCACACATGCAGTGATGAGCATCTGATTTGTAGTTACATTTGTTTGTAAGTGCACGTATATAATGAACCACACTCTGGCAGGTCACTATAAAAGGCATTATTACATTGCAATATGGTTGCGGTTCATCCGTGTACATTTTTTACACCGATTATATCCGTGTATGATATAATTTGTAGCTGGAGCCAGTTTGAATGAACACTATACTGTGTCCACTTCTGTCTGGACGTTAGAGAACTGCTCGATAACTACAGATACGGTTACTTCATCTAGGCATTGAGCTTGGATGAAAACCACAGAGTCAGTTCTCTCCCAGTTCTCATTAAGAAAAGCCTCTGAGCAACAGAAACATCAAAGTATCCTTGGTGCCTTCACCCAGCTGTAGCAGGGAAATGGGCTGGAGAGGGTGGGATAAAGACAGAGGAGGACTGAAACATGCCTTCACAGCAGCCAGCCAAACTGACACTGAACATGAAAGAGATAAGAGCCTACTTTACCTCAGAAAATGACTAAATCATCAAGAAAAGCCTGCAGTGACACCCTCGAGGGGTTTTGCTTTATTGCAAAATTCGGCTCTTCATTGTGCTAAAGAAATCAGGTAGTCTTAAAATCTAGACTTCATTGTAAAAATCCTGTATATTCATTTTTGGAGGGAAAATCCTCAACCTAAAGTTTAAAGTTCCGTGTTTCAAAATGCAGAGGATCCCATCTGTTAAGCACCATCATTTCTGAAAAATGTTCAGGGTTTGTCAATCTTTATTGGCATCTGACCTAAATTTTAAATCCTAAAATGATAATAAAAGTTGACAATTTCACTGAATATGACATCTTTTTGTGTTCTATTTTCAATACATTATAAAGAAATAATGGCAAAGTCTAAACTGTATCTATCAAATAAATATCGATGTTTGACTACGTTAAAAGGGCTGGTGTGTTTGACTTAACCACTCACATATGCCAAATCAAATCAATGCAAATTATAACTAGCTGTGACATGTATAGAGTTGGAGCCCTCATGAGGCAGATAGAGCAGACTGGAGTTCATCAGGAGAAGTGCTACTATGCTGCCGGTTGAAAAACGGGAGACAATTCACTATCTCCTTGCAATAGCCCTGGTGATGTGTGGACTACATCTGTTTTGGGTGTATTGGGCTGGTTAATAGTGTGTGTCATTGGGCTAACTCCAGCCACCAGCTTGACTTATGGCCATTGATCTGTGTGGTGGAGTGGAGAGAGCTGCCAGCACTCGCCTCGATCTTTATTAACGTTGCATGACAAATGATCAATCTATCAGCGCCTGGACAGGGCTGTGCGCCAAAAAGATTATACAATGGGCAAAATCATCACACATGTGAGACTCAGATGTTGGAAGACTAGTAGTTAAAGGTTCAGTTCACCCAAATTACAAAAGAACCGCTAAAAACCATGCTCTTTTCTTCTAAGTCCTAATGGTATTTAAGCAACACAAATGATTTATGTTTCAGAAATTTCTGCCTCCACAATGCAGTTGAATGGATTTTCGTTTCCTGATATTGTCTGCGGTGACTTAATTGTGGTTTGCAAGTCAACAAGATTTTATTTTAGTAAATGTCAGTTTCTCCATACACTGCTACATAATGAGACGCAACACTTATAAAGCAAAAAGGTGGTGAAGTTGAGTAATGCAGTACCTGTTATGAACAGGCCCTCTGAAGTTTGGGTCAAACTTGCGCGGCTCACCTATAAAGAGAAGCAGATGATGGTGAGATTAGTTGACAAGAATGTGGGCTAGTTAAACAGAACAAGAATAAAATTCACTAACAGAGTGAATACACAGAACATAGACAACATAACAGAAAACTCTTGAGTTATATCTGTTTCTGTTGATGCTTCTGCTTTCTTGGAGAGTGTAATTGAGAGCAAAAGGAAACATAGATGAGACATGGAGAATAACATCGGTTATTGTGTGTCACATCTTAACCTGCTGTGCTATTTAACTGGCCAGGACAAACTTACTAGGCCATTTCACAGCGCAGTCTCCGACACTAGCAGGACTGGGATGAAGAAGGACGATCATACTAAGCTAAAGAAGCCAAAGCCAAAACAATGTAGCTAACACGGAAATATAATAAATCATTTTAACAACTCTTAAACCAAACAGCTTATCTGGGTCACAGTAAGAATTCCCCATTAGACCCAGCAGAGCACATACTGAACAGCATTTGCAAGCACCATCAGTCACCCAAGGGGCTGACTCTGACTGCATGAGCTTGTAGGTGTGAGGGATTTGCATTTATCAATGGTTGCTTCTTTGGTGCCCAAGTAGTTTTTACCCCAGTTGACATGGCGTGTTCCTGAGGACCTATTAATCATCTCACATAGAGCATAATATCTCCAAGCAGCTGGGGCAGAGTCAGGGGCAGCATGAGAGGGCCTATCTCCCATCTGCCCATTCCCCAAACTGATCCTGTCAAGAGACTTACAAGCCAGCCTTGCTTCTAAAAGTGTGAGTAGTTAGTACACTGTACTACTGCACATGCAAACCTGGTGGGCCTGTTCTAAATGTGCTTTAAAATTGTATAAGTCTTGAATTTAACAAGCACAAACCCAATAAAAAAGACAAAACCCACAGCAATTTATCCTAATAACAAGTATTGTCTGTGCCTGATTTAGCTTATGCCTCCATCCCATAGAGCGCCAAAGTCATCCAAAAACTATTAAAAACACATTAAAAAGCCATACTGTTTCTTTGGGTGATAGAAACTTTCATTACAATGAACATGGCCAGTGTAGTAAATTCTGGTACAACTCCATGTTTGATTGTACAAACTGCATGTTTGATTTCTGGAAAGTAGCTTTCTGTGTTGTGAAGATATCCGTGAGCAGTCAACAAGCCAGGAGAGGTCTCAGACGCTCATGCTCTCAACTGGCTCACCTGGAGAGGGACTCTAGCGCACATGCTCTATGCCCAAAAACGTGAAAGCATGAGGAACCCCACTTAGGCTTTTTTGCAGTGAATGTGCCCAGTGAGTATCTTTCATAGGAATGAATGGGGCGCCATCTTTGAAGGCGGTATCCAGTTCTCCTTAATACATCCAAGGTGTAGACTGAGACATGAACTAGCTTGACACTTTCACGTTCATCAATTATCAATACTGTAGCTAATGTCTTAATCTCAAAAATTAAGTGATTGGTTAGTAAAATTTGGCTAGGAAGGAACATTAAATCAAACGCACCTCATCCTCTCACTCTAAAAAAAACAGCAGTGACAACACATAAAAGTCAAATCACATAGTTGGCTTTCCGTTTTATTGGATAAAGTGAACATGATGTTTTGTTAGACATAATTTTTCCACAGAAACTGTATATTGCTTTTTTCTAAAATAAACGCAACAGGCTCTTGACTCTGCGGAAACTGAGACAGTAAACTCCGGTGTCACGTCAGCATTTAAATGTAATGCATGTGCTGGTCATGTTCAAGCAAAACATCATTATTTATCTGTCATTATTTTACCACAGAAAAAGCATTTTTCATCTGTCTCTGCCAAATGGTGAACTTATTGTGATGTTAATACCACTCATACTTCCACTAAATGTCTAGGCGGTCTACAGTACAAGACTGTACTGTTTCCTTCATCTGCACAAAGGTCAGTAATAGCCAAATACAGTAAACGCAAAAACCACTGCAATACTAACATTGCAGTCTCTTATTTTGTATCTCTAACAAATCCATCACACATATTGTAAACAATCAATGTACCACCCAGCCCTTAGTGAGTGTGGTATTACATACGATTATAACATTGTGAACAAGGAGTGATATCCATTTGTGTGTAGTGAATTAACTGCGGCTGATCATTGTATATTGGTCAACCTTAGTCAACCAAAATATCATTTTCAGCGCCGTCGTAAAAAGATAAAAAAAAGTCCCTTCAATCGAAAACAAGTTTCAACTGTCAACCAGAAAAATGCGCTTACACATGCTAGCATCGTGATCATAATTCTATAGTGCCTGGACTGGATACAATTGATAATTGTCTGGACATAGTGGAATTACTTCTTGCTGTAGCAACAAATGTTTCTAAAGCCGATTTTTCTGCATGAAGATAAAGTATTTAAAAGCCAGGATGTTACACACATTTCCATGTGTGAAAGCCTATATATTCATGCCTGCCTTTCCCCACTGGGATTCCTCTACCACACCAGTGGCAGTCTGAAGGGAAGAGATACCAAATCTCTGGCCCAACAGTAAAATAATGTCACTGAGCAACAGTTTTGCTCACAAACAACCCAGGTGTCCTTAAAAGGGACAGTTCACCCCAAAATCAGAAATCCATATTTTTCATCTTACCTGTAGTGCTATTTATCCATCTAGATTGTTTTGGTGTGAGTTGCAGAGTTTTGGAGATATCTGTTGTAGAGATGTCTGCATTTTTTTAACTTAATGGGACTATATGGCACTTGGCTTGTGGTGCTAAAAGCGCCAAAAAAAAAATTTGAAAAACTCAACAGCAATGTTTCTTTCCAGAAATCATGACCCAATTATTCAAGATAATCCACAGATTTTTTTGTGAGCAGTTTCATGTAGGAACTATTTTCTGTCTACCGATACATGAAACTGATCTGTGGATTATCTTGAGTAACGGGGTCATGAATTCTGGAAACAAACAGCCGATATCTCCAAAACTCGGCAACTCACACAATCGAGATGAATAAATAGCACTACAGGTAAGAGGAAAAATATGGATTTCTGATTTTGGGGTGAACTGCCCCTTTAAGCTGCACAGTCAGCAGCAAAAAAAATTTAAATAAATGCACTGGACCAGAAATGTACTTAAATCTAGGGGAGTTGGCATTCTGTTTTTTTGTTCATTTATACAAAGTGTATAGAGGGGCAACTACTGAAGCATGAGGACATTCCTTACATGCACTGTAGGTGTGATTATGACCATTTCAGCTCTATGTCATTGAAAGTGGTGCGAGCTGCTAACCTTTTTTTTTTTTTAGATATTTAATATGGAGAGCTTCCACGTCTCTTTTTCTTTTGCCCTTGCTGTTGAAAACCCTATTTTAAAACCATTTGTTTGGCTATCACTGAAAGTCACTTGAGGTGTGTTTCAGGTCTAAAAATGGGAGATGTTCTGGGTTAAGAGTGTGAATTTCTCAGCCAAGGACAGCAGACCAGGTGCTCCCTGCAGCATTTGCAGAGCACTGGCTTGGAATATAAGAGGATGCTACTCTGTATTTCAAATAACTGGTCTACAGTGCTGAGAATAGCGCTCAAACATACATGCACAAATGATGCATCATACACACACAATCCTGTATAATGGTACAGTTTGAAATATTCATGACTGATAAGACGTTTTTTTTCAACAGTTTCAATATACAATATGGGAGTATGAACCACGCTGCTAACTGACCAACTACCACAGGAAACCTGAAGTGAGTGAAATGCCAGTAACCAGGGTCGAGTATCCTAATTTACCTTCAGTTTAAACATGTGAACTGAAAACAGCTCCATACCACTCAGATTTTAAATTGGGCCTTTTAAAATAGCAACTGTGCACAATGTACTGACATAGTGAAGTATTCCTCTGTGTTGCACCTTAAATTGCCTCCAATTGGTTTTATATCTCAGTGGTTGTTGCTACACCCACATTGCCAGCAGGCTGCATCACATTAACTCACATCGGAGCTAATTACAGGTGCTGCTGTTGTGCGTGAGCAAGATACGTAGCTACTAGACTGGTTCCAACGCAAGCTGAATTTATATGCGTCTAAAAAATCCATTCATTGATCTTCCTAGGTTGTGTGAATATTCAAAACACATGCAGGTCTCCACAGTGCGGGAACAATTGTGATAAAAACAGGTTAATCCGTATGGTGAGTGCAAGCTGAATCACACTGAGAGCAAAGAGAGACGGTGGTGAGAGGACAGATTGTGGTGCAGTGAGTGTCAGGGAGCAGAGCTTTTTTCAGAGTCATGTCAGTGGTTTCTTGATCAGCCTACGGTTAGGAGTTGTGGAGCCTGCCAGTAAGTCCAGCAAGAGGACCAGCAGGCAGCAAGGTCCCCCGCCAGCTGAGGGCAGTCGTTATGTTGATCAAAACCCTGAATACAAAGCTGTCAATACAGTATGACAGAGGGAACTCAAAAACAAACGCGCTGCAATAGACATGATAATGGACAACAAACATTTACTGAATTATTCTGGAGCACAACAAACCCCTTCGTTCTAAACAGAATAACATCCAGGTGACAGAACATGTGATTATTCAGCTAAGCTAAATTTAGCTTTAGCTGCTACATCAGCCTGACTACTTCCACCAGGCTGCTGTACTTTCCTCTGTCCCACAAAACAGATTTCAATGAAGGGTTAAAAGAGAGTGATGAAAATGATCAGTGATGCCTGGACACCAGCAGACTCTGCATTAGATGACGGCTGTTTAGACTGCACTGCAGTCTGCCAGTGCAGGAGATGAGGCTGGTGGACTGGATGTGTGCTGCTGCTGTCGTCAGGATGAATGAGGGTCTGTAGTCAACAACATTCGGAAAAAGCCTGGCAGGCATGCTACACTGGGACAGCTAGAGTCACTGTTAGCCCCACTAACTGCTAGTCTCCTCTATTGACGTAGTGTTGGATAATGCCACTGTGGCCTGCTGTGACTGAAAGATTTACGCATAACACAACAATCATGGTGGTAATCAAAGGCTCAGAGGCAATGAGGCTGGACGGGGTGAGGAATTACACACCAAGATCAGACAAAAGCTTTGGCAGTAATCTTCGCTCTCCAATCCCATTTGAATTTGCAGCTAGTCTGCCATAGCAACAAGATCTATGGATCAGTTAACAGTGGTGAGGATCTAACATCATAAACAAAGTCTGTGACACACATAAAAATGATGTCTTAAAATTCCTTCCACCAATAGAGGTTTAATAAAAGCTCTCAAAAGATTGAAAGTCACAGTGACAATGCCTCAATTTGAAGTCCGCACCTCCTGTCAGACTGATTCTCAAGTATGGGCTGAGATTGACTGCTGCGAATCAACTTCAGAGTGCCTGTGCTGGAAGACAGCCAGGTAACAACCCGGCCTGGAGTGATAAAGCTTCAGGGGAAAGTCACAGAAGCAGTTCATCGCCTTATATTTCACAATTTTGGAGGAGACTAAATTGCGCACATATCTCCTGTGGCACACTTTATCACAAGGTTAGACTGCTCAGGGATTATGTGCACACACATACACATATTTTTACTTTGTGTGGCAAATATCACCGCAGATACTGTCAGATTTGTTAATGTGAGAGCAAAGATAACCAGTGAATTAAATGGCATCACCCAATAGCACATATATAACACCCAAGTCCAGAAATTAAAGTAAATAAAGCACATAATTGTCAAATATAAAATGGGTAGGAACATGAATCATACGTTACAGTGTTGTTACACCCTCCAGAGTAAAACTTTCTTCACTTTCTCTGTCCAGTTTCCAAAGCCCGCCCTTCCCCGCGTTTCTCAGCTCGTCTCCCTAAACACATCCAGTACACAGACACATCTACACGGGTAGACACAGGCACCAGTGTCCCCAGGCACCACTGTCCAACACAGGCCTCTTTCATACCGTGGTCAGGCAAACAGCTCGAACACTGCAGGTGCTCTACATGGGTTGGGTCAGAGGGGCCATTTGGGTGGGACTTTTTTGTTGTTTTTACTCTCCTGATTCATAAACATTTCCAAGACCTGGAGAGAGTGAAGTGCTGTAAGATTGCACTTCTGTCAAAGCTATGTTGGGCTTAGATCCAGCTACAAAGAAACAAAAAAGAGAAAATAGAAATGTTGAAATTCTGCATAATGATGTTGCCCAGCAGGGTAGGCACAGTCTGAATGCTGTATACAGCATGTTCATTCATGTTTGATGAAAGCACTGGCTTCTGCCAATCCAGAGAGGAAAGCAACATCGGTACCGTGGCTTTGGGGCTTTGTGTCTTTCTCTAGTCCGTATTTAAAAATGTGCAATGTTCAAGTTTCTCCTGCAGCATAGTGTTGGGCACATGGCACACAAACAAATATGCTTGGGTGGATCACTGCCATAAAGATAAAGGGGCCAGTAGAAACAGAAACACACACACGCAAACAAATTGAGAGGAATTGAGAGGGACATGAGGGGCAGAAGTGGAAAAGTTTCACTTAAGTCAGACAATACGCTCACATCCCACTAACCCTAACTCACACACACACACACACAAAAAACATACACACATTCACAATTGATCACACAAGTCTCCCACACTCCCCTGAAAAGAAAAAATAAAGATAGATTTGGAGTCTCTCAATCTCTGAAAGAATCAAAGCAGTTAAAAAGCTCCAGTTGGCTCCCCCTTCTTCATAATATTAAAAATGTGGAGAGATAATACACACAAACACTCTCCATGAAGCACCATAACTCTCTCTTTCGCTGCCTTTTTTCTATCACCCTGCTGTATCCAAAAACATCTTTCCTGCCTTGCACTTCCTTCTCCCTCTCTGGAGAACGGTACAACCTTTACAGTGCTCGTCTCTTTATTGAGACAAGACAACAGCAGCCAGATCTCTGGTTTAGGTTTACTTAGTAGAGTCCCTTGGGATCTTCTCAACTATTAGCAGATGGTTGAGGACTGAGTACTTGGCATATCGTGGCATATCTGGTTTGGTAGCCCCCTCCTATCAGTGCACGAACCGTGTTTATTGTGCATATTTTCAGAGGGAAGCAAAGACACAGTTCTAGCTGACATCCACTCAAATGACGAGAATAGTGGGATCCGAGTTGGGACTCGACCCCCAAGAGGGGAGTTAGCATCTGAGAGTGTCAGATGCTGACAGCTAGCCTGCTGCTTCGAGCGGAGAAGTAACAGTATTGTGGCTGAGGCTTTGTGACCTTGGTTACTTCTGTGGGAGCCTCCAGGCATGTTAGTGGCAGCCCTGTGTTCCTGTGAAGGAAGAATCGCTACTGCGACTGTAGATCAGCAACACGAGCCTGGATTTTTAGCCAGGCCACGTCTTGATATCCAAATATGCAATATTCACACCAAGGTAATGAAACACACATCTACACACCTTTGGGAGTGCACACACATTCTTAGGTCTCATATTCAGTATTCAAGACTTGTCTTGAAACTTCCACACTTAATTCCACTTTTTCCTATACAGCTTCCTCTCAGTCAGGTGTAGAAATTAGTGTTGGTATCCTGAAAAACCAAGACAGAATAAGGCAGATCGCTCCATTAGTATCACAAAACTATGTGCAAGTTAATCTGCACTGAAAACAGGTTACTGTAAATAATCTCACCCTGTAGGCAGATTGATTTGCATGTTTCAGGAAAATAAGAAGGACTCTGTAACAGATTAAAAGACTAATTTACACATTTACACATCAAAGTTTTATGTTAGGCGGGACGCAGCTGGGCCCAGATTCCTAATGGTGGCAAGGATGAAACTTTGCTATTACACATTTCATGATGAACGTGTTCACTACCAGAACCCTATTTTTTGATCAACTGTGCATTTTCTGTGTGTACTTAGGAAACAGTTGGAGGTCATGTGGACGTAACGATATTTAAGTTCCCGGTCAGGCTCACACCTACTGTCAATGATGTGGCTTTGTATTAGAGCATAATGTGTCTGTGTCACAGACATCACAGAGTTGGAATCTTGATTCTTTGGTTGCTAGAAGTAGCATGAAATGTTAATGTAATCATGTAATTTAATGACTCTATGTCGTCACTTTGATGCCTGTGTTCTCCAACAGGGAATCCTCTTAACCTCTGCCTTTCAGCAAAATGCACACATCAAACTCAGATCAGCCTGAAAGCTACTAAAACCCTGATATGTCGAAGCAAACCTGCAAGGTGCAATGCAAGGCCCTCACCTGTGCAAAAAAAGCATGTTTACAACATCAGAACACTGTGTCTCTTTTTTTCTTAGGATAAGGATTAATTTCTTTCGATAAAGCTAGCTGCATCGTTTAGCACATTAGACCTATCAAAAGTAATTTCAAGTCTCACTGTGCACCTGAGACTCAAACCCTATGTGTCTAGCATGAACGCAGCTGTAGCTCTCACTCATTTCCCAGCGTATCTTTGGGTTGTTTCATAAATCACTGTCAATGTCACTTAGCCTTCTAGTCATAAACAAACACCGACTATATTTGTACCGCAAATTGGAAATTTAAAGTCTCCTTGCTGTCGCATAGAAAACCTCTTCGCAGCTAAACGTCCCATTTTCACAGGCTGGAACAAATAACCATCCAGTGCTTGCCACTGTGCAGAAGTAAATCTCTGAAATCATTTTCTGACTCACCCTATCATTAGTGTGAATAATATACTTCAAACTTCCAGGCACTGACACAGCTATCTCAGAAGAGAATTAGTAGCAAAAGAACATAACCTTGTTAACAAATAATGAGCAGAAATGCCATAAAGACTAATAAAATGTGTAGGCGCACTATGGATTGAGCATCGGTCTTCATTTGAGACGAGTATTTGCAGAGGACAGCGACACTTAAAAAACCCATAATAGCACTTAGGCTTGGGTGCAAAACGGGAAATTCGAGCCACAACCTTCTGTGACTGCCTCTTTCACAGGAAGAGGCGGTGAATGTTTGATTCTAAACCCAGGCTCTGAGCTTTCTGTCAAGACTCTGCATTGACTCAGTATAAAAATGCAGCGTTTAGGGAAGCTGCCCATGCGAGAAATTTGTTAATTAACAGTGTGCCCGACTCAACACTTTCTGTGGTGAATGGAACTCATATCTAAATTGTTACTTACAAATCTTTCACAGAATGATTATGAGCTATTTTTCTACTTTTCTGACTGACTGAACATTTCAGCAGAACAGTATAAGCCTACTGAACGCTTGCTACATAGTTAGAAGCGTTATATAATATACCAGCCACAAGAGTACACTTGAATCTGGGATGTAGAGCAAGTGGAGAACTGCTGAATGTGAATGATGGGATGGCAGGTAGTTCGACCAGCTGCTAAAACATTGCTTTATATTAGGGCTAGGTGATAATTCAATGTTATGATGGAATGGCATCATGATTGTCCCTCATCCTGCCTTATCTACCTCTGCTTCAGTTAGTGAGCTTCTACCATTTCTAGAAATGTATAATGATAACTTTCAAGAGAGTAGGCGGGTTTCCTATTGTGGAAAAAAAGTGAGAACACTAGCACTTCTTCCACAGAACATGGCTCAGAAAGAAACTGGTGTCTCTGCTTTTTCTATTTCTTCCTGTGTGACAACTGAGTGTCACTGCAATGTGGCAAGTCTAGAAAGAAACCCCCTTTTCTTTAATTTTGCAGAACTGAATCAACTGACATAGTTTAGCTAGTTGGACATGATCTATCCCGCTAGCTGAACTGGAAATAATATACTGGGCAGAATCCTCCTCTTTACATTTTGGAATAAGAAAAATAAACCACTAATGAAAGCCAGAAATGCTGGGCACATTACCAGCAACGGCAAAAAACAACAACGAAATGTTTTTTTCTGTACTATGCACCACACCTTTAGACCACATTTCAAACAAATGCTGTGTGTGAAAAATTTGTTGTGGGGGAAGCGTATGCCAATGTAAAATTCATCTTGCCGTTCTCTGCTCAGTTGTGAGACCAAAATACTCTTAATTGCTCTTTTGCAAAGCTAGCTGATGGAACGAAAGCACCAGGGAGCCAATAACATAAAGCAGCTGACCTAAACACTGGGAGGCACCATAACTCCATCCCATGCTCCACTGGCTAGGTCATTGGATGCTGTTAGAGTAAAATTATGTACCTTAATTAAACTGTCTCTCTATATTCTCTATAATTATCTCTGTGTTGAAGCAATAGACAATAATGCAAGTATACGTTTATTATATTAGCTTTCATAATGACGCACATTCACTGTATCTAAATAATGTATATAATAATGACAATGATACACAGGCTCTACATTGTGTTTTACTCCAAACCTTCACTAAGATGTTTACCTACAACACTTTACACATAATCTCTAAAGTCGGGTTTATGGTACACTGTAAAGTACCAGCTTGAACTTTTGAATTTGTGTGAGGGTTTGAAGGCCCCACTGGCGGGCTGCATGCCTGCGGAGAGCAGCGAGAATCAACTACAGCTGACAGGTTGCAGTCGAGATTGGCAGATTGCTGTAGTCATGAGGTCTTAGGGGTCAGCATGTGGGGAAATAACAGGAAGACACAGTAGCTTTTCCCATCAAGAGCAGTCAGGAGCAGACTTGAACATGCCCGTGTCACTCTAAAACTATACAGCTACTCTATCTAAGTATCAAGCCTCCCTGACGGTCATACTGGGCGTAATTATTAAATACAACTTGGACAGAAGTGGATGATATGATGCATTTGTAACCGATAATAATGTAGAAGACTGTGCTGACGCTGACAATAGTGACATTGAAATGTTAATAATTATATAAAGTGATAGCCAGGGTTGGACTGATTAGCTTATATATATTTTTGGTCTAACATTGGCTTTGGTGGATATGAGATATTGGATCAGTGTAGTGAAGTTGCTCCTTGACTACAGCCAAATACAACGACATTTTATTTTCTGGAGCTTAATTTTTTTGATTATGTATTTGGAAAGAAATGTTTCATTGAAAGGAACCAATAGTTGCCCAGCCAGCGTGCTGGATCACTTAGTTTGGGTTTCAATGGCAAGTTAGTTACCCATGATAGTCTTGTAATAGCCTGAGAGCAGCTGTATACTGACAACAAGAATACAATTGTGAAAGTAAATACTTATATTTCAATGATTAAATAGAAGATGACTAAATATAGAATGAGATATTTTTTAGCTGTGGAAGTATTAAGACTGGCATCAAACCTCAAAAAGCCACCAGTGTGGTAACAATCAACAGTACTGTAAGTGAGTCTTTGTTTCAGAGGAAAGACACTGCGTGGCATCTGGTGGTGATCATGGATTATAGTGCTGTGATGAAAAAATAAGCATGATTACTAACGCAGGGTAATGGACAGAAAATCTGCCCACGGATTAAATATATCCATACCCCTGGAGCAGCAAAAATGCCCTGGACACTATAAATCCTTTGTTATCAAAACTGTTACCAGAGGACATTGCTTTTAACCTTCCTTACTAACTGCACTACCTGGCCTGCAGTTGTTACAACGTTGTAATTATCTTCAATGTGGGCGAGAAGAGAAGAAGGAAAGAGAAGAGAAGACTTAACGTTAATGTTGTCCATTTATTTAAGTATTTCATGCATAAATGCCAAACATTCCCTAATTCCAGCCTCACAATGTTGAGAATTAACGCTAGCTAGCTGCTTTTCTTTGTCTTAAACTGGATATCTTCGGGGTTTGGACTGCTGTTAGAACAAAACAAAGCAATCTGATGGCATCATCTTGGGCTTTAGGGCATTTTTTCACTCTCATCTGAGCGTTTATAACTAACGTTAGTCCAAACGAGTAATCGAGAAAATAATGGGCAGATTAATCGATAGAGATCGTCAGTTAACGTTATAGTGCTGACGAATGTTAACGTTAACGTTAACTGTTATTCTGTTGTCATACCGTTACACAGTAACGTTAGTTTCAGAGCAACATTTCCCTGCGTTTAGCACAACAAAGACATAACGTTAGTGACGGCAAGTGGAGGAGCAAAGTGATAAGACTTATTGTTGTTAACGGTCTCCTATTGGGAAGACTTTCACACCAGGTAAACAATTCATGGCCGAAATGATAAGCCTAACGATAAATCACAAAACCAGGTAACGATAACGCTAAGGATAGGGACCATTATTGAGGCAGATCAAAGAAACACAAGAAAAAAGAAGACGTTGGGCCACTTACTCGAACGTAAATAGCCGTTGAAAACGTTATTCTACCGTTACTGCGTATTTGATGTCAACCGTTAAATAGCCTCTAAATAGTTATTAGTAATTGACAATGTAAGCTAGCTATCGACCCTGTAAATCACAGCAAGGGGTCAAACATCATTTAGGGAAAAGAAGATGCCGTTATAGCCTGCTGTCATAACGTTACGCAGAACAGAGGCAAAACATCTTGGCGTTTACAACAAAGACGAACCGACTCACCATAGTAAGGGGAGGGGATGTCCGTCTTTCTAGCCATGGCACTTCGTAGGACAGATGCAGCACCGACGTCTTGGTTTTGGAGACCGCATATGAGAGTCGAGGTGAACCGCAGTTATTTTGATGCCTTTCAGCGGTCCCGTCGAGAAACAAGCACAGGAACCCGGAGAGGTCCTGGTCTCTTGGAGGATGCTTCGGCCACGCAGCTGAGCGTCAGTCGTGTTTACAGCGCGACGTCATTAATGATTCCAAAACGGTCTTAAAGGGGACGCTGTGCGCCGTGGCCGCTGCTGCGGAGCGTCATGCTTCCCTTTGTTAGGGTGTGATTTAAAGCACAAACCCACGTACGGTTTGTCAGCTCCCACGAACATGTGTAGGATTTATATCAACGATGCTAGAGAACGGAGGGATGCGTACACTGCCTGTGTCTACAAGAAGGGTGGTGATTTCCAACTTGCTTTTTTTGGTTGATTAATAATACAGCCAACATTGCAGGTAGTATTTTTTGGGTGGCAGTGACATCTCTGTCCACAGTGAGGCTTCCGGTGGAGAAACACTGACCCCAGCTGGGTTTTCTATGATAATGCAAATATTTTTTTGCTTGTATATCACTTTTAATTTAAACAGAAGCATTAATGTGTCTTCATATACTGATCGAGAGGATGCATGAAAAGGGAGGGTATCAACTCTTTCAAGGCATATACCTCCGGTGCAGGTGAAGTCATCATGCAGGCTATAATTAATGTTGAAATGTTTTTTTTTAAAGTCAGGTGACTTTTGTCGGGGTCTAAAGTCATCACATTTGTGACTCAAGTCTGAGTCAAGTCAAAATCATGACTTCACTTCACACATTTGGGAAAAACACTTCATTAGAAGTTTCGGTAAAGGTCCTGCACATCCACACAGGCGTTTCCACTTATTCTGGCTGATTAGTTTGAAGTTGGGTGGAACTATGCTGGAATCTCATTTCACCAATATTCATGAACTAATAATAATGATGAAGGTGTAACTTCTCCCATCCTAACGGGTGCAACAAAACTAACAGGAGGGTCAGAGATATGTAACTCAAGCCTAGTCCCACGTGGTCCTGAGAGGAGTCTTATTAGGCAAAAATAAGTGAAAACACCTGTGTGTGTAGTCCATGCATGTGTAGGGAATTTAAAGTACAGGTACAGAAAAGAAAATATTACATACATAGAGTGCATATCCATATTCTAAATCCAGCATTATTTCATTTGTGTATTGTTGGGTAATTTAAACATTTCAAGAGTTATATATTTTGCAGGTATATAATTGTTCTATATATATTGTTCAAAGTAAACGTAGAAAAACTACAACTTTTCACATTGGAAATGAAGTAATAGTATTAATTGAGAAAACAAAAATGCTCAAGAAGAGAACTAAATCATGTTCTTCAGCGTGTGCTTTCCATATTTGCACTCCCACAGGGACACCCATTGATTATGGGTTTTGAGAATCCACTATAGTGACTGTAACCAGGAAGTGGCAGCAGAGACTGGAAATCATCTACAATAACTGGGATGATCCAAGAGCTGCAGGGGGAGATTTTCATACAGTATTAACAAAGTAAGATCAAGATAGAAGCATCCAAAGGGATTCAACCTGGATGTTACCTGAATGTTAATTGCACATCACCAAACATTATCCCTTGTTAATGAGAGAATATTTAAAACTTTAATATTTCATGCATTTATATATAACATTGGATTAGAAATGGGACAGGCAATTTGTATTACACGCTGGCATCATGTCTCTTTTAGTGCTCTGTGAACGAAAGTAGACGAAAAGAGCTCAGGTCGCCAAAGGCCAGTCATTAAGAAGGAATTGACTTCCCCCGGGACAGATCATAAGTTCATGTGGCAGGATCACTGCCAGTAGCACAAGGGGAGAATCAGAATCACATTATTGCCAAGTGCAAAAACAGTCAATGTAGAACAATTTGTCTTTGTGACACAGGTATAAGTCAGTGGTTTTCAACCTTTTATGGCCTAGAACTATTCCTACAGATCTACTAGATCCTACAGAGACCCCCTGGTGTGTCTGATGCAAAAGGTTGTAAAACAACATCACATCATGCAAAGGATTGTTTCTCAGTCCTATGTTTTTAAGGGAATTTTTGTATAATATATCTTTCTTTTTATCAACATCTGATGCAGTTGGGTTTTGAAGCTATAAATAGATTGATACCACACCCTATATTTTTATAGCTCAGTTGGAAACATACTGTCAACATGCTGTTGTGTGCATCCCTACATTATTACAAATAAATAGTGTTGGTGTATTATGTATTTACATGTGCAAACCTTCAAGAATTAGTAAGTTGAAAGAGAAAATAGGTTGATAGAGTTGGGGAACTTGTTATCTATCTGTCTATGTTCTTTTTTCAACTAATTTCCATTTTTTAATGAACGGGGCAGAACTATACACCATTATATTACAAGGTCAAGCAACATATGTGGTCATTGCCAGCAGTGGGAAGGTTCACTAATCCTGCAAGGACTGAACAAGGACAATAACACATGTCATAGGTGAATTGTGTTCCTCTCTAAGAATAACTGTATTTTCCAGAGTTACCAGCCCATCTGGTTGTCATTCAGTGAAAATGACGGATGCCAACAGCTTGTTAATTACATAATCGAGAGGGTGCACAACAATTTCATTCTTTCTTTCAATTTATTTCTCTGTGGCAGTTTGCAGTTTGGATAAGGAGAAAGCTTTTTTTTTTATAATCAGAGGCAGAAAGAGATGCTCTCAACACAATCATCCTTTTTCTTTTTCATTCAGTGGTTACAATCGCTTCAGTTGCAATCAACCCTGCGGACTCCTAAACATTTAAATCCCCCCAAGTCCAATCATAAAGAAAGAGATTCAGTAACACTGTACAGCCATAACAGCACCGTGTAAATGAGCAGCAGAGATACAGAGCTAGGGCACTAGGTGATAGGAAGTCTTTTTTTCCAAATCAATTGAATAAACACAACAATTCTGAGAAACATATATTGCACAGTGGGTAACAGGAAATTGCATCTGTGATTGGTAGGGTTGCCAGCCGATGACTCAATGATGTGTCTGTAAGCGGAGACAATTTGCAAAGAAAATGAAGATGGTTTATCTCTTGGGCCCTGAAATGCTGGACATAAAGCTTGTGTCTATCTCCCAAGGCTCTCTTTTTACACTTGTGTCAAAGCTAAAGTGCACAATATTTGTCTGGACTGGAGAATACAATAACATTTCACCACACCACCACTCCACTTTTGTTTTCTGCAGGTCCATTAGAGATTTACATATACTGGTATAACAGTTAGATTGATGCATACTGTTTATTGGGCTAATATTTCCTTTTTTAATAAATTGGTCCAGTTTCTACTCTCTCTTGCTTAGCAGTCTTTTAAAATGCACAACATCAAAATGCATTTATATTCACAGTACATACAATGGTGAAATTGCTCTTTTTGAGTTTTTTTCTGCCCTGCCAACTAGACAATTCTAATGAAGATAATATATTATTTTGTATCTTTTGCCATTAAACTGATAAAATTCACGTAAAGATTCAGTGCATCATACTGACTATTAAAACTGCTTCAGTTCTGAGATGTCCCTACTGGTATAAACCTGTATTTTGTGTGCAAAAATAAACTGAACCAAACTTCCATATTCATCAAGCATCTGACAGCCTAGTATCACATATATTGTCTCACTGTAACAGCAGTTTAACATAAACAGCTTTGTAAGTTGGGAACGTACTCACAGTCCCTTGACTTTTAGTCTTGGTTTGGTTTCTTTACAGACACTAAAAGGCATCTACTTTTAAAGTTGGGAACACTGTAATGAGTAAAAACAAACTGCTTTTGGCACAGCAAACAGAGCAGATTATTTCACACTTATATTGTATTTGGCTCAGCATAGACAGGCAGCCGTCTGGCGCCTCACTGGAAAGGTTGTTGGAGTTAATTAAAAAAGGTTTTGTTCCACAGACATTTGCCTTGCCCTTGTGTGTGTGTTGTGTGTGTTCCCCGGAGTTGTGTTTTGAGATGCATTTGAGACCTCAGGGACACCTCTAATCAAAACACACAGACTGCCAGACACCTAATCCTCTGAATTCATGATGACGAGGTCCATTATGAGGCGCTGCTTCTCAGTGATTCAGGTAATTTGGTGATTAAAATTATTCTACTAATGACATGCCCATATGGTGTCAAAGAAAACCGTGAAGAGGTAGAAAAATGGGGAAAGTCATTTTAAAAAACATGTGAATGTTAAATATGGCATATCTTTTGGAAAAAAAATCAACATTCCTACAATGTTACCAGTGTCTGAGTTTTATATATGTATGATATGTATTATGTATTACCCATTACACTGATCTTAACAGAGCGCAGTGAGTCATGAGATATTAGACTATTTCCATCAGTTTCACAGCTATTCTACAAGAGTGGAACTAAGCTGGCTTTGACTGTAACAAGAGCTTAAAGAAATGACAGCGTTATCTCCACTTTAGCAACCTCACACAGGGGTCCATTTGTATGCAGTACTGAGTTTAAAGTTTTATTGATTTCCGTCAAACCAACAAATGAGCTGGGTCTATAACAGGTTCTATTTGAGAGCTGTTGTCCTCAGAAGCTAGGATCAGTAGATAACGGTTTTAACTGTTACAAAGGCTAAATTAAAGACTCAAGTTGATCAAAACATTGTGCATAGGACACCCAAACTTTGGAACAATTACACTCATTTAGCAATAGATCAGTTTTTAAAAGCCACATGAAAATTCATTTGTTGGTTTAGCAATCAATTAAACTTTTGTGTTGTTCTGTATGTACTATACTGTGTGTTTTTATTATCTTATTTTGAAGCACTTTGTATGAGACAAATGCTGTAGAAATAACATGTTCCTGATTTCCATTCAATGAACTTTCTTTCATGGCGATATTACATGCTTTCCTGATGTGTTTGTGCTGCTGAGCCCTGGTTGTCACCCGTTTTTGGCTTGTGACCCTTTATGACCAAGCACTGCCCATTCAGGCCCCCTCGTCATTATGTCTAGAAGCTCAACCAAAGAGTGACGTGCTCTTCTTAGATTGTTTCATTTTAAATGCTTTTAGGGGGAAAATGCTCCAGTATTTCACAAAACAAGCTTTGTTTTGAAAAAATATCCCTTTGTGCAGCAGAAATTAATTTTATTCTTCTTGCCTATGTTGTTAATCATCATGTGACCCCATTTGGTGTACTGAACCCCAGACTGGTTATCACTAACTGACTAGAGATAATCTAATGTCACCAAGTCATATTTTACAATGTAATGATGGAATCTCATCGTTATATTACATTATATTATATTGTCTTGTATCACTATAGCCTGCTTCATTAGTTATTCTTGCTTCACATGGTGTGGTCTCATATTGTATTATATTGCATTATATCATACATTGCACTGCATTTGTTGTGTTATCTTGTGTCTACTTGTATCACATCATGTTCTGTATGAATCACAGTGCCTGGCTTTCAGATAGGAAGCTAACTAGTCTAAAAAGGCAATTGCATAAACTTGTGTAAATCTGGGCCAAAAACATAAAAGGGAAGACATGCTTTTCCCACTGTAGCTTTTAAGTAGGCTACCCTGATTTTTCTTACTGCATCTGTTCTGACCGTGATTCTGGTGTTGTTTTTTAGATGAATTACTTACAAAGCCAACAGATACATTTCAGTCTGTAAAGTGAGACATGCTGATGAATGAGTGGAGCGACACATTAGAAAATGATCACAATGATGAGAGGGCATCTATAAAAAGGCTCATTCCCCATTTCTAAGCACCTCCTGACTAGATTACAGCCTCCAGCAAATCTGTCTCCCACGAGGAGGTTGCTGTGACAAATGAGAATTTTTTTTTCCCTGTCCTTAAATGGGATGTCCCAAAATCTACTTGAATGACAAAAAAATGGTGATGCACTGTACCAAGAATAGTTGTCGGTATATTCTGTATTATCACTAATACCCCTTTAAGAACTATAGTAATCTTATCATAACTTTCAGCGCGATGCAATACAACTACAAAACAGACAAGATAAGGAAACTAAATGAAATATTTTATATTTTCTCAATATCTGAAGCACATTTTATGAAACACTGTTACTCTTCAGAAAACATGAAATGCAACTGTAACAGTGTGCAGCACATGACTGCATTGGACCTACAAAAGGCTGTCCATCACTCAAAACATTTAACTCATGTTGACATTAAAATAATTATCATCAGCCAGTGAGTCAGTGCTACCAAATGAAGTTTCCTTTAACACTGTGTAACTCAAGACATCTAAGAATGTGTGACAATATGAAAGGCCACTAAAATTGTGTTTCATTTCATTTCTTATTACAATTATCGTCATATTGTGCGTTTTCAATGAAAGTTATTTTAGAGAATTGTCTGTCAATGATCACCTTTGTAGTTAAAATACAGTTAGCACATTCCAGAAACAAATATGGGAAACATAAAATATACAATGGAAGCTCTGGTAGCATTGTACAGTAAAGAGAAACATCATAAATTAATGTAATTTAGGAACTATTGTAGGAATAAATAAAAAACTAAATGTAAAATGTCCAGCACTTCATCTACCTCACATGTGATAGCTGTGGTGAAAACATATGCACCACTCATTGCTCCCAGCAGAGACATATGGTCATAAGGATAACCCAACACCTGCCATCTCAATGAAGAATAGAAATCCTCAGTTGGATTGAAAATATGGGGAGTAGGGTGGGAGAAGCTCCATTACAAAAACAGTGGTGAACTATACAAAACTTAAATGTTTGAAAGGTTATGATGCTTCGATAGACAAAGATTTGGATGTGAGGATTTACACAATGGGCAAATTGATCACACTGAATACATTTCACTAGAGAAACAGTCTTACCCATTGTGATCACTCAAACTGAATGCATCACTGGGTCATTTGAACTGGGCATAACTGTGAGTCTGTATGAAAACGGTGAAATTTACTGTTGTGAGAAAATGAGCTATTTCACACTGTGTGTTGACAACTGCCATTAATGGTGCCAAGAAAAGGCTGAAAAGGAATATTTTTGTAAATTGATATAGATACAGACATAGGCTACATATACATACAAATGCTTAATATAAACACACATTTGAGAACCACAGAGCCCAAATAATAGTGAATAGGAGTGTTACTGCGTGTTGCACATTATCATAATGTTACGTATGTAATTACCATCTCACGAACCCCCAGTGAACCCTGCAACAGAGGTAATCAGGGAAACCGAGTTGTTTAGGACCACGAGGAGCGCAGAGTTGACTGAAAGCGTCCCTGTAGAGGAGAGCATGGGAAAAGAGTAGCGGAGCGTCGTTTTCTTCCGCTGCGCGCTGATCCCAGCTCTGCTGCCGCTCAGGTGTTGCATGTTGAAGAGTCCCGACGCTCTGTGAGAGAGCCCTGGCACCGATAGGATGAAGGCTCGTTGTGCGGCTGGAAACGAGGGGAAATGAAGATGAAGATAAGAGTGGTAATTATGAATGAGACCCGCAGGAAACATCACTGTAATGCTCCTTTGTGGGGGGACTTCAGTGTTTTTGGTGCTCAGAAGTGAGTTACAGGCTGAGCGGTGTCATTATATAGTCTACTATGACCTAATTGCACTTTGTGGTATCTTATTTTCATCTTTTACAGTAAATGCATCTTATTCCAATTAATATAATAATAATCCTATATAGGAGCGCAAGATTGTTTCTTTTTCTGCAGGGGAGGGGGAGTACTAATTATGAAACACGTTTGACTAGCCGAGTGCTATTTTTGCACCGCTCTTTAAAACATGTTGCCCTGTTGATGGCACATTTGAGTGGCACAGCTGACATTTCATTTGCACCCTTGCACGTGGAAAGAGCAGCTGTTATGCTTGTGTTGACTCTGCTTTGAAAGCTGACATTTAATTAGCAGTGAATTCTTGACCAAAAACGTAGCTCTTGTCCGGAAAGCCTGTTTTCTAAAGCAAGAGCTCTGAAGCCATGTTGTTTTTAATGGTGTTTTTCAACTTTCATGTGTCTCTCCAGTGCCATGGGGTTAGTGGCATCATCGTCGTCACCATGGTTACCAGTTTCATGTTGGTGTACAACAGCAGCTCTGGTGACAGATCATCGTCCTCTTCCTCGTCATCACCATCATTGTCCCACCGTTCAGATGGTCCTGTTCCATCCACGAAAAAGCCAGAGAGCCCACGGAGACTCCCAATACCAACACTTGAGGGGTACACAGGTGTCATGGATCATAAGGTAAATATGCACCATCTGTGCACTGGGAGACGATTTCATCGACATTGATGATGTTGCTGATTACTGATTCTTCCTTTGAAACATTCAAATAGTCATGTTATTTCATGTACAAACTATGGAATAATATCTAATTCCCATAAAAGCTACCAAGAGGACCAGAAGGAAGAAGAAAATTATTATTAAACAGGGCCTAGATGTCATTATTTTTGGATGTCAGTTTGTCTTCTTTGAAAAGTAAAAAAAGCCACCACAGAGACATCGTTTAAAGCTCAGCCTGGTTGTGTGTTCCAAATAAAATCAATGGCAGTGTTTGGGATCAGGTGGCAGGATCAGGTTGTTGTCAGTGCATTAGGTGCCTGCATGGTGAGGGGAATGGGATTTGGGGGAATAGCATTACTGGCAGGTTTTGGAAGAAGCACATGGAGGCCAGCAGTGGAGACATGAGTGACAAGGACAGCAACGCATGGGTATTCGTCGTACTAAACTGAAGAGAAAAACTGCAGAAAAAGGAGCAGGAAAGTCACTTTAAATATATTTTTATTGTCTGGGATGTGCGACTGACAAATTTAGCTCGAAACACTGACTGCATTACACACAGTGGCTGTCCTTAACATGACAGTAGTGCCTTTATTCTCCTGCCATTCTACAGCAAGCAATTTGAATTCACTCACCACATTTTAACATATTTGTGTGTGACATATTTGTGACAGAAGTATTGAGCACTTAGCCCTCGGAAAGAACAGTGATTGCTGTGGCACCTTTGTACATATGTAATTCGAACTGCACCTAATCTGTATTCTGTTGTCATCCAGGTAAAGCAGAGAGACTAGCATGTAAATGTAGAGTTCAGGTATACACTGAAAATGGCTTTTTGAAGCTTCGGGTGCTGCCCTGGTTTCAGGGAGAGCTGAAAAATCCTCGTTTGACTTGTGAACTACATTATGTATTTCTCCGGCTCAATCTGACGTCCAGGTTTTTCACTTTGGGTAATACATTGATTATTGGCATTTTTGAGATCTCTTTTTTTAATGTTTTTAAGGCAGTGCCCTGTTTTTAGCGATAACAGTAAAGTTTTTTAAATGTTGTAATTGAAATTGTGTAGCAGTTTCTGTTAATGATGAAAAGCTTCAAAATGAAATAGGAGTTTATTGCAGTTTTATTTCCCCCTGTAAGGCTGTAACAATATCAGTTAATCTCTTAAACGCTAAACTCAAAAGCTGAACTTGCAGTGTACCATCTCTAAATCCTCTCTGTAGTTTCTTGATTCATAATTAATGTGTCCACCATGAAATATTTAGCAACAAAAGCACTTAAAGCAGGATAGATTTCTATTAGAATGGCTACTCAAGACATCACCGCTGTGAAGTCTTTTGGTCATATAAGCGCCACAGTCAGTATTATTGTAATACAGAGGTCTATCATTCAGACCCAGCATGGTGTTACAGACAGCTCATTCAGATAGATAGATCATTCAGACAGTGTCGTGTCTCCCCCCAGTGAGGAAGATACGCAGCGAGACACAGCAGAGTGGAAAGGACGTTGCGTTGCTTAGGCAGCACTTGGAAGTAGAGGAATTGGAGGTGAAAAAAGTGTTGATTACAGTTCACCTTTCAGTTATTAATGATCAGTGACATGAGAGTGACTTTGGTTTGGGGAGAGGTTTGATCAAGCTGAGACTTCCTGGACCCGTCTCTGTTTCTTAAATGAGCCAGATTCTACATTCAGGGCTCCTCTGAGATGTCCTCATCAGATCCCTTTAAAGGCAATGAAAAAGCCCTCCTCCATGGGGGCTTCCAGCTCTACACCCTCCGACAGAGCCGGGGAATGACTAACCAGAGCAGACCTGCTGTAGAATCTGTGGAGTGGGTGGATCAGTCTGTACTGCTCCCTGCATGGTCATCTGAGGTCTGATGCTGCTGGAGGGAATCTTGGCTTTGACACAAGCACACGCATACACACACAGAGTTACACACACATTCACACAGCCCTGGTGCATGCATGCAGAAAACCCCCATGCATAATGCCCAGAAACCTTGTTAAAATTTTACACCCTCATCAGAGCCAGGGATGCTTGAAAATGTGAGGAGAGCTCTATCTAATGTGCCTGCTAGACTCTGTTTATGGCCCGTATTAACTTATGTGCATATCTTGTTTGAATGGGATGTGATTTCACTACGGTGGGTGCTGGTCTGTGGCTACATCGCTCATTTCTGTCTCACCCAAGAGGTCGCAAAACACCCAGCACACATTAATCACTAAGTCCGTGCTGCTTCATGTGGCTGAGGGTTAACGGCTAGACATTTGGCTTTTCCTTCAGTCCTTTCAGTGCTTATTGTTGATATGAAAACGTCAAAGCAGCAGTGTTGAGACGCAAAATCTATACACTGTGAGATCAGACTTCAAAGTTATAGTGCACATTTATGCAGGATATTTTGAGCAACTGGCTCAGTGTTCATTATGTTCCTCTGTGTCTGCCTTCTGCAGTGTCTGCAGGTTTTTGTGAGCTGTCCTCCTCTTGTATGTATTTCTTTACTTTGACAAGCTACAGTCATTATTAGGGCAGCAGAGTTGAATAGACTCTTTCAAATACACACACACGTTTGAATTTGAACACCTAAATATACAGCCGCTCCTTCATTTTTCTTCTCTCCCTATCTGATATTTTGCCGATTCCAGTTAAAGAGATGTTGACCTTTGAAGAACTGTCAGCAGAATCAATCTACATTGGCCTTTATACACTCTAATCACAAAGCCTGTGTGAGAGCATGAATGTGGATTGTGTGCCTGTGCCAGTTTATGTTGTACCTACTTATTATGGGTAATACCTTTCTGTGCTCAGACAGCCTTTAATGCAGTCAGCCTTGGAGAAATAGGTGTCATTAGAAAGCCAGTTATGCAAGGAATTCTCCTATCTACACTAACCCTTTCTAACAAACAATTTAGACTGTCTTAAACAGTACTGTAGGTTAATGAGTGGCGGTAATATCATCAAAGACTTCCATTGTCTTCCTCAAATGTAAGTCGCTTTGGATAAAAGCGTCTGCTAAATGACTAAATGTAAATGTAAATGTAAATGTATTACTGTACAGCTTATGAATTCCCAGAATATGCAAATTCAGGTGTCAACCTCAAAGTGAAGTTACATAGCCAAATTTTTGGTTAACATGTGATCTGTATCTGGATAATGAAATCTGATCCATAGGGTTATGCATTTACATCTGTTGTTAGAGTGGTGATTTTATGCCCATATTCAGGTTCATAATTTTATTTTGGGGTTGTACCAGAATAGGTTTACAATAAAAACACCAAATGTTTGTCATACTGCACATTGCTGCAGCACCTCTTATCAACCTGTGTCTTGAATGCTCTGTTTTACCTACCGAGTGAGGCATTCTGCATCTGTTCAATCTTTTGGGAGTTGCACATGCACAATACCTAGGTAAAGGCTTACTAGCTAATCAGAAGCAGAGTAGGGCGGGTCCTGATGAGCAAGGTAGTGTGATCCAAAGAAAAGCCGGTTCATCCGGTAACTAGACATATCAAGTAACCGTAACATAGCAGCCAGTATTAGTTAGCGTTACTCATAAATCCACATTCCATCACAACAGCGTTGTTCCATTTCTTGAAATACACAACCCATGGCCATATTTCAACACAACTTCAGGTAAAAATGGGCCTGCAGGTGATTATCTAAACCACATGAACAAACTAGCAACCCACAACTCCGTACTTGAACACCAGGTAAAGGCTACATTGCCTTGCTAATTGAATTGAATCCACAACTAATAAAGCATACTAATAGGTCGTGATTCTGAATCTCCAGATTGGCCAAACAGAGTCGAGTGGTTAGCTGACTCAATAAAACCGCACGCCCACGTACGAGGCTATAGTCCTCACCGCAGGGACCCGGGTTCGGCGCCGACCCGTGGCAAGCTTTGCTGCATGTCATCCCCCCTCTCTGTCTCCCACATTTCCTGTCTCTCTTTGGCTGTCAGAGAAAAGTCCGAAAAAAAAAATTAAAAAAAATAAAATAAAGAGTTTAACCACTGACTCCTCAAATCGTCCTTTGGAAGTTTCCAATCGAACTCATCCTCTCCTCGACATGGTGATAACACACACTGAACTATTCTCTAAGTAGCTTGGTTTGAGGGCATGGCAGAACCTTTTTGAGGTAATAGACTTAGGGAAGTAAAGGCTGGCATACTGTTTTTAAGCAGTTCCAGAGCCATGTTTTCTGTGAGAGAGGGTAACTGCTTTTGGGGTGGACTTTGGGCTTTTTCACTTTGCAAACCTATTAAATGTACAAAAAAGATAAACAACACAGTAAAGAAAAGGGGAAAAGCCAAAAAGCATAATATGACCTCTTTAAAATGCGTTCTTGCGATTGTGCCCATTGGGATAAGATCTCACGTGCCACTAATGAGGTTACCTCTTCTGAGATGCAGCCCTTCCCCTTCTCTCTGTCTGAGTTTGACTGGATGAAGAAGAAGAAGAAGACAGGCGCCTTGATTATCTTGCCTTTATTACCTCAAATTGAAAACAGAACAAGTTTAGGATTGTGGCTTGAATGTGTGTCACCAGGAGGAGCTTAATGAGATGTCAACTGTCAGGAGGATTTCGGAGTAATTAATTGGTATCTGAGAAAAGAAAGCAGCGCTGATCATTCAGCCCTCACACCACACAACAAGTGCCACTTAATCCCTCTCTGCTCTGCTAATTCTGTGCACTTTAGAAAGTGTAAAGTTGCTGTTATTATAATGATCAACATCTTAATAATTTGTGCCACTGTAAGCAAATACAGCTGAGTCTTCATGTTCGCCCACCACTACTCATATCGGAGGATGTTTGACATTAATAAGGTTTGAGATATTCTATATTTTTCATGTTGTCAACCAATCCCATTAGATAAATTGATACTCCCAAAAAGTATTGTATGTGTAGCCAAAGCCTAATATACCTGATTCCTCTGTGCCACAGATCTCTGTTGTTGTCCAAAAACTATTAAAATGAATGGGCCTCACCGTTGCACTGGGTGACATGTTTCTTCATTATGATGAACATGGGAACCGTAGTTTAGTCAACCTCACATACGTCAATCTTTCGGAGATAAATACCAAACCCGCTGCTGAAAATAGTCCCCGACAAATGCACTATTTAGTCCTGTTTGAGTAACTTTGGTGAAAGAATACTATGTTTCTCTGTTATTTAGCCCTTTTAAAACATGGTAGTTTATTTTGTGACCTATTTCTAAAGATGTGTGTCTCTGATAGAACAAATGGTTCTGGGGACAAGGTGGGGAAGTCAGAAAGTACTGAGATTTGGACTGTGACACATTGTGTGAAAAATCAATCAAAATTAATTCAATTCAAAGGGCTTTATTGGCATGAAAGTTTCAAGAACAATGTTGCCATCACAATTGCTAGACAGCACACAATAACTCTTTTACGCATTCATTTTTCCCTATACCACCTATAGTTTACTCTATAGTGAGCAGGTCATTGAGATGTAGGACACTAATAAATCATCATCATCTCAAATCAGGACCACTGTGGAAATTTTAACTGTTAGTGTATCATGATTCAATTATATGCATAACACTTTGTGTTATATGGTTTTATAGTTTGTTTTATTTAGTTGTCCACGTGCCATGTTGGATTGAATTTGTGTCTTTCATTTTGGCTTAGTTTTTTCTTTGTTTTCATTTGTTTTGTTTGTGAATATGTGGATATGTGTGTGTAGATTTTTTTATGACCAAACCAAACCAAACCAATCATCACTTTGCATCATCACTGCAGGCGTAGGCTCCCACAGTGGTAATTTTTGCATCTATAAAACGTGAAGCACTGCATTGCTTGATTGTTAGCAGAAAATTGTGTACATGGCATGGACACTAGTTTTTCTGTTCCATTTTGACAATTTTTGAAGGCACCATATTGTGCATACATTTTACTCTCAGAACTCTGCGACTTAATAAATACTGTACTATGTATGTACTAGGTATGTGCTACTGTACTATACTTTACTTTGAAGTAAATGGGGAGTGATGTCAGACAAAGCCATGTTCTTTTCATGGGATTTGTTGACAATAAGAAAATATAGAACAAAACCAGCCTTATACTTTAAATCCATAGTTAACAAGGACAATAGGGCCTTTTTGTTCTTTGACTCCTTGCTGACCCTAAATAGCTCATCCTTGCCAAATGTTTATTCCTGTAGGTTTGTACTCTCTACCCTTCTTAAACTGAAAGGGTGAGGCTGGTGGATTGGATCCACATTGGAGGCTCTGGTGCAATATTATATAGGGGCTGACTGATGGGGTTTGCTCTGAAAGCAATTATGATCCTGGGATCCCCAGGGAAGTATATAAACAGGATCCTACTGATGAGTCTGGAGTCAGTGTGTGGGTGGTAATTGACTGGGAGTGGAACCAGAGCCATACTCTGAACTGCTGCTGCTCTGAACGCCACAGCTCTCATTGAATTTTCCAAGTTATATACAAAAGAAGTATCCAAACATACACAAACACACATGGAAAAAACCCTCAATATAGTACACAATATGTCTTTCCTCTGGAACACAACCCTTAGTTTCTATATTTAATGTTAAAGTGTTGACGGGAGTTTTCCAGAGGCAATGATATATGTATCATTCGAAGCAGAAACAGTTTTATCTGCTTCAAAGAGGATGTCTTTATGAATAAGTATGGCTGTGCCTCTGGCCTTAGAATCAATCTAGAATGATTCACTTTCCCAACCCAGTTTTTATGAATCTTTCTAATATCTCTATTATGAAGATGTGTTTCCTGCAGAAATGCTATGCCTACATTACGTTGTAGAAGGTGGGTTGAAATTTGGTTCCATTTACGAATATTATTAGCCCCCTTAAAATTCCATGATATAAATATGACGTTCCTATTACACACTCTATTCATTAAGAGAAATATTGCGAACTTGTGTTTGGATCCGTTGATGGAGAACTGGAGTGTCGCAGGGTGTACAAGCTATAATGTTACTCTGCACAAGGGAAAACTTTTTACCAGCCTGGTGGAGTTGATTTTTCACTGGGTTGAATTTGGCTCTCATATGCACCAGGTCCGCACTGAGATTGGGGAAGAAGCTGATCTTGTTTCCACAGGCTGAAATTGCAGTCCAAAACGACCTGAAGTCATACTTCCCGACACCACAGGGTGCCACGGCAGGACAGTCATTAGGCGAGGCTGTTTGAACTAGTGATGTATATTTTGTGGAAACAAGCTAAACACACACACACACACACACACATACACACACACACACACGCACACACATTATGTATACAGAACATTTTTATCTACACTATTATATACTGTACAGAAGAGCAGCTGTCTTTTATTTATGATTGTTTTGGGAAGTCCCTCTTTGCCTCAAATAGCACTTTGTAGATTTTAACTTCTGATATATACTCCGGTGACAAGAGTAAGGAGAGATGCTGAGAGATCCTAATGATGTTATGAGTCATGAGTCAACCGAGTCTTTGCTGCTGAAGATGGAAAGTGATGCTTCAGCAGGTGAGTATGGTGATGGGGAGAGGTTGCCCGGTGTCGATCAAGATATGGGTGGATCAACACTTCTCGTGTCTGGGGTGCAGAACCTGTGTCTTCTGGACTTTACTGTTGAGTACTGCCCCATCGTCTTTAAATAAATACATAATGAGGCTGCCCCATAAAACACCACATGATCTGGCAAACAAAGTACACTGACAGTTAGCTATGGCCTGTCCGAGCTCAGATACAGTCATATCAAGAGTAGTCAATTTGGATTTCATCTGTTAATCCCGTTGGCATCATATCCCAGTTCAATGAATAACCTTGTAAGCTTGAACCTATTACTTTTTTTGGTTTATCCAGGAATGCGCATTGCTTAAAAGTTATGCATTATTGATCAAGGCAGACAACCCTCTGTCCGCATGATAAAGTGCAGATCTAGTGTGTGTGTGGGAGTCAGCAAGTGTTCAAGTGCTAGGTGGTTCACAAATTAAAGGGCCTCTGTGTTAATTCAAGGCTGATTATGAGTAAAAACCTACCTTTAATATGCACTACATTACTAATTTATTTATTCATTCATTCATTCATTCAACAATCTGTGGGTTGCATCGTCAGCTGCCTGCCATCTGAAATATTCTCCATCTGATTCTGAAAGCCCCTCTCATGCGATACATGGTCTATAAGTGGCTATTTCCCAGCATCATCAAGCTGTCAGAAGCTTAGGGAGCTGGCATTGGAACTTCAGCATCACTGTCAAGGACACTTTTATCTCTTCACAGGCACTTTAAACTACGACACCGGCCATGCAACCTTCGATTGCCTTTTACTAGTTTAACACATTCCCTGACTTTTAAAATATTTAAAAGTTGCTTGGGAGTAATTGTTTGGATAGTTTTGAGGGGAAAATGCACTCTATCTGTTGTATGTAGAAGAAGAAACAACTAAAAAGCACAGTGATTTTTCCCAGCTAAGGCAGGGAGGGTGTATTTGTGCAGTGAAGCATGTAATTTGCTCCAGCCTACCTGTTATTAAGGAAGGGGGTCTGCGTAGAGAGTGCAAACACACTCCAACAAGAAATGGTTTGCTTTGGGCAATGTGTTGGGGAATGGAAATACCTGTTCCTCAATGCATAGCGACTGTGATTGGGTGTGTGTGTGTGTATGTGTGAGTGTGTGTGTTTGTGTCTATAGAAGGGATTACAACTGGTTTTGGATCTCGACCCTTTTAGACAGTTGTAGAGAAACGTGATTGTATTACATATCTGGGACCACATTGCACTCGGCACAAAGATTTAAGGGCATCCACAGACACCACCCACACACCCCAACCTATACACACATATACAGAACCACACACACACACACACACACACACACACACACACACACACTAGGCAATCATTCAGTGTGGGGTCACAGAGATAGTGGGAGAGCATTATAAATATAGCAGTGGGAGTAGCACAGCCTGTGCCGCTGGTAATATCACCTGTATGTATGCACACACACATACAGAAGAACACACACATTCCCACCTCAGAACCTGATGAAGTGTGAAGCTCAGAGCACAGTTCAGAATGCCAATGTGGCTCTCTATTAGGTTTGGGAATAATTCATGTGAAGAGACTCTGGGTTTTGCTGTTGGATCATTGAATCCGACCTCGCCTTTTTCAACTTTGAAAAATCTGGTTGGACACAACACCATGAAAGCTCTCCAATACATGCTACCTTCACAAAGCTTACGTACACTAATGAGCAAACTGGATTCTGTATAATCTGGATTCTGAAAGAATGTTCTGACCATTGCTGTACATGCATTCCTTGTTTTATGGAGAGAACATTGCTCTGAGGCTGCGCTAGACTGAATAAATGTACAGGCTTAGGTGTATTCATTAATTTCCTACAAAATCAAACTCCTGCACAGAATAGCCTCTGCTCTACTGTCAACCATGATAATCTGCAGTGCATTTGAATAATAGGATACCTGACAGAACAGCCCATTACCAGTCTAGCTGCTTGATTCGGTGCCAATTAGACTTTATTCAGGTCCTATTCAGTTATCATTGTGTGGGTGCTTGATGAAAAACTACATTAACCTGTGAATATAAATCTAAAAAGCCTGGAATTAAATTCCAAAGTTTGAAATACTTTATAAGAGATGCTTTATATCAAGCTTGTGGAAAGTGCCCTTGCCATAGCTGTTGTATCTACATGTGCTGTTGTACAGGCTGTGCAGCTCTCTTTCAGGGTCATTGTTTTTTCTTCTTGGCAGCTAGACTCTAAAGTCAAACCAAAGATCTCTGCAAGTAAGACTTAACCTTGATGCCTACATTTTTCAGATTCATCCCTTTTTTCTGTTGCTAGTTTATCTTTTTGCTACTTTTAAGCCCCACGAGCGGTATAGCTCTATGGATGTCATTGTAAGCATGTTAGCATGTAGACTTGATGTTAGCACATAGACAACTTTTTATTGCCTCTGAGAATATGTCATACACCTTAATCTTTGTAATGGCTTAATAAAAATATACTCTGTATTAAAACTACTGTTTCACAGCTTTTCTTCAATATTCTCTGAATTAAACTACAATTATTTCTGACCTTAAACCTTTCAAATTTACAGCCTCTGAAGATGCACTGCAGGACTTGTGCCCTGGTGACCAGTTCCGGCCAGCTAACTGGGAGCAAGAGAGGTGAAGTAATCGACCGCACTGAGTGTGTTATCCGTATGAATGACGCTCCCAGCATAGGCTATCAGCAGGATGTTGGCCAACGCACAAGCCTGCGTGTCATAGCTCACTCCAGCCTGCAGAGGGTGCTGCGGAGCCGACAGGAGCTGCTCAATGCGAGCCAAGACACCATGTTCATCTTCTGGGGACCCAGCAGCTGCATGAGACGGGATGGAAAAGGCCACGTTTACAACAACCTCAGGCTGTTAAACCAGCTACTTCCCAAACTTAAAGTCTACATCATTTCCCGGATCAAAATGCTGAAGTTTGATGAACTATTTAAAAAGGAAACAGGAATCGATAGGTAAATGTTCACAGAAACAGTCCTGTCTTTGTGAGGTTTGTTTTGGAATGACCTAACTGAGACAAACAGCAAATCTGTGTGTGGAAAGATATGTAAAAAAGGGCAAACATACAAAAAAATGTCTTTAGCTTATGACTCGCTCACAAAAGAAAAAGTTGGAGCGCTAAACACTTAGAGCATTATTAATAGGATTTATATTAAAACTTGATGTTACCTCTGAAAGGATTTGAATAGATTTTATTCATGCCAAGTTCACAGCTGTCTCACTAATGCCAGGCTTAGGGAGAGTATTGCAAAGTATTTTCCTATGTAGTGGTACCATGTAGTAAGACATTTACAGAAGTGGCTCAACATCAGAAAGAAAACACACATTTTATTTCTCCTGTTACTACAAACAGAAAACAATATTATGAGTAACAATGCATCAGTATCTTGGAGTGGGAACTGACACATTATTTACTGAAAGTGACAAAGGTCCACAAATAAGTCAACAATAAGTACTACAAATGTTGTGTAACATCTGAACTTCTTTCACTAAGCAGTGTTGATGGGGAGTGGTCGGATGTCGAGTCCTAACAGCCTCTGCTTGCCCTTATCCTGCAGCTCTGCTTGGCAGCATCAAGATCTTTATGCAAGGAAGTGCCACAGCTGCCAAGCTGTTCTCTCTTTAGTGGGAATAGAAAATAGCTTTGGTACACAGCCTCTTACAAATATGTTTTTTTTATAGTAAGGAACTATTTTTCAAATATAATAATTGTATCAGGAGTTTGGAATGAACAGAACACATTTAATCATAATAAATGTAAAAGGAATTGGCCCAGCAAACAGGATTTTGATATACTGATACAACCCTAAAAACCAGGCAAATGTCTTTCTTTTTATACTGAACATGAAACAGATGCAAGTTTCTTGCTTTTAAAACATGATAGTTAAATACCTTTTTTCATATGAGGTACAGGTACCTGCACTGTAGAAAAACATCTCACTGAATATGAGCTTACAAAATAAGATCGAAGATAAAGACATTTTGCAGACGTCAATCCAGCCACTCGTAAACTCATTTGCATGTGAACAGTAAGCCCAAAGGAAGATAAGAGGACGTTGCATTTGAATAGAGAATCCAATCACTTCAGCCTTCATGTAAGCATAGTCAGTGTCAGAATAAATGTCTTGCTCATGGATATTTTCTTTATTGTTGTGTACAAGGGACAGAAACAAAAAAGGTCTTTCTTCAATCTGTCTTTTCTTCCTTCATCTGTGTTTATCTCTGAAACGATTATTGATCAGGTAAAATCTAGAATTACGGGTTCTTTAATCTAGTCTCATTTGGTCTCTTGGAAGGAGCCAGTACTCCCAATATATTTACATTATATGAGTATGGATTTACTAAAAATTATCATCTTCTCTTGTCTTCCAGGAAGAGTTCCAACTCCTGGCTGAGTACCGGCTGGTTCACCATGGCCATAGCCCTGGAGCTGTGTGACACGATCAACGTGTACGGCATGGTGCCACCTGACTTCTGCAGGTAGGATTGGATTCTTTTTTTATCCAAGAATTTAGGTGTTTTAATTCAACTTTGCACACTAGTGGGAAGCCACAAGTACCAAAATGCCAAGACTATGTACTATTGTTAAACAACACGCAGACTTTTGTATTTGCCTAACAGGCAATCTTGTACCAAAGGGATGAGCAAAAATGTTGTTAATTGATTTAAGTTTATGAACACCACTTTCTACTTTAACTTCAACGTTAACCCTGCATTACATGGTTTTGTGGCCACCTGGGGGCAGTGGAAAAAAGCTGAGAACACAACGCTGACATATGACGACCTTCACATGACAATCTTGTTAGCTTATTGGCTTATTTACTCATCCTGTAGATGCGGAGAATAGTTAACATTCATTTGGATTCTGACCACCTGGTGAATGTCAGTCAAATATTGACTTTCCTTTTAGCTCTGTTTTGCTCACCACCAACTCCTAAGGGAAATATCTGGTTCTTTAGCTACTAAATGCTCCACCATGCTCACTAGCTAGTCGCTAACTCTTCCTGTCTGCTGTATGGTGCTGGACACGTAGTGTACGGTGGGTTTATCTTAGCTTTTTCACTGAAAACAGCAGCCTGCGGTGTCTGAAAACAACACTGATGAGAGCTGTGAAACTGAACCAAAACAGTAAAACTGCCGTAAAATCAAAACAATGAGCTGAAAGACACTAGAAAGCTCCACGTAAAGCAGAGGGGAACTACAGAGTCTGGTAATAAATCTCTGTGGGTCCATCACTATAAGTGACACCTTTCACATGTATGCATAGTTTGATTCATTCAATATAAAAAATATCGATTATGGCAGCTTTAACTTAAATATTCCCAAAGGGAAATCTGTCTTGCAGGAGGTGAAAATTAGAACATAAAATACAAAAAACATACCAAAATACATAACAAAACATATCATTTAAATATGTAAAATATAGGCTAAACATAATATAAGGTCACATAAAATAGAATGTACTTTCAAGAGACATTTCACCCCAAAATTAAAGCTACATATTTTTCCTCTTACCTGTAGTGATATTTATCCATCTAGATTGTTTTGGTGTGAGTTTGCTGAATTTTTGAGATATAAAGGCCGCAGCTTCGGGAGCAATTTTGGGGTTCAGTGTCTTGCTCAAGGATACTTCGACACATGGCTGGGGAAGCTGGGATCGAGCCGCCAACCTTCCGATTGGTGGACGACCGCTCTGACTCCAAGCCACAGCCGCCCGAGATATCGGCTGTAGAGATGTTTTTTAATATTTAGCTTAGCTTGTGGTGCTCAGAGCGCTAAAAAAATAAATTTAATCTATCTCCAAAACTCGGCAACTCACACCAAAACAATGTAGATGGGTAAATAGAACTACAGGTAAGAGGAAAAATATATATTTTTAAATGTTGGGGTGAACCGTCCCTTTAAATAATAGGATACCATTAAACCATAAAACTTGGAGTACATCCAGCTATTATCAGCCAATTCTATGAACAGATTACTCACCACTGCTGTTTAGCAGTCATTTTGTGTTTGGTGCCTTCATGTTGGGTCGCCTTTGACGTGTTCCTAAGAAGAGTCTGTTTGAATATACCACAATGTGACTCTGTAAGTGAAAGCTCAGAGTTCCTGAGTTGTGATGTAGGGTAACATTTTTAAAAGTGTTGGAGCTTATGAAAGCCTCTTTTTATTATTTTTAAATCAATTACTGCATGTTTGACATTGAAATGCACACACCAAACCCCCAAAAAACCATGAACAGTCTTTGAAAAAGAAACAAGGCAATGTCTGTTTTTATTGTCAGTTTCCTAGCAACAGTGTTCACATGACTTAGACCACCTCAACACCAAGAATATTGTGTCCTTGTCTTTTCAGGTCAGAAATACTGAGTTTCATTTTAAGGCATCATATATTTTAATGAAGTTAAAAATGATGATCTCATCTTGTTAATTATTTTAGATAAACAACTTTTAATGTAACTCACAATTTCATGTTCTTATTTTTAACAAATGACAAAAAAGCCAGACTTTTTAAAATACCATTATATTTAGTCACACACAGAAAGAACACGGTACACCAACCAAATAATAGAAAATCATAATTACCAAATAATACTGTAACAGATTTTTGAATTTATTTGAAAGAAACCACAGTTTTACTTTTACGTACAAGCATTTTTGAACAGTCGCTCTCTGTAACATCCTGTTTTATCTCTTAAATTATACATCCAAGACACCATCAGAATTCCATATCCACAGGACTTAAGTTTTCAGTTTGTCACTTCCTGTTTGAGCAAGTGGGGCAAATAGTGCATGCAGCGGATGGGATGCTCTCTTCTGTTGAAGCTCCCTTCTGTGATTTACTGTGTTCTGACATCATGGGTGTGTTTTTACATAAAAATATTGTCAAGTACATCTTGTCTTTGACTTGTAATGACAATATAACATTCACTCCCTGCAGAGACAACTTCAAATGTCTTTTATTGCCATGCAGTCAGGCTGCTGAAGGACTGTGATTTCAGCCCCAGTGGAAACATTCAACTTGACATTTTACAAAAAAACGAAACAAATTTCACTGAATGCGTTTAAAGTACAGCTTTTTAAAATGCATATGCAATATTCAGGTTCACTGGACATAATGATTTGGCTAATGTTGTTCTTACATGAATCTGCAAGGGCACAAAGGATTACGCATGGAGAAATTCAGTCCAGATTGAAGTGACTCTCATGTGGTTGAGTCTTGCACTGAGCTTGGTGTGACTGTGATAATCAGAGGAATACGATGGTGTATAATGAACACATCTCTGAGCTTCTGATCTTTCTGTTTTTCTTTGTTCCTGTCTCCATTTTCTTCCCCACTGTGATTCGCTTCCTCTCCCCTCTCCTGCACCCTCATCTCATAATTATCCCCACTCTATTTCCAAAACCCTCCCTCACACTTTGACTTTCATGCCTTTTCATGCTTTGCTGCTCTCTCTTTCTCCTCTCCTCGGCTCCCGTGTAGATCCTCCTCCCATCTCTCCGTGCCGTATCATTACTACGAGCCCTCGGGGCCCGACGAGTGCTCCATGTATCTCTCCCATGAGAGGAGCCAACGAGGAAGCCACCACCGCTTCATCACAGAGAAGATGGTGTTTGCAAACTGGGCTCGAACCCTCAACATCCACTTTTACCAGCCAGACTGGAAGCCCGCTGCTGTCATCGCCAGCAAGAACAGCTCATACGCTCCAGTTCCAGCTGGTTCCTGAGATTCACTCCAGAGACGATCCCCAGAAGTGTGGAATATGGGTGTGGACAGTTTCCAGCGTGCAGATTCCCTCTCTGGCTGATATGAATGAGACAGCATAGAACAAGCTGCTGTTGTGGCTGTTAGCCTACTGCCTAAGCAGCTTGGCAGAATGGGATCATTGCATAATAGCAGCACAAATCCTCAACAATGTTTTGGAAGAGTAATTATAATAGGATGAATTTCATACTGGAATCAAAGCCATGGAGGTTGGCTCAAGTGTGTTTTTTTACTCTGTGTAGAGCTTCTTTAATAACACTCGAGCTGTTAGAGAGGAGACAGACAATGAGACAGTACACCACTGCAATAACTGTAGTATGATTGATTCATTCTATAAAACTGAAAACTGATTCATTGAGGACGCTGAGGTCCTCGTTGTTCTCGTTGCTTCTTGTGTGTTTATACTTTACAGTTACACACAAATTAAACATCGTGTTTTGTTCAAAGCTGATTGTGATATTTTTAGAGTCACTATCTTTAACTTCACTTTCACTTTTCAACAGTACAATATTCACAATACAAGTGTTTTGGTTGGGGCAGCTATACTGTTTTTTGATGACTTGATAAATTTTTGTGACTTGGAAAACATTTCCATTACATTTTCTGAGAAAATATAGAGTAAGGTCTTCATATGTCTTGTTTTGATCTGACAAACAGCCCAAATTCCAGATTCAGTTTACAATGATATAATGCAGAGAAAAGCATTATATCATTATATATGTATTTGTTGTAGAAGCTGAAAGCAGTGAGTGTTTGCCATTTCTGACTTGTCAATTAATCGACTAATCATTTCAGCGCCAGTTTTGCTACAAACACAGTATATGATTAATATATTCAAATATTAATGTGTAGCAATGATTTACGGAGTTGCACAACCAGACCATATGATCCATTGGTGGAAAATGTAACATCAATTAGACAATAAAATGTGAAAATAATTTGAAATAATTGGAAAGTTTTTTGGTCTTTAGTCCGTTCATTTAGACTCTGATGACAGCCCTGCCCAGAATGATGTGCATCATGGTAAAATGTAGCAAAACAAAAAAACACTAAAGCCAAGACAAATTTAGCAAGTCATCACTCTAAGTATTACATTCAGGTTAGAAACACATTTGGCAACTTTAAAAATGTTAAATGTGGAGCAATTTGATCTGATTTTATTGTGCATGCTTGAAATGCATTTTAAAATCACGTAATTCTCCTAAATCATTTCTAGACTCAATTAAAGGGCATGTTAATAAACTATTATTTTGTTCTCTTACTCTGCAACAGATGGCCCCTCAGAAAAGCCCATGTGTCTGATACTCTAGGCCGTGATTTGTCCTCTTATTAAAGCCAAATGTCAGAACAAGCCCTCAAAGGCATTCCCCCTGACTACAGAGTGAGTCAGCCACTGTAATACTGATACAAATAATTACTTCCAAGTGTCCCAAGCACCCTCTTCAATCCTGACCCACAGGCTTACTCTGTGCTATCCAACTGTATCTCCAGGGTGAGGGGAGCAGCAAGTCTATTGCAGAATTCAAGCTGTGCCATCCTGCAGAGGGGGCTGAAAAAAAAGACACTGACTTCTGCCTGTTCCTGTGTTCATTCGGATTTTACCACGAGTGCCTGTACTCAGGTGGAATCTTAATGTTGTAATGCTCTCAGGTGCTCTGAGAAAATCCCATGCAGTGTTGGGGTGTCATGCTAAGTGCACTGGCTGCTCCCGAAATCTGTGCTGTGTGCTCTGCACACTAATTACTGGCCCTTCAGGTAGAAAGGTTGGATTTTAAAGGCCTCAAAGGACATGATGACTGCAAATGAGCCTGCCGGTGCTGTCTTAAACACATGCTTTTCATTGACCTTGGGAATCTGAGGAGACAAACAATGGTAATGAGGTTGTTACAGGCATTTTGGGTAAAACTGATATATTTAGGCTCCTGATGTGTGTTAAGAATGTTTTTATTTGTGTATTTATACATTGACTTTATCAATTTTCGTTGGTATTTTCAGAGTTGGTGAAAGTTATTTAAATTGACGAAAACGTGTAGTTCAACATTTTAGGATATACTGAGAATTAGATGAGAAGATTGATACCACTCTCAAGTTTGTACAGCTAATATCAAACTAGGCTGCTGCTAGTTTGATATTAGCTGTACAATATCTGTAGCTAGCTAGGCTTAGCACGAAAAGGGGGAAGGTTCAAAAGGTCACAAAGTGCAGCCACAGACTGAATTTACCATGCAGATATGAGAGGGTCATCTACAGTAACTCTCAGCAAGAAACACATTTCTCAAAATTTTGGACTATTCCTTTAAGCTATTCTGGCTTCAGCCCCACGGTACAAAACTATGTTTGACGTTTTACAAAATGTCAGATAAGCAAACATAATATCCACATTCATGAAAGTAGTGCTTTCATGAGTCAGTATGTTTTTGTAAATAATACAATGTGCCTCAGATTATCATAACATTCAATGCAGTAGTCAGTGTATCAAGTATTTTTAAATTTCTGAATGAATTTGCTTTTTGAGAATTTCCAGCAGCATTTAAGAGATGACAAAACAAATGCAGCACTTTACAAAGTGACAAAAGCAATCTGTGTGTTGAACAGCAAAATATAATATTATAATATATGATTTACTGGTGCAATGCAACTGTCATTCATTGGAAACACCTTGCCTTGCAGAATGTGAAGTTTTAATACAGCTTTTAATACAGAAGTTTTAGGGCTGATTCTTCTCACACACCATCAGCAACAGTACAAAACATAATAAATCCTTGTATTTTTCATCAAGAATAAATCTTAACCTAATCCCCAAATTCTTAATTTCCATTACCAAAGTTCCAGTCTCATGTGCGTCTAATACTCCTGAACATCCCCGTGTGTTTGGCTGTGACACGTCTGTAACTAGAGCAGCAGGATAAATCTCACAATCTCATCTCCTCAGCAGCAATTTTGATGTGGCACACATCACGTGTAACCACATACCTGCTGTTGATAAGCACTGTGTCAGAAACTGCCTGAGTCAAAGATCTGCCCTGTTCTTGATAACAGGCTGAAAAATAATAGTGGAGCTTTATTTAGCAAGCCTACAGAGATGCCATCATCCGATGGAGCCAAAATGTTTTAGAGATAAGAATTCATGAATGAGCTCTCTTATTCATAACATGTCAGCAGGTGATCTCAAACTATTTTATAGCCAAAATCCAATAAAACAAATGGTTAAACTGAACCATTTTAAATTTAAATTATAATCCGGACGGTGTTATGAGTCTGCACTGACACCTGGTGGCCTCATTGTGTCTCAGCGTTTGTGGTTCATGCTCCACAACCCAAAAACACTGATCACAAAAACCTGTCTTTGATAAATGCATCATGTATATGATAGAAGTGTAACATAAAGTAGGGGTGCAGCAGTTTTCTGGCTTTGAAAATTGATCAGAAAAGACCAATTTAAAACACTTTGTATAGTTTTGAAAAGGACCAGAGGGTTCAAGGCTGTCTTTTGCCCTGTAGGGCTTCATAGTGCTGCTGCTTTCTTTATCTGTATTCATAAGGTGAATAAAGATGACTGTTGTATCAATCATGTGGCCATTTTTAAAATCACTACCCACTCAATTACAATGACAATATCAGGTCATTTAATGCTTGCAACTGTTCAATACAATTTAATTAAACACCACTGTTAGATGAAAAAGTCTAGCTGAAGAGATTTTATCTTTTTTGCCAGGTTTGCAAGATTGACATTTAACTTTGTTTTAAGATTCATGACCCTTACACAGACAGTTTTCTAGTGAGTGAGTGAGTGATGATACATGGGCAGCTGTTTCATCAGACAGAGAGCATGCACTCTACTTGTTGTCAATTGTTTTGTCTTGTCCCATTGCTTGCATTGCTCAGCACCACAGCTACCGTATGTGTCAGAGAAATTAAAGGAGAAGAAAAAGTGATACATACAAACACATTAAGAAGTATAACACTAATTAAGGTGAAATAATGTAGGAAATGAATAAAAGGAACTTCTAATGACTCACAATAATATTTTGTTGCCCAGTATTGTTATCTATTGGCCCAGACATCTACATTAAACCAATGTTTCAACACTCTGTGCTTTCTCCCTCAAATCGGTGGCATCTGTTTTTTGATAGATTTTTTGATTTTTTGTTTTAGGCTGACAGACATTTTCAGTTTTCAAAAAATCCCACATTGACTATATACAAGACCTTGTTCTTTTATATAGTCAGTGTGGCTCGGGGACTGTCATTCATCATTGTGGCATGGAAAACATAAGAGAGGAATAAAAATCCTATTATGGGAACCTTTTGTGGTCAGTGTGCACCCCTAAAAGAGTACTCCACTGATTTAGCATCGCATGCACTTTTATAACATTATCGCACTCACAATGGACATTTTAAAAAGTCAAACTGATGCAACAGAACCAGAGATATATTCCACAAAATCTTCATCCTTGTCAAAACTTGTTTCCTATTTCCCACAATGCAACTCAACCGCTGACTGTTCTGTCAGAGGTTTGTGTCTTTTATGCTAGTAGATGCTAATGTTTTAATGTGACTGTTTTATTTAACTATTAATTTTAATTATTTGTATTTGATTGCTGTATATTTGTCCTATGTATTATTTTAATTGTACAGTATGTTGGGAACCTGTTGCATAGTGATTTTACACTTTAAATTGATTGATTGAATGTAGCTTTGAGCTGCTAACAGAGATGAGGACCGGGCTACAGAGGTCTGGTAAGCTCACTTCTGTCTACCTATGAACCCCCAGATTGTTTTCATTTTCAAAACTTCAGCCCCAACCGACACTGACTCAAGTGACATCATTTGAGGCAATTTAACAGACTTTCCACAGCTCCCTCTGGGGACACAAAAGGCTTTATACAACTTTTTTGCACATATTCAGCAGTAATTTTCAAGACCTGTAAACAGACTTTCATGTTTAAAATTGGTTGCATTCCCTCTTAGAGCCTCTATTTGTAGGATTTGAAAATGTCTGACTTTATCGACTCGTAGAGGACACTGTGGCAGACAGGATTAAGAATGTTCAGGTATTGTCTCAGAATAAAGAATAAAAGTTGTATGTTATCTCCAAAAATAAATACACACTAACAGTCTTTCTACTGTATAACATCTTGCCTAATAAGGTCTGGTCCCAGGGCCTGAGCAATAACATCCGCCCAAGATAAAAGAAAAAATGTGCTTTGATTATTTGCCATTAGTGTTTTTTCAGTGGAAATAAGCTTTGAGTGGTTTACTATTGCATGTCCATTAATATTTTCATTATCAAAAGCTCTGGAATGAGCTGGAAACTAAACTTCACCATGACTTCTGTCATCTGATTTCATACTGTATCATTTGACATAACATTAACCATTTTCGGCTGACTTTAAATTATGGTTGATAGGGAGGAATAATCATTCTGGCCACCAAAATAAAACCTATATTTAAATGTCCTTGCCTGTTTTGTGTACACCCTAAAGATGTATGTCTTGTGATGAATGAGCATATTTGTTTTTCTCCGAGGGCCATTATATTCTCTGGCATCACTGAAACTGACTGTCCTGCTGGCCAATGTTCAAGCTCCTTGTAGAAAACTGAGTCATTCTGCACAGCGCTCTGTTTCCACTTGTCGTTGTTACGCAAGACCCAATGCAAGCCCTATTAAGGGTAAACAAAGGAAAATGACAGTACAGTAAATACAGTAAGTTTTGCAGGCCAAAATTGTGCAAACAATCTTAATCTGTCTTATTTGAATCTGAAGCTCCCAGATGCTCCTTGTCTTTCTTGTATTGAGACCAATTCATGGGAGTATATACATCAGTCCAATCTAGTAGCTGAGTTGTGTGTGAACCTGGAGATTGTTAAATTTCAAACACTGTTGAAGGAGCACCAGCCACAACAGCTGTTCATATTGGGCTAACACACTGACTATGATCACAATAAATTAGGGAAACTGCAGCTGTGTGTTTTATCTTTTGTTTTTTACTGTTGGAAGGCTGAACATGATGGTTTACTAGCTAAACAAAACATTTTGTTGAATTCATCTTTCAGATCAAACTGATGTAAATGTTGTCAATTTTTTTTCTTCAGATGTTAAAGGTTAGGAGCAAGCAGTAGGGTGATTTATGTAGACACTTTTTAGCCATGCTAGTGGCAGGGCTTGCAATGTTGGCCTGTTGGGCGGTCCAACACTTTGGACCAGACTGAAATATCAGAAACTATTGCATTGATTGCCAATATATTTTGTACAGACATTTGTGGTCCCCGGATGATGAATCCTACCAACTTTGGTGATCCTCAGACTTTTCCTCTAACGCCACCACAAGGTTGACATTGTGGTTTTCAAAGGTAATTTGGTACAGACACTGTTACCAGATGCTGAATTGTTATAACTTTGGTGACCCTCGACCCTCCCACTTAGCGCCATCATCAAGCCAAAATTTCAATTTGTGCGATACTTTGGTTGATGACCAAATATTGTTATGTGAAATAGTGTACACCTTGTGATGCAAGATACATTTCAGAGAATCCTGACAATACAGTGAAATCAAATCAAAATAAAATGAAATACCTGCAAAACTAATGACAATTTGTGTTCAGTGCTAATTAGCTAATGTTAGCATGCTACATATGTATTTGTGGTATTTACATTTGATTTGTGCTGATAGTTTACCTGAATGTATATAATCCTTTTGTTAAGAAAAAATAATGAAAAAAAGTTAACATGCTAACATGCTTAACTAAGACAGTAAACATGGTAAACATTACACCTGCTAAACATCAGCATGTTAACACTGACATTGTGAGCATGTTAGCATGCTGATTTTAGCATAGATGTGAGTACTGCCTCACAGAGCAGCTAGCATGGCTGTAGACTCTTAGTCTTGTTAACACAGATGTCTGGTCCTTCCGAAATATGACTTGTATCAACAAAAGGATAACCCTGACTTAATGTTGCCGGTTTAGTAGTTGAGAATCAGAATCAACAAGCCAAGATTAATTAGTTACTTAGAAGATATAAAACAGTACAATAACAGCAGTTGTGAGATGAAGGCACTGATGCCTTCATTGAACCTGTAGTAGATGGTTTTACCACAAATCCCTACCAATTATCACAACATAATTGATGTCACCACAAATGTCGGCTTTGCTGCCCAGCTGCAGTCTTTATGAAAGCTTCATGCCTTCATAAAGGTCAGATTTTAGTTTCAATCTAACAGTCTCTGTGGGACTATAAATGAATAACACACAAAATTACAAACCCTTCTCTCTCTAGTTTCCCTGATGTCTGTTTTGACGCGAGTTTGTCATCTAGTTGGGAAGGAACTGACAGCTGTCCTCATATCCTCGGTCGTCACCTTCAGATAATTCAATTGCTACCAAGTGTCGTGACCTTTTAAAGGATCAAATTTGTTCTGTGTCTGAATACGAGGGAAACGTGAGGATTTGAGGTGATGTAGCACAAAGCAACTAATCCAACCTGTGTTCAAACTGCTGAAGATTTTATTTTGCTCTGGACTGACCACTTTCATCAGTTGTCCCTTCTAGGCTTGATAAACAGCTTTGACACGTTTTGCGACTCCTTCCCATGGCACCAACTCTGCTCCATTAACAATTTCCAAAACGAGGGAAATCGTTTGGTCAGGGTGACAGACATTGAGCGACAGACAGAAAAAAGAAATGATGGCAGGGACAAGATGAGCAAGAACACAAGAGGAGTACTTTTGATACCTGTGAAACCCATGTTTTTGTGATTGCGAAGGAGGAAGCGACAGTGCTACTGGCAAAAAGCCTGCATTATGGGTTATTTTCCCATCTCCTTCAATCTACTCCCGGCTCCATCTGAACGCCACTGAGCAGTCAGTCAATTACAGCAGCCACATTTGAGGCAGCCAACAAAAGAATGTGATTGCACTCCCATGCCTGAACTGCTCCACTGCCGGTCATTACAGCATACAGCAGATACAGTATGACACCACACTTGAAGGTGTAATGTCACCTGGGAGAAGCTTTCATCAGGAGTCACCTTGTTGGATAATTACTGACCATTTGGCCACATAAGAAAGCTTGGCAGAAGGTTTCAGTATCACAGTGAGAGGACAAGATACTCTGTTTTTACAATGACAATAGACACAGCAGTAACTCAATTACAGACTACAGACAATCAATTCATTGTGAATGAAAACGAAAAGCATATTCTTTCTTTGTACCTCCCTGGACTGTTACTAGCTGTGTAGAATTTATGAAAAGATACATTGTAGCGAAGCTGCTTGTGCGATTAACAAAGACATTAATTATTAGGCCTAATTAATATTAATACAAAATTGTGAAGGCCATTAGGACCACCAAGATACATTTGGGCTTTTGCTTAAAAAATGTATGAACACAAGTATTCATGGCATAGGTGTTGAGGTCATCCAGACCTACAAATACTTGATAAATTCAGTTTAATGAAAATACAGATGCAATTGTGCAGCGTCTCCACTGCCTACATAAACTTAATTCCTTTGGAGTATATAGGACAAGTATTGTGTTGTCATCACATTTAATTTATTTGCTGGTTTACATAACTTTTTCAAAAGGGCAAGAATCGATTGCAAGGTGTCGTTAACTTGAACTCTAAAATAATTTGCCAAACACAGAGATCCCTTGGACAGCTTAATAATGAACAAGTCATCAAAAAGGCATACAGTATAAGATTCTCAAAGACCCCACACATGTCCTTTATGACTACTTGAAGCTATCGCCATAAGGAGTGCATTTTAGATTGCCTGTGTAATACAAATAAGAAGAAGTTTGGTTTGATCCTAGACGCCTTAAGGCAACCCCACCTGCCTTGAGATACCCCTTGAGGAACAGATAAAGTATTTTGAATGTGTTTGTTGAAATTTCCGTTTTTTATTTGTTTTGATTTTATTTGATATGGGAAATAATGCATGGAGGGGTCATTCAAAATAATGGGGCATCATTTAGAGAAAGAAAGGACGTTTCATTTGACCACATGCTCAAAAATGGATTATTGTTATCTATGCCTACCTGCACATTATTTCTTTGTACCAGTGTACCAGATTTATGAACTACATACAGGAATTAGGATATGAAATTTTTCTTTCAGTTTCCACTTCTTGTCACATATTCTTAGCTGCAGTCTTGACTGTAGATCGACCATCAATATGACTTTCCTCACTCTTCTTTCCACTTGGCTGTAACTGCTGAAAGAGAGTAATGGGGAGTGAAGAGGCCATTTGAAACAACTTCTATTGAACAAGGAGTTATAAAGGAAATTAAGTTTTGGAGGATGGAAATAAAGCATTAAAGTCCCTCAGGGTGCTGCAATAAGTTGGATCTTAAGAAAATGACTACAATGTCTTATCAATCTTAACTTCAATTTAACTCTTATCTAAAGAAAACAACACTGAGTTTTAAATTGTGATATGAATAGTCCAGAACAAATATGATTGAAAATGCAGTAAAATTGCACTAATACACAGCAACACTTAGTTTGAAAGAGAACATAGGAAAATAATGACTGTGACAGCAACAGAAGAAGGCACTTTCTGTGTGCAAAATAGCTACAGAAATCTCATTGCATGAATTAATGTTAGTGTGAGGGAAATTATACGTATCACATGAATAATCATGTTTGATTAACTTTATTACATGCGCATTTGTAATCATGTTTAATTCTTGTTATCCTTGATGTATAATATGATCACGTTTATCTCCTATTAAGTTTGATTATTCTGAATCTTGTAAATGTAACCTCTACTCGAGTGAACTTTGGTGCTTACCAAGGCACCATAAATGTAACAGAAGAGACCATGGGATGTGCATGACAATAGGTCTGTTTAGAGTGTAACATTGCAAGAAAAGTATAACATTTGGAAATGTCATAAAGAAAGAAGTAACACTAGAAACAAAGTTGCCTCTGAGGGAAGTTGTTCTTCCTGTGGGAATGTTTGTAGAAAAGAAGAGTTGGGCTTGTAGGAATATTAGAGAAGGTTGCTCATTTGCAACAGTCAAAAAGGTCTGATAGTGACGCATGGAGAAGGATCTGACCAGAGAAATATCAACAGGACAGAGAGATAAGATCGTTTCAAGGTATAATACGGACTGAATGGTTTTCTATTTGGTGTGCACATTATGAACTAACCTCCGTTTTGTGTACCATGCGCTGAGCATTAATAAAGTGTGACAATACTGTAAAAGATTTTTGTCTTTGTATTCCTCTATGTCAGAGTGGAATTGCAGCATTGCCACAACACTCAAGATCATTTCAAATCAGTTTCCTAATTAATATCACTACTAGAATATGTGTGACTCAAAGGTTGTCTGACTCAGTTGCCTCTCACCAGTACAAATTAAACTAATCATTCACACACACTGAAGGCACAGCTTCGGGAGTCATTTGGGATTCCGCATCTTGCTCAAAGATACTTTGACACACGGATGGGGGAAGCCGGGATCGAACCCCCGACCTTCCTATTGGTAGATGACCCGCTCTTCCACCAAGCCACAGGCGCTCATGAATGCGACTTGACTTTCTCATGAAAGTAATCACAATCATCATCTAGAAGCTCTAATTTCTTCCCTGCTCAGAAATAATATCACTATTACAACATATCCTGTCTGGATAGCAAGTTCTCTCCATTGCCTGTGAAGTGCTGTAACCAAGTGTGTGTAAACAACTACTGCGAGCAGATGGTTATGGAGAGAATCTCCAGAGTTAAATTAAGTTTGTAGCAAGAATGAAAACTCACCAAAAGACAACGTGGAGTGGGCAAAGTGAGCAACCAATAAAAAAACAAAATACATTCCCACTGTAGATGATCTGCTTCACACCAAGCCAGGGGAAGATGTAGCTTGGAAGGAAGACTGAAGGAAGGATTTGAGATGGAGTTAGATGGCAGAATATAACATATTGTATAATATATTTTAATGTTTAAAAATGATGATGAATATTAATGTTGAACTTTCTGAAGGGGTCACAAGCCCAATGGTGTGAAGGAAGAAGGGACATTAAGGCTTTCAAATACATGCAAGTTCGGATAATTTGGGATAATTTAACCCAGCCAGGTTAAAATGCCTAAAATTACAATAAATTGCTTAAAATGACATAAATTATCATACTCAGTATAGTTCATATGACTGCTGTTTGGATGTTAATGGCCAAATGACCCCTTCTAATCGAAGAGAGACACTGCTGTAAATCCTGTCTTATAATTCAGTATAAACAGTAGTCTCTGTAACACTTCATACCTACTGAGCTTCACAGAGCAACTTCCACATCACAGTTTACATTGAGAGCGCTTTCTTCATCGTTCAGAAATCAGGGAAAGAAAAGCACACATAGTCAATGACAAAGGCCTGCATAGATGCACTGCACACCTCTAAATTTGGGAGAAAATAATCAATTACATCCGGAAAACATGGACTGGAAAACCAGCATCTGTTATTAAAGCGAAGCATTCCTGTGTCCCCATCCTTTTAATGGTTGGATTTAAAGGCTGGTTATATAAGCTGTAAGCTATAGGATGCTGTCAGAAAGCACAAAAGGTGCAAATAAGTTTGACTGCCAGGAATAAAAGTATATTGCTCTGAACAACAACAGTAGAAACAAGACATTTTCTTCTCTAACTGATAGTCTGGCTCAGATATTTTCATATCACATTATTCCATTGCATTGCTAGATCCCCAGGACAAGAGAACCTATTTATTTGCTCTGCTTATATTTTTTATATCAAAATTCCCCTTAGTAGTTTAGCATTGGATAATGAATGTTGAAGCTGCTTAAAACTGGCAGTGGATAATATTCTTTGCCACTGTTTTTCTATTTTAAAAGATTGCTGCAAAATGAGATATCCAGTAGGTGATAGAACCAACATAGAGAATACAAAAATAATAAAAAAAAGGTACCTTAGCAAATGAATAACAATTGGTACATGTTGGATCTTTCTTTTTTTATAGGCTTTAGTGTGAAATTAGACTTTAGTGTATCTTTATGGGGAGAAAAACTTTCAATCTTTAGTTTATTTTATACAACATAGTACAGCAAGTGTTTCCAGCACATCACGGGAAGTTGATGACAACCCTTTGCTGCAGTGCAGTGCATTTATAGTGAGCCTCCAAAAAAGGGAGTCCTTTAATAGAAAATTATATATAATGCAAAGACACAGAAAATGTGTAGCCCTCAAGAAAAATAGCGAATTGTGGATGAATTTCACATGATCCACTAACACACAGCCACTTTAAAGTAGGGCAGTCATGCGTAATTACAAGAATTAATGTCATGCGTATTTTAGCAGCAGTTTATCAGTTTCTTTCGTTTTATTGCCTGGACAGTGTCGAGACAAAACAGCAGAGCAGACGTGTGCTGATTTTTGCAGAATACAACAAACGTGTACAGCCTTCAAAGTGGGTTTGAGTTTGAACTGATACCTCGTAGACTGAAGCTCACTGATGTGGCACCAGCGGTGCGCAGACGGAACAAGTTGCACACATCGCTGCCTCGACAGGAACATTGAGGAGAGCAGTTTGGGACTTTCAATGGCATTTGCTGCCGGGCCGACAAGACGTCACTTTGTTTTATTGACTATCATAAAAGACAGAAGACAGTGAAGAGGCTGTTGGACCAAACCCGAGGTAAGGAACTGTGCTACATTTTGACCTGACGCGACTTAAAAAACTTATTGGTTTATGAAAATGACATTTTTCATATTCGGATAGGCTAGTATTTTTATTGATTGATGTTTTTTATTAAAGTAGCGGTCACTGCACTTAAGTTGTATGCATCTCTATTGCTGGTATATTTACCGTACAACGTCAATAATAATAATAATAATAATAATAATAATAATAATAATAATAATAATAATGAACTGTACTTCGCTTTTCTTAAAAATCTTACAAAGTGCTTTACAAAAACAAATAAAACCAACCAAAGCTGATAAAATAAGAATGAGGCCATAGTCACCAAGCGGTAGGTGAGCGGTATAGAAAAATGTTAAACACTTTATTAAAAAGCTGAGCATCTGTTCCACATCAGTGAAACTATGGGTTCTGGTTGAAGTGATCAGTCTCAAGTAAATCTCTCACCAGACTAAACGTAGGCTACTGTATAAACGCCATTTTTTAGCCACTTAAGTTTTATTCCAAATATTTCGGTACAAATGAATCATACATCCCATCTACCTTTTGTTCTCTCCTTCAGATTTCATTTCCACTATGGCAGCCAATGGAAGCTCAGAGACAGGTTGCAGATCAGAGGACAGACCAAGCAACAACACCGGCAGCCAGAAGGAACTGTCTGTCACTGCCTCCGCCATCTCCATGACTGTGGGCATCTTCTCCAACAGCCTCGCCTTCTTCATCCTCATCAAATCCTACAACCGCATCCGGACCAAGTCCAAGGCATCCTTCCTGCTGTTTGCCAGCAGCCTGGTGGTCACAGACCTGCTGGGTCACCTCATCAACGGCTCCCTGGTGCTTTTTGTCTACAGCTCCCACAAGAAATGGGAGACGTTTGACCCTTGCTGCATCGTGTGCAGCGTCTTCGGGGCGTGCATGGTGTTCTTTGGCCTGAGCCCCTTGTTCCTAGGGAGTGCCATGGCGGTGGAGCGGTGCATTGGAGTCACCAGGCCTATCTTCCACTCAACAACATTGGCTTCCCACCACATGAAAAGGCTGCTGGGACTCACCTGGCTGCTCGCTGCCCTGGTGGCTTTGCTGCCTGTGCTGCTGGGGAGGCCCTACAAGGTTCAGAACTCCAGGAGCTGGTGCTTCTTCGATATGGAGAAACCCAAAGACTGGGTGGATGTTTTCCTGCCTCTGATTTTTTCTGTGCTTGGGCTGCTGGCCCTACTACTCTCCATTGTCTGCAATACTCTCACAAGCTGCACTCTGCTGCAGGCCAGACTGCGCCGCAAGAATCACTGCAAAGGCACGTCCTACCACATAGAGATGATCTGCCAGCTGCTGGCTATCATGTTGGTGTCCTGCGTGTGCTGGGGCCCATTACTGGTAAGAATTTCTCCTCAGTAGACCTTTAGCTCTGCTATATGACTGTAGTGTCAACATGCCAACCTGTGGTTTTTGAGTAGCTCATTGTAGGTGTTGTGTTGGCTAAGAGTCGCACATTCCCTACTGCCTGAAGCCATTGGAATGAGTTGGAACTCCTTATTAATCCAGACTTATATTAATTTATATATTAATTGATTGATATGAATGTGGGGGTGCACGGTGGCAGAGTGGTCAGCGGCCCTGCCTCCCAACAAGGAGATCGTGGGCTCGAATCCCGGACCAGACCACGGTCCCACCCCGCGACGAGCTGGCCCCTGCCCAGGGTGTGCCCGAAGTTACTGGGATAGGCTCCAGTCACCCGCAACCCCAAACGGGAACAAGCCGTAGAAAATGAATGACTGACTAATATGAATGTATCTCAATGTGTTAATAATTATCATCATTACATTTACATTCCCACATACCATAATTTTTCTGATCTTCAAACCACATCTCCAGAGTGTCATGGATTTTGAACAATGGTAAGTACAAAGTGACTTTCAGACACAGTGAAATGGATTTTGAAATGACACAGAAACCTGGTAGATTTTATTATCTGAGATGTGTGATGAAAAGATTACTCAAGAAAAGCTTTTTTTAAAGGTTTTTGTACTGCAGCTTTTCATTTCATTATGTCCATCCCATTTACCGTTTTGTCATACTGTTTACTGTATCACCTTTCCTCTAACCTCAGACCTCTGGAGCACACCTACACACACCCCTGTCCTTCAGAAGACATGCTTTTTAAGCTCCCTCTCCTGCTCTACAAATGTGCTCTTTATAATATGTTCCCTTCATTCCTCTTACTGCTGCACCAAAAGTACACTGTGATCTACACCATCAGCTCAGTACACTCAGGGCAAAACACTGATCACATTTCTCACATATGTTTTATAGTTCTATGGAAGTGCACTGAAATTTCCTTTAGCTTATCTGAAAACAGTTTTTCCCCAAGGCTGTTTTGTTTGATGATCATTTTGCACCAAACATGGTACCACATATAAAGGGGCTTGAGAAATGCTTCACTATCTTTCAAAAAATCTGCATGAACAACTTGGCTGCAGTGAATAAACTTTGTAATGGGTGTGACCCGTAGAACATAATTTGTCATAATGAAAGTCCAGTGAAATCAAACCGTGGTGTGTTTGTTGAAATAACATGATGGAGTGAGATTGAAGTGGTATTTGAAAACAAGAAAACACTGTGACTGAAATGTTGAAAAGCCACAGATTTTCTGACTTTTGAATAATTGAATCCTTACTGTAACAGTGGATTGTAGCAAACGATCAAATAGACTTTTATTTTCCAGGTTTAGTTTGAAACTATTTATTTATGGGTATCATCATGCAACTGCTCATGTGTTGAATCATTGTACATTTGTAGAAGATAATGAATGTGCCACTCTTTAAAAGATGAGTTGGAAAACATAATTGCTGCTTTACAGATTATTTTGTGTAATACTGAATATAAATTATTTTTCCAGGAAAGCATTTGCATATCTTACAAAAACACTAAGTGCAATGCAAGGGGATGCTTTCAATCAGGCCGTGAAAAAGTTTCATATTTCTTAAATAAAGAATATGACATGAATAGACATTATATTAAATAAAACAGTTCCTAATTTATGTGTCTAAAGCTAAGAATATATTGGTAGAAGGATCCTGAGGTTGGAGCTGCCAGGCAGGAGGTCTAGAGGAAGACCAAAGAGGAGATTTATGGATGTAGTGAGAGAGGACATGAAGTTAATTGGTGTGAGTGAAGAGGATGCAGAGGACAGGGTTAGATGGAGGCGCATGATTCGCTGTGGCGACCCCTGAAAGGGAACAGCCGAAAGGAAAAGAAGAAGAAGATCATTTATGTGTCTGCTTATGTCTATTAAGGTATTTATCGAAGGATTTGTCCACAGATTGCAATCACATACCACCTTTTCATACAAAATTTTTACTGAACCAGTTATTTTTGTAGCTACAGTAAATCTTTCTGTCACCTTTCATTATATTATGACCACTCCACCAGATCCGTGTCACCATGCTGAGCACCAGAACCAAGGACGAGCCTAGGTCTTTCAGTCTCCTGATGGTGGTACGTATGGCCACATGGAACCAGATCCTGGATCCCTGGGTCTACATCCTGCTGAGGAAGGCAGTTCTGAGGAAAATCTTCATGTTGTCCCACAGCTTCTGGGGCCCCAAGTCTCACCGCTGGCAGGGCAATATCCTACGCAGCTCGATGGAGACCAACAACTCGGCTGCTGGCCTGTCTGACTGCCTCTGCCTTGGGGGATTACCTCTGCCTGACACTGCGATCAAATACGTCACCTGAACTCTGGTCATGGTGTTTTGACATGAGAACACGTGTGAGAAAAACAGGCTGTGAAGATGTGGAGAACTTTGTTATTGTACCCGTCACAAGACGCTCATTCGGAATCTTACATAAGTTGCCATTATGAAGTTGGTTTTCATGATCTCTTTGGAGTTGTAAAGCGATCACCATGAACTGGCAGTATTGTGGTTTGTTGTGTAATGTGGGATTAACTTTTTGTTGTCAGCCACAGTTAGGTTGGTTCAGTCATTCCTTTACCGGGCTTTTTCTATTGGAAAAGTTCCCATCTTTGTTCTTATTGCTGATGAAATTTCAAAATGGCAGCTCCAGCCTGTGCCCTTAACCTCATCTAAGGATTTTTACTGAACATGTTTGATTCTCTTTGTCCTATTTTGTTGTTGCTGGCACTAGCAGTAGACCTGACATGTGAATTTTAAGGTGATATGGATTCATGGTAATGATATAATCAATCAGCTAATACAGGCGGCATGTGGGATCTCAGCATTTCTCTGGATTACAATGTGAACAGATGATTAATGCACATTATGTAGGTAGAGCAGAACACAAATGTCTGCTGCAGAATGTGGAAAACAATGTAAGAATACTTGAGCTCATCATCAGTTTTGATCCAGTCTACATACATTTTTGAAGCCAATAGCACACAGATAATATAGAATCATCACAGTTTCGTCATCTGCTTATGAGCATCTATCTACCTTGGCTGTACAAAATGCTGCCTTTCAATAGAAGATCATGCTCTATTGTTTTCAGTCATTTTCATTCAACCATGACAGAATGAAATAAGACATAACAGGTCCTGTCAATCAGTCAGTGTGCTTGTTACTGTAAATGTAATGTTCTGCACAAGTGCGTTTGTAACATGTCATCTCTCTCTCTTATTAAACCTTTTCAATTTCTTTCTTCTGAACTGTGTAATAAAGGTGAAAATGGAAAAACAAATGCAGAATATTACAGAGCAAATTGAATTCTCTTAAAAATGTTCCGTTATAATGGGTCAGAGTAATTTGTGTTAGGAGGGGGTTAAAAAAATAAAACAATCATTTAGGATTTCACATTGAAATCCAATTATTATTTAAAGAAAGAATAAATAAAGATAATCATTACTTAGCAAATTTGATGATTTCTTTACATTTTGTTTAGAGTTTCTCAAATCGAATTTAATGAATCAATTTACAATAGCTTTTATAAAATGTATCAGTTTATTGATTATAAACACTGTAAAATCAATATTTCAGAGGTTCACTTCTTGCTACACACTTATAGAGAAATGAAATGCAGTAGTTGGGAGTAGTTTCTTTGAATCCTTACACACTTTCCCCCCATAAAATCTTTTACGTTTACAATTAGTCATTTAGCAGACGCTTTTGTCCAAAGCGACGGACACACTCACAGACCGAAGGCACAGCTTCGGGAACGATTTTGGGGTTCAGCATCGTGCTCAAGGATACTTCAACACTGGGGGACGCCAGGATCGAACCTCCGACCTTCCGATTGGTGGGTCACGTATTGGTCACAGCCGCCCCATAAAATTGTCTTCATTCTTTGTGAAAAGACAAACTATTAACGTTTTACAGACACCTTTCAAGTCTACAAGGGGTAAATGTTTGACGCTCCAAGTGGAGCTTCGGGTTATGTCTTTATATACACAGTCTATGCTGGAGAGTAGCGTTTGTTAGTGTAATCTATAAAGTGTCCTGTAGGTGGCAGCACGACGCCTAAATCCCACCAGCTGGTCGGAAACGACGAACAAGAAAAATCCGTATGTACGTGACGTAATCTCTTCCGCATAAACTCCATCTTTCAGTACCGCATGCCTCTGTGGATATTTGAGCAGGTTTGCGATGATAAATGTGGATTTGCGTGTAATGTGCGGTGTTTGCGGGGTGCGTGGTTCTTGGTGTGTGGTCGGAGCAGAGCTGTCGGACCGAGCAGAGCAGTGGCATGCTGTGTGTTCAGCCTGTAGGCCCTGTGTTGTGTTTACATCTCTGCAGCTGCTAACACACACACACAAACACACAGCAGACTGTCTGCTGGCAAGCTGGAGATAGTCTGAATTATTATTGCATCTGCGTGATCTAATTTGTGCAGTTAACGTCTTTTTTATCGGTGTGCCTCGTTGATAAAACATGCCCTTTCTGTTACTGTATTTGTAATCCGCTGCATCTTTGGAAACTGGACTCTTTCCGTCTGCTGGTTAGCTCGTGTTGTTGTTCCAGCTGATGTTGCAGCCCTCAGTCGGCAGGGACAGCGAGCGGCATGCTGGTTGTTTAGCTGGTTACACATAACGTTTGTTTGTTTTCAACATTATCTACAATTTGCTCATATTGTAGGTGACAACATGAATCAAGAAAAATTGGCTAAACTTCAAGCCCAAGTCCGGATAGGAGGAAAGGTAAGTTGACACCCAGGAAGTCATCATTTGTTTGGATTGGAGAGGTGTGTGTGTGTGTGTGTGTGTGTGTACGTGTGTGCGCGCGTGTGTGTGTGTGTGTGTGTGTTTGTGTGAGTGATTGACTGTGCTCCTTTTCATTATGTCAAATAAGCTATGCAAAACCAACATTTACAATACATACAAGTCAAGTATTGCAGTGATTTAATAACTTTTACTAAAACTCATGTTTGGATTTGGTCTGTTAGGGCGGTGCCATTTTCAATACACCCAAATAAGTACAGTATCTGAGAATGTGCCATACTTCCAGAGGATTAGAGCTAAAATCCTAATGTAAAAAAATAATAATGATATTTAAGTATTTGAGCATTATGTAGCGCTAAAGCAATTAGCCGATTAATTGATTAGCTAATCGACAAACAATTAATCTGCAACTATTTTTATTTTGATAATGGTTAATAATTATTCAAACAACAACACCACATTTTCTCTGGTTCCAGCTTCTAAAATGTGAGGATTTGCTGTTTTTCTTGGTTTCTTATATTGTAAATTAATCTCAAGCAATTTTGAAGGTATCATTTTGGGCTCTGGGAAATTGTTATTGTTATGGTTATACTATTTTATACGGAACTATTCAAGAAAATAATTAGAAGGTAAATTGATAATAAATTATGTGCAGCTGTAATTCAAAGTATCAATCAGTATGTTATGGTTGCATTATTATACATTTTTAAGGCAGCAAAATAAATACAGAGTGTCTCAGAATGTGCTTTACAGATACAATATAATAAATGTAATATGTGGCTCTTTGCAAAGAAATGATGGAGCCTGACCCACATAGAGTCACTTCTCAGCAGTTTAACACAACATAAAACAGCTCTAGGATTTAAATATTTGTTGACAAAAACAGATGTCATCTCACCTTGAAGGCTGCAGTCGATACATTGTTGTCTGCACATGTGCCGGTTGATAACAAGAAATTGCGACCCAATAATACCAAAGATACTGTATTTTCCAGGTAGTTTAGAAACCGTGACACCATCACGTAGTTTTCCCACCAGTGACCATGGAAAAGTTTATTTTTGAACTGCAAAAAGTCCCTCTCAGAACATATCTTAGTTATAACTCCTTCAGAACCAAATTTAAAAGGGATCTTCATTAACACTTTATTATGTTTATACATGTAGGTAAAATTGTCAGATATATCAATATCCAAGTTTTTAAACTTTCAAATATCCATATCTGTCTGTTTCAGCCTCAAAAAGCTGTTTGGCTGAATTTCAACAGCTTTTGAACCGACTCATATATTTGATTTATGTATTTGTATTGATTTGACAGCATTTTATGAAAACTGTAATACAGCTAGATTTTACACCAAAGGCTACGTTTCCCCTGTTGCCTTTTCTTTTTCTCCTAATGCTGTCACTCTTGTAACTCATAGCTAGGTTCAAGTCACTGTCACTTTGGCTTTAGGGATCTGCGCGCAGGAAGAAGAAGGTGGTTCACAGAACTGCAACAGCTGATGACAAAAAGCTTCAGAGTTCACTAAAGAAGTTGGCTGTCAACAATATTGCTGGAATTGAGGAGGTAAATTGGTCTGGATCTCCTGAATAAGGAAACCCTGAATGTTATCTTACCTTTGCATGAATGTGATCATGTTAATCTGGTCCGACGTGAGCGTGAATGCATTCTTGCGTGTCCGTGTAGACCAGATTGCGTTCAGGTTTTTTCCATTTATCTGTTTCTTGATAAATAATTTGCTAGCGTTTACTCACCAGAGCATTTAGCCGTAACTGTAAAACTGAGCGGTCTTCTCTTCTCAGGTGAACATGATCAAGGATGACGGGACTGTGATCCACTTCAACAACCCCAAAGTTCAGGCCTCTCTGTCCGCCAACACCTTCGCCATCACGGGCCACGCTGAGACCAAGCAGCTGACAGAGATGCTTCCTGGCATCCTCAGTCAGCTGGGGGCAGACAGCCTCAGCAGCCTGCGCAAACTGGCAGAACAGTTCCCTCGGCAAGGTGGGTGCTACTGGACCTCTCAGACCTGTGACAGTTCACAATCTCTGTAAAAAGGGAGGGTGAAGAGTTCTCTCTTACCAACATAGGGTGTGTGTGTGTAATAGGTCTTGATTTAAGGCTGCACTACGCAGATTTGCATGTTAATGGCTTCAAAAGATGATGAAAAACACAACAAATTATTTTGTATATTTACATATGTGTTTTACCAAGTGCAGATTTAAATATACATTTATATAATAGCATGGGATGGAATAATTTGGTCTGAAGCCATTTATATATTAAAATATCTCATGCAAGTCGTGAGCAACTTTTCTCAGGGAGAAGATAGAGAAGATAGGAGCACGGTGTTGTCTCTGTGATGTAAACATGTAGTAACCAGGCAGTGGCCAATCATTAGAAGGAATTTGGAAATAAATGTTGGAAAACTACTGTTAATCAGAGAAAATTACCAGGTTCATCAGTGATGATAAACGGACTGTTTAATGTGTGTATTTATGGTCTAATAATGCCTATATGACTATCTTGCAGGCTACATGCCACCACTGGTGGTAGGGAAGTAAATGTTAATATCTGTCATAAACACTAAATCTCCTCACAAATCATTAAAATTACTAGAATTCCACTTTTTCGCTTTGCAAGGTGAGGTAGGCTCATAGACTGTGGGAAGGCAACATGCAGCGGTCACTTTCAGCGCATGTGCAGACTAGAGCAGAAGTCAGAAACCCACAACATAAGCGTGGATGATACACGGACCCAGCTTCAATAACTTCATAAGTCTCAAACTGGGGCAACAACCTTGACAACAAGCCTATCCAAGCTTTTTAGTGTCGTTTTGTATATTTTGTTGTTTGCATGTGTTTAGCCTTGTCGGCCACCGTAATAGATCCCTTTAATTTACATCATATAGTGTCATTCATGTTACAGAAGCATAGTAATTTGATGAAGTTTTATAAAAGTGGTTTTATAAGATATCCCTCTGAATTATACTAAGTGACAATGCATCAATGGCTGACATTACGCTGACATTTAAATAACATGCTTTTGCCACCATGGATTCTACCTGCTTATTTATTTGATGAGCCTGGTTCTTACTTCCTTAAGACCAAGATTTTCTTTGTATTCTATATATTTCTTATTGCAAACAAATCCCATGAAAACCAACAATGTGTTAGTATACTTTCCAATGTCCCCATCTTCTCTGTGGCTCTCAGACACAAGCACATCCGTTCCTACTGAGGACATATAGTAAATGTTTGAAAACAGGTCACAATTATATAGTTTAATCTCTTAAAAGGGCAAAATAATGTCCTAAACCAGCTGGGCACTGTAGTTTTTAGCCAACTTTACTCAACCAGGACTAAGTAGTGTATTTGTTGGGGACTATTTTCAGTGGTAGACTAATATACATTTGGTGCTCTAGTGAGTTTTTGCAGCAGCAGGACGGAGTATGACTCAAAGTAAACTACAGTGCCCATGTTCATAACAAAGCAACATGTCACATGTAAATATGTGGCTCACTGATTTTAATGTGTTTTTAATAGTTTTGGGACAACAATGAAGCACTGAGGAATGAGCATAATTTAAGTTAGTAGGATAAATAAGTTTTGGTTTTGCTCTTTTCATGGGATTTGTTGACAGTAAAAAAATATATAAAATATTGCCAAACTTACCTTTAATTACACAACTGGTTACAATGATTTAATTGCTAAAGCTATAATATGTGTCTTTATTTGTAAATTTCATCTCAGCTCTCGACAGCAAGGCTCCAAAGGCAGAGGACATCGAGGAAGAAGATGATGATGTTCCAGGTATGAACTATTAGATGTATAAAAGTCAGAGAGTTAAATGTTTTACTTTTACTTTAAAATAAAGAGGATTCTCTCTGTAGAAGTGGTATTTGGCCTACTGCAATCCTATATAATAAATACAGCATCATGCAAAACAGTTTTCTTCCAATGTAATAATTCACAATGTGTTGTTGTTCTGCAGATCTGGTGGAGAACTTCGATGAAGCGTCTAAGAACGAGGCAAACTGACGCAGCACATGAAGCCCATGTGCACACGGACTGGACTGCAATGAAGCGCGAAGCCTTCTCCAGTGTTTTTAAGTCTAGTCATCCAGACACATCAGACACTATCCACCACAAACCAGAGACTTTTCTATTTTACGATGGCCTGCGGATACCTGAGTCAGACTGGCTTGTGCACTTAAAAAAAAATTAAATGCTCCCTTCTGGTAAACCGTTAAACCCATTCACCACATTTCAGTCATGGTCAGGATTACAATGGTCATTGAAGCTAGTCTTAAGACATTTTGTTTACGAAACAAAATTAAAGGTGATTAACATTTTTTAGATGGTGCTGTGGTCATTGACAAGATTTTGTAAATATTGATGCTTCTCATCCAAACTGAATATTTTACTATGTAGCAGGCTTTTCATATCTGGCATCATAGCTCTGTTGTGTTGACCTGTATGCGGTCTTGCATGCTATGTAGACAGCAAACTGGGGAGGGACATTTCTGCACACCTCTTGAGTTTCTTCGAAGCGCTGCAGAGAGACACAGGGGAGGAGGGAGATCACAGAGAGGGGGGTAGAGAGGCGAAATCATCCCATCCTCCGCATGTGAGCAAGGCACTGCTGCTTGAATGCGACTTCCTCGGCACTCCGATGTAAAAGGACAAAATGCTGAAGTTCTTCTCTGCGCGGGATGACGAGAATGAAAGCCTTTTGGGAGAAATAAATGAGGGTAAGAAATCCATTGATTGCGATGGGGTGGGGATGCTTTACTCCCCAGTCATTGCCTGTGCGTTACAGGATGATGATACTGCGCGTCTGTTTGTCACAGGAAACCGCTGATACAGCATTTGGCTGCGCGCATAGTCCGCATCATCTGAGACGTGTGCGTGTTGCGCACATTCCCATGTGAAGACAGTAGCCTGTATACGCGCGCTGCCCCGCACACTCCTCAAATGTCTCAGGAAACATCACCTCATGAAGTGTCCTGCTTGATCTGATGTAACAGGATGCGGGGTGAGTGTCGCATTGCCGCCGGCCTCGGTGCCTGAGAGCGGATTAAACATTCGCACGTGTGCTGAATGCGTCACCGTCCCGGAAAGCGATGCTCCAGTCAGCTGGATCGGAGTAGCCCCGCTTCGGGAAATCTTCACTCTGTAGCCCGCACCAGGAGTGCCCCGGCCCGCCTTTCTTTTTATGGCTTTTGTGACGGAGCTGCAATGCAGTTTATCCTGGAAAATGAGTTATTTTAGCCCAACCTGTTTTTACAAATGGGACTTGATCATTTCCAACGGATATTCTTTTGCACATCTGTGCCACACCGCATAGGCTATCCTACAGTGCAGTATATACAGTTCAGCTGTGTAAACTGAACAGCTAACTATTCATGAATCATTGGGCGTTACAGCTCAATGAAACACCAGCTACACATAACTCCATTTGCAATGGGGGCTGGTAATTTACAGTAATGGTTATTACGTGACCATATGAGGGAAGGGTGCTGAAACAATATATAGCTGTAATCATAGAACGTAATTACCTTTATGTAGAATCTCATGTTGAGATTATGAATGGAGTCATTTCCTAAGCAAATGGTTTATTTGACTTTGTTTACAGTGAACACACAGTCATTTATAATAGGCTCAGATGAACATGGTGTGCATGCTCAGGTGATCAGTGGAAAAAACTTGGATCCAAACTCAAATGTGCAAACCATTTTAATTCATCTGTCTTTGGTCTCCCACCAAAGGCACGCTATGAATGGGGCAATACCAGCAAAGGTTTTACCTGCAAAACAACAACAACAAAAAAAAATCTGTAAATTCTCATGGTAAAATATGGTCGCTAAATCTGACATACTACATACATGAGCCAGTTAAACACAGAACCACTATTGAACTTTTTGTTCTCTGGGGAACCAGCAGCTATGTGGTACCACCAATTGCCTTTACAACTAAAATTTTTTTAAATCAATATTTAGTCCACAAAAAACCTTTTCTCTTCCTCTTTTCTTAACCATGTAGTCGTTCTGTGATCAGCTCCGACACACCTGTCAAGGGCAACTGAGCGCTATTGCTGCCTGTAGTGATGATTGAAAGCTATATGAGGTATGTTCGGGGTCGTGAAATAAATGATCACATGCTGCTAAATGGCCACCTAGCACATGTGAACACAGCTTTTCCTACAGAAACCTAAGTCATTATAAATGAGCATGCATGCATGGCGTGTGTGCTTGACAGACAAAGGGATAGAGACATTGAGTGTTGATGATATCATCATGCTCCCCCTTGAAACAGATGAAGGGGACAATCCGTCTCTTCAGGACACCAAGCACCACTGGCTGAACAGACCCTGCCTGCTGGTGCTCAAAGATGGGAATGTGTCAAAACCAGGACTGGGATGCGGCCAAATACAACCAGTATCTCCGTCAAAGACCTCTTCAGGTGCAACAGTCAGAAGCAGCTTTGGGCCATGTGAGCAGAAACCATCTGAACATCCTGTCAAAACCGCTTCACCCTCCCAGCTGGAGGAAGGCAGCTGCACTGTGACCGACATCTCCACATGGGGGGAGAGTTGTTTCGGGGAGTCTTCCAGCCCCTTGGTGCTGAGCCCCGCCGAGGCTGCGTGGCCAGAGGAGGAAGAGGAGGAGGCAGAGGAAAAGAAGCCCCAGGCTCTCCCATCAAAAGAGGACTCTGTGATTGAGGAGAAGGAGCTGGAGGAGAGTAGGCTGGAGCAGTCGTGGAGCTCAGAGGTGACGGCAGCACCCTCTACTCTCTCGCACGAGGAAACATTTGGAAAGGGGGCCAGGGAGCCCCAGAGCCAGTTTAGGGTGGTCAGATCTAGTGGAGGAGATGAGACAGACAGCAGCAAGGCCCAGGCAGCCAGTGGGGAGGGAGCTATGGGGGACTCTGCATCTTCCCCCGTGGATCCTGATGAGTCCCAGCTGAGCCCTGTTGGTATTCTGTCCAAGGATCGAGCCACTGTCCTTGGGGAGGTAGCTCCAGTGTGGGTCCCTGATGCTCAGGCGCAGGTCTGCATGAAGTGTGGGGTCAAGTTTACGTTTACTAAGAGGAGGCACCACTGCCGTGCTTGTGGGAAGGTAATTTGTGCAGCATAAAAAATAAGATTTAATCAGATCTTCTCAAGTGACTTGTAGTTGACGTGTGAAATGTATGTGTGTGTCTGTCCTTATGTGTTGTGTGCATGTGTGTATCAGGTTTTTTGTGCACTTTGCTCCAATCTGAAGTTCAGACTCACACATCTGGATGGCAAGGAAGGACGAGTTTGCGTTTCCTGTCATTCAACACTCGTCAAAAGTGAGCACAGGTTTTTTTTTTGTGTTAATGTTCAAAGTTTTTTAATGAAAATTTGCAAAAGTCATTCCTACTTCTTCTCCTCAGCGACACCTCCAAGGGGGAAAAGGAGGGTGTGGTTTGCAGATGAAATCCTCAATAAGCAGTCAGCATCTGCGCCAACCACACCAGTCAGAGGGCCTACGTTCTCACCGCTGATGAGACGAGCGCTGGGCGGGTTGGTTAAAGGTTCTGTGGGTTCACCACAGATCAGGAGAGCCTTGCGGCCACATGGGACGAATATCAATGTAGGACCACCTAAAATATGACACAGAACACATTTGTTGTTCTATAATGTAGAGGAGAATGGATCTAAAATCTCAGTGTTGTCTTTAGTTGTGTCAGATAATTAGTACAACATAGATTTGACAAACAGGTGGGCTCACTCTTCTTCTAGGAGGCCTGTGGTCCTTACGGCTGGGGCACCACAGCTTTAGTGAGCAGCTCTGCCAACCTCATCCCCCTGGACGGACTGCCACCCATCCTCACCTCCACGGGAGTCAAAGGAGGTAAGACAGGTTCCATCCAATTTGAAGGTGAAAGTCAAAGATTTAGCAAAATGACTTTGTTGAGTCTTTGTTTATTGTAGCGCAGATGCTGGTATTTTCCTGACCTTGAAATGTGCTTTGCCTCTTATTTGGCGTTTTCATGTCTTGCACAGTGTGCATGGTGCAAAGATAGGAGGAGGGGCACAAAAAGAAGGGAGTTCCATGCAAATCTGGCAGCACAAGGCGAGGTGAAAATGTGGTCTCTGTTGTTGAGGAGTTGACAATTTGGTGATGACAGAAGGAAAAGCACACTGAAGTGTCAAAATGAAGTGACAGCAGCAGTTACAGAATAATGCTAAATTAACACTTTTAAGCTTGTCTGTTCTGAATAAAAGTGATTTTTCACGGTTACCTGATAAAATCATATACTACCAACACCAGGCCGGTGCAAAATAATGCCACAAAGTTATATGCTTCTGTCAACATCAAACTGGTGAGTTAAAAGTTCCTCTCAGATTCATATTCAACACCATCCTACTGTTGTACTAATAGCGCACTCTAAATGAAATTAGCAGGTGCACTTGGATATTACCTGTCCTAGTACACATGACCTGTGACCTACAAAGCAGAGCCTTTGACGGGAAACACCCACTCCTTCTTTACTGACCACTGTCACAGAGCCATTGAGCAAGGCCCTTAAACAGGCATGTCACAAGTCTGTGGTAAAGCCAGGCAGCTCCCAGGAGTGCATGTTGTGATTCTTCCCACTTAAAAGTCATGACTATTCCTGAAGCCCTGTTATTGTAAATCATAAAGTGGGCCGTGTCTTGCCTGGTTAAACATGGGCGTTTAAAAATAATAGCATTAATAAAAGCTACCTGTCCTTGCATCATATTTAAGCCCATTAATCCTTACACGGCTATGAGGTCATTTTCAAACACGAATCTTTCATGAATCCAGCTCTTTTTTTTGATCACAGTGGATAAAATTTCAGAAAATAGTTCATTTGTGAGCAGTTGTAGAAGATATTACAGTCTAATAGCAGTGTTACTGTGTTTTTTCCCCTCAGATTACACTGTGGAGGAGCAGCCCTCTGAGATGTTGCTTATTCAGGAGTTGGAAAGTGGCAGGCCCAAGCCCCTGGTGTTTGTCCTCAATGCCAACCTACTTGCTATGGTCAAGCTGGTCAACTGTACGCTTCTTGTTTCTTTTCAGTGTGCATGATAAAATGCATGGAGAACGATACATTGTCAACATATTGTACACAGTTATAATGAAGCATAGGTAGATAAGGAAATTTAAGCTGCTTAGAGAATTAAGAAAATTTGTTAATTTGAACATTTAAATGCAAACATGTTACTTTTATACTTTTTATAGCTCAGACATCCACATTTCCTACATTGTTCTCTTTGAAGACCAACTGAAATTAAATTGCATTTTGTTGTTGTTCTCTGTAAATCAAGTGTCCTGTGTTCTCCTTTGAAAATAAATCAGAAAACAAAAGGGAGAAATTTATATTTTATATTTTTAAATTTCGTAATATCACCCACTAATTTTACAGACATAATACTGTTCTGATAGCCCTCTACGTAGATGGAGACCTTATTTCGATACAGCCAATCAAATATGCTAGCTGCTGTCAATCAAACCCAGACACCGACATCCCCCTCAAACGAGGCTGAGACGAAAAGGAGCATTTCTGATATTTCCCCAAAGACCCTTTTTCTTTCTTTCAATAATAAAAAACTTGTAACAATACATTTAAAAAACACATTGACATTTTTTGACAAGGAATGACTAAATGTGATTTCAGTTGGACATTTCAAAAAACCCTGACCCTGTAGACCCCTGAGATTGTGCCTTGATTGTGTGACAGACGTTAACAGGAAGTGCTGGTGTGTGACGACAAAGGGAATGCATGCTGTGGGCCAAGTGGAGGTGGTGGTGCTGCTGCAGTGCCTGCCTGAAGAGAAAAGCTTCCCCAAAGACATTTTCAGCCACTTCATCCAGCTGTACAGGGACAGCCTCACAGGTCAGAGCCACTCACACAATGAGATGCCTATATGCAGTCATTTTCAACTAGTCATATGTTTGTTGTATTGAATTTTACCCACTTTTGGACTATTATCCACCCATTTTGAAATACTGCCAACATGCACTGACTTTCATCTCCCTCAAAGTGTTTTTCTTGCCATAATTACATGTTTCCTCTGTGTTTCTGTAGGAAAGGTCATGAAACACCTGTCGCTCTCCTTGTTCGGCAGTAGTTTCCTGGGCACTGGAGATCACGCAGGCTTCCTGTACATTCGCTCCACTCTCCAGTCCCTTCAAGGATTACCTCTGCCAAACCAGCCCTACCTCTTTGGCCTGCTGGTCCACAGAGCAGAAGTGGCCTGGGCCAAAGCCTTTCCCTTGCGTCTCATGCTGCGATTGGGGGCCGAATACAGATGTAAGCAAGGCCCTCGAATGAACTGCTGCATCTATCATGCTAAAGGTTTCTTCTTCAGTTACCCACTTTGTTTCTTGTTCCAGTTTACCCATGTCCACTGTACAGCGTGCGTTTTAGGAAGCCTTTGTTTGGGGAAATAGGCCACACTATAATGAGACTGCTAGTGGTGAGTATGACATTTTGTTTGGTCTTGTTACAAAACCAGATATACCATCAGTAACAGGAAGTTTGGTGTCATAACCCATACCAAACTTCCCATTATTGATGTTTACCTGTTCCTCCCATCCTGTTCCAGGACTTTAGGAATTATCGCTACAGCTTACCAATGGTGCCAGGGCTCACTGTGGATCTAGAAGCTCAGAGAACATGCATTAAGATACCGACCACTGGGTATAATGAGGTAAGACTAAGCCTTTTAATGCCTCGTGGAGTTAATGCTAATGTTTACGCATTTTTCATCAATCGTCATCCTTCCCTCTCTGCCCACTTGTCTCATGTTAGCTAATGATGGCTCTGAATAAGTCCAATGAGCATGTGCTGGCCATTGGGGCGTGCTTCAATGCGACTGCAGACTCCCACCTCATCTGTGTGCAAGGAGACGATGGCCAGTACCAGACCCAAGCCATCAGCATCCACAATCAGCCTCGCAAAGGTTGGCCATAATAGGTTACTGTGAGGGACATCAAGATATCATCAAGATAATTTATCTGTCGTTTAGGGAAACTTTGATACTTGTTTGAATTGGTTCACTCAGATCCGTACAAGAGCTAGCCTATATTCAGTGTGATTTTTCATTACAAACTGTTTTATTTGGTTGACTAATTTTAAGCCTTAATTTCATTTTTATGTTTTAATTTTTATCTTTAATATATAATTTCAACTTGCAATCTTAAATTAGAAGGTGTGCATTTACTGCACAAAGTCCATCATCACAAATAAATGTGCAGCCAAATATTGTGCAAACTCATGACATTTTATTCTAAATCTCAATGTTCCCAAAGATGAAATATTTGATTCAATGCTACATGGAATTATGTATAAACGTTAGGGAGAACATCCCATTTGATGTGATTGTGCAGCTGTACGAAATGAAATATTGGATTTAAACATTTCACTCAATTTAAACTTGAAATGGGTTTAATTGTGTTGGAAGAAGCAGATACAGAATACAGAGAGAATATTGTTTAACAGTATTTAACTTTGAAACTGCCCAAAGGAGAAGCTTTAAGAGGAACGGGCTCAAGTGGCCCACTGGACCAAAGAAGTTCACTTTCCAATATACAACTCTAGATGGCGCTACATGATAGTTTTTTTCTTGTCACTATAAAGATCTGAAGCCAAAGAGTTTGTCTATATATATATATATATGATTTCTTTTTTCATTGCAGTTACTGGATCGTGCTTTTTTATATTCAGTAGTGCACTGAAAGCATCTGCAGGATACCTTGCCAAGTCCAGCATCGTAGAAGGTAGGATGTCGACTCAGAGGGGAGTCAGGTTCACTTTGAATTTTACCTGCCCGCTTGCAGGAAATTAACGGTTTACTTTTGTTTTCAGTAGTCATGTTAACACCTCTGCTTCAAAACTGTTTTATTCAGAATGTGTTGATCTTTGTATGTGTGTGTCTGTGTACATTTTAACAGACTGTTTGTCTAGGCATGTGTACATGTTGATGCATGTGAGTGTGTGTGTGTGTGTGTGTGTCTCCCCGTTGGTGTCTGTTTGTGTGTTTCTCCTGTATTGCTGTCCCTTCTCCTCAGACGGGCTAATGGTGCAGATCACCTTGGAAACCATGGCGGAGCTTCGCCGGGCGCTACGGGAGATGAAAGACTACACCGTCACTTGTGGCCGGCTTGACCAAGCAGAGAGCCAGGAGCTTGTTTGTGTACAGTGGGTGGAGGAGAAATGCACTGTGAATAAGGGGTGAGTGTGTCCACATGTTTGAAGTTCATGTGGCAGCCTCAGAATGAAGCTTTTGTGCTTGAAGAGAACAACATACTGTAACAGTCATGTTTAAAAATAAGTCTTTAAGTAAGTTAAGAACATTAACCTTTTAGTAGATAGACAACTGCAAAATGTACAGTGATTGTAAGTCTCTCCAAGACAGTGTTGTGTAGCTCTGTTGCACAGAAAAGGCTTTAAAACCAACCAACTAAACCCTATACCAACTGCATTTTAATGTTTTGGTCAATGTCGTTAATTACTGGTGTGCATAATGTGTGTTTATGTCCCCCAGAGTAATAAGCCCCATCGATGGGAAATCCATGGAGTCCATCAGCAGTATAAAGATGTTCCAGAAGTCAGAATACAAAGAAAATGGGAAGCTCATCCGCTGGACAGAAGTACATAAGATGATCTGCTTAAAATAACAACATAAGTCCATCTGAAACTGTCCCCTCCCTTTACATTTATGTGTATGTTTTGTGCAGGTGTTCTTCTTGCAGAGGGGGGATCATCCCAAAGGAGGCGCGAGTGACTCTGCTGAACACAACCGATTAACGGAGCGGATTGCCCGGACGTTTTGCTTGGCACTGTGTCCACACCTCAAACTGTTGAAAGAGGATGGGATGGCCAAACTGGGGCTGCGAGTCGCTTTTGACTCTCAAGAGGTCAGAAAGGATGTTTGGTATCAGTCACAACAAGACTGGAATAGGCCTTGTAAGCATCAGATGTCATGCATCTGCCTCCTGTAAGATAGTTGCATCACGAATACTGCCCTACAAAGCAAAAAGCAGTACTACATGCTTGTTCAGAATTGAGTCAAACAGAAATGTGACTTTTTAAAATCTGTTCTGCCATATACAAATTAATGCTATAGAAATGTCTGTAAAAGCAGCATGAAACATTTGCAGTAATTACAAAAAAGAGCTTAAAACCAAGCCAAGCCACATCAACTGCACTACCTTTGAATCACATATTTAAATGTATACATTGGAAATTAATTTATTATTCTGATTTCAACATGAAAATGATTAGTAGATGGACGCACAGACACATAGCAAAACAGAGATACAGTTAATCCATATGAACTATGGACTCTAAATAATCAAAACGAAGTTTACATTCTTAAACAAACTAGTTGAAACAGACAGGATAGCTATAAGAACACATTTTGTATGTGGATTCAAGGTTCAAGGCTCCGCTTTATTGTCATCATACAATACAGGATTGCAAAATGAAATGCAGCTGAAGCCCTCTCCATGCTAGAAAAAGTGTAAAGAAATATTCCAATCTATTCTAATATTAAATTAGAATAGAATAAAACAATAAAATACAACAAAGTATGTAACAGTAGCGCTAAAGGAAGAAATAAAAGCAAAAGTCAATTATACTAACAAGTAAGATATACAGTCCAGTGTATATATACAGATATACATACATACACACACAGAAAAGGCAGTGTGCAATATCAGTGTAATTTGCAAGTTGTACTACAAAAACTTAGTTTGAGGTAGTAGTGGGAGTAAGGGTAGTGTAAAGGTAATGATATGGTAATGTGCAAAAGAAGTTTGTGATGTTTCCAGTCAGGATGCTTTCTATTGCTTCTCTATAAAAGCTAACGAGAACTTGGCATAGAATTTCAAGTTATTTTTTAAGTTTCCTTAAGAGACACTGCATTTCTCCCTTGCATTGTTTGAAGGCAATCTAAAGGCAGAGTCTAGAGTCTTAATTTTCCTTAGGTATTATGTAGGTCTATGGAAATGGCTTTTTAGATAATATTATCAGCCTGTAAAAGCAGAAAATGAAGCTATTACAACCTTGCCATCCTTTGCACAGTTTGCTGGCCAGCCTGAAAACTTTAAACATTTTGTGGTTATGCTTTCTGCCTTTGTTGGGCTGAATACATCTAAGAAAATGTATATTAACTCCTTTTTAACTTTACTTTTTTAAATCACTTATTTATTTAGCAGTAAAGCATTAAGACTTTAAATATACTCTATAGAAAAAGTGGCATTCTGCTTATACTTGGAGAATTTCATCAGCACGGGATTCAGTTGAGGGTTTTGGTGCCCAATGATTTCTTAAGTTTCAGATGCTCTTCCACTTTGCCAAAAATACTCAGGGATGTTTTCATTGTAAAAACTCATGTTGTTCTAGCTTTGCTGGGGTGAACATGTAACATATGACTCATAGTTGTAAAGTTTATAACTCTTGACTATATTTAAACTAATTAGTGGTTTGTTTTGTAATTTCAGGTGGGATTTGTGGCTGGGAGCAATGGGCAGCCCCTCCCAGCTCAGTACCTCAACGCCCTGGATAGCATGCTAATCCCGGTCATTCACAGCAGGGGGCGCAAGAGTGGCGACGAGCCTATTGTGATGGAGCTTATCTTTTACATCCTGGAGAACATCACTTAGAGCGCACACGCCCAACTGTTTCATCTTTTTAACCCTGACCACAGCTCTGTCTCCAGCACTTCTCCTCAGCGCTGCCATCGGTTTCAGGGCAATAAAAGCATTCAAAGGGCGAACCAGACCACATCCAAGGTCTGCATCCATCTCATCCACTCACAAGTAGAGAGAAGTGGTCTGACTCTTAGTGGTTTTCTGATCTCACCCTGCCCTGGAGCAGACAATCTGGGTACGCATGAAACCAAGGATGGACCATCAGATCAGGGGGCAGTACTGCACTGTAGGCCTCCAGTAGTAGCAACTTCATAGCTTGATATCATTCATGTCACAATGTTCAATACAAATTCCCATATGGAGAATACCTTTAAAGTGGGAGCTGGATTCAGCCCCACGACTTTAAAGCAAAGAGTAAAAGAGAATGACTTGAAATACTGTATGTAGTAGCTCTGTAGCAATTTGATGCGCTGAATTAATGCCTAAATAGAGTTTTCATACTGGATGTATTTAATTGATTGCTCATGAAATGTAATGTCAGCCTGGAATTAAACTTGCAACAATGACTGAGTTACTGCCTGTTCATTCAGGAGCCTCTGTTCAACAATTTTGAGTACTTTACTTTTATGCTGCTTTGTACTTACACTTCATTACATTTCAGAGGGAAATATTGTGCTTACTTGCTACTTTGCAGATTAAGGTTTCACACACAAGATATACCCTTAGTATAATGCAATCGATTTCAACACCACTGCAAACTGCAACCTCAATAATAATACAAATAATAAACATGTAGTTAAATTAATACCAATATCAATCAAAGCTAAACATGGTTGACCTTTGTATTGGATTGCGGTTTTACAGGTGTACCTAATAAAGTGGTCAGGGAGTGTATGATTAGTGTTATACATTTTGATGCATTGTTATACATCAGTGTTTCCCAACCTTTTTAACTGTCCCATTAAGACAAAGCAAAGTCTACATGTGACCGCTTATCATAGGTTTAGTATGGTATGTATGAACCCTACAGTAGGCTGCAAGTGATTTACTCTTCTCAGATTGTTCCATTTAAATTATTTTTTGGAAACCTAAATGTATAAAACTACCCAGTATTTCACAAGACATTAGCGATGATTATAGAAAAATCTAACAAAAATAAACATAATTTGGTGTTTTTGATGTTTGAACCTCTGGTTGGGAACCACTGCTATAGATTAAACTACTTAACAGTATGAAATTAAAAGTTAAAATTAGCTCTTCCTCGACGAGCTACATTAAAATGCTGTTTACATGTCAATCAGTAATAAAGTTATCAATAATTAACACTGGGGAAAGGGGGCATTCTGCTATATGATCAGTCATTTTACTTTTGATACTTTAAATACATTTACCTGATAATACTTCTGTATTTAAGAGTTTGAATGCAGGAGTTTTACTTGTAATGAAGTATTTTTAGACTATGGTATTACTACTTTTACTTAATGGATATAAATACTTCAGCCACTGGTTAAAACTCATTCAAATACAATAATTTCCTGGCCACAAGATCAGTTTCATAAAGCAACTTTAAAGGAGAGTTGATTTACAGTTGTGACATGATATGTCACTAAAGGCGGCTAGGGAGGCTGTGGCTCGGTGGCAGAGCAGGTCGTCCAATCGGAAGGTTGGTGGTTCGATCCCGGCTTACCCCAGCCATGTGTCGAAGTATCCTTGAGGAAGATACTGTACCCCAATTGTGTGTGAATGATTAGTCTCCTTTGTACTGATGGGCAGTTAGCTCCTGCCATCAGTGTATGAATGTGTGTTTATGGGGTGAATGTGATTTGTAGCGTAAAAGCGCCTTGAGTAGGCACTATACATGTATAGTCCATTCAAAGGAACAGCTGCCTGTTCCCATCCATAATTCACCAAAGGAGCTGTCACCATTTTATGTAGTGGAACAGTGGTGTATTTAGCTTGCACCCATTTGCAGACTGAATGGAAGTAAAGAACACCTTTTCACTGAGCACTAATGAAAATATGACCCCATTTCTGACCCTGATGAACCAGCTGATGGTCGAGTGGTGTGGGTGTAGATCCGGTCTCTGCAGGATGCTTTCTCTCTGCCTCTCTCTTTTTAAACAAAGCAGAATGGGGCTTTTGTTTATCTCCTACTTGCTCCACATACTTGGGATGGCCAAGACAAGAGGCATAAGCAAGCAATGCAAATAATTTCCCTCTTTGTTGCAGCACAGTACAATGTCAGTCTTCCCCCAAAGACCTGAAAACTATAACTGAAACCCCTTTCAGCAAGTTACACTTACAGCAAGCTCTTATTCTGCGAGTGAAAATACTGACACACAAATTGTATAAGATAATTTAAAATTGAATTTATTGGCATTTTAATTTTAAATACATAATGTAACAAAAATTTGAAAGTCTAAAGCATGCCAATACAATTAGTTTTGTTTTTTTTGGTGTTGTAAAACTATTTACAAAAAGTGTTTTCAAGTTTGATAGAAACTGTACAGTCATCTGTCCACAGGGGGTCAGGAGGACATGGAGGTCAGATAAGAAATAAAGGCAAGTGGGGTGATACTGAACTAGGAGGTTGTTTGAACGTCAGTGAAGATAATATTTAGGTCAAAACATCTTCTCTTCATACATTGTGTTCTATAAATGGTTCCTCAACTTAAAGACACGAACAAATAAACCATCGAAATGTGGAACCCCAACTGTGGAAATCATTGACCACGTCATTTCCCCATGTTTTGCATATAAAACTAAAAACAGGAAAAGAAGCAAAGCCAAAATTCTCTTTGGAATCCGTTGTAGTTCTTGGTCATACTTCTTGGGTGTTTCCTTCCAGAGATCCTAGGCCTTCTTCATCTTGCCCGTGTGAGAGCTGCCATTCTCGTGGAGAGCAGAGCCGTTGCTGGTGCTGTTGGTGGCTCCGTGCTTCATGCCGCTGCCATTCTCGTGGTGTTTGCCGTTGCTGTAAACAGCTGTGCCATTCTGACACTGCTTAACGTCCTGTTTCGGCAACCGCTTACCCTTCACATAGGCCTGGACCCAGAAGTTGGAGAAGAGCACAAAGAAGAACGTTCCATACATCCAGATGAGGTGGAGGATCATGGGGAACTGGTAGTTGCAGCTGTCCATGAAGTAATACTGGGTAGCGTGGAGAGATACCAGGACAAACTGAATCTGTTGGGAAGAAAACAGGCGTCAGCCAAGCGCTTAATATAAATAAATATAGAGGAATATGTCTGGGTGCTTTTGGAGCAGAAGCATTAACTTGCCATTTCAAAAAACACGCCAACAGGACCACATTAGTTTAAGGCACTTAGTGTGGCTCAGAATAAAACGCATTTGAGCTACATCATGCTGTGTTAGAGATGATCCTTGAAGCCTTCAAATAGAATTCTCATTAATGAATAAACGAACAACACAGAAAACGTATAGGGTGAACGTACTAGCTGAATGGCAGTCATGTATTTCTTCCACCACAAAAACTTCTGGAAGCGTGGTCCAGCAGCAGCAAGGCCGTAGTAGAAATACATGATGACGTGGACGGAAGAATTCACCATGGCATGGAAAGATCCCATTCCACCTGGGGTAATAATCATAAATAACATTAGGCCCACTCAGATCAGTGTAAGCAAAGAACCTCTGACCTTGCGAGAAAAGAAAATCAGTACTTTACAGGTAGCCTGCACAAGGTTTCTTGAAGGACTCTTAACAAGACAAAAGCAGAAACCAAATGGAGAACATTGTTGCTGATTGTAAAGGTCAAGATTGGTTTGCAGGAGGAAGTTACCACGCACTACCTCCCACCTTCTATTGTTATTCCATTAATCATTTTCAAACTCACAAGTCAAGATTTAGTTAATGTGTACTCACCAGGAGCATAGACAATTCCCCACCACCAGGTCCAGGGCATGAAGGAGTGGTGGAAGATATGTAGGAAGGTAATCTGGCCGTGCTTTTTTCTTAACACGAAGAAGATCTGACCGAAAGAGGATATAGATTATTTAAAGCCAAGATATGGTGACCAAAGTTAAACCCCAAGGCCGTCAGGTGAAATGGACTGAACTTACTGTGTCGATGAGCTCAATAATCTTGGAGAACCAGAACAGCCAGGCAACTCGAACCATCTGGTGAGGAGAATAAAGACATGAGTTGACAGGAAATTGTAAGTTGCCAACAAGTGCACAGCCATCTTAATAATAATTTTACTTCATTTTAATCAAGAATTGTGTATGACTGAGTAGTTGGAGGGGACCTACTCGTAGTGCTTCAGGACTGTCAGACGTATCAACTGGGTCACATCGCCAGGTATACGTTGTGGCCCACCCTGACATCAAGAACTAAATAACAAGGACAGTTTATTTACTTGCAGAGTCAACACTGTAAACACGTTTGTAGTCATAGCCAATTACAAAAAAAGTGACATTGACGGAAATGGCACAAATTAAGCCATGTCCATTGGAGACTTTAAATAACTGTGTCTTACTTCGTAGACAATGAATATTGACAGTGCCACTAGCATGAAATTGTAGACTATCATGGCTTCCTTTAGCTGGAAGGGCTTGCGACTGGCCATTATGCAAGGTCCAAGGTACAGTACAAAGAACAGGTAGCACAGCAATATCGCGGACATGGGAATAGGACTCTGCATCAGTGGATAGGCCTTCAGCCGTGGATCTAGAGGGGAAAAAAGAACAAAACTACATTAAACAAAAAAACAAAATATATGAGATGATCTTTTTGTAATTAGTCAGGTAAATCACCTACCAATTCCCGCCAAGAGGTAGTCATAGATATCCACGGCATGTGAGCCGATCTCCTGAATCCCTAGAAGCATGTTTGCCATCTTGTATTGTTGTGACCCAATTATCTGCAAAAAAACCCCAACAAGCTCATTAGTTTTTTCTTGTCAAAGCCAAACACAGCAGCACCACCACCTCCATGACAGTAACTCAAAGAATGAATTATCACCCAATTCAAGAAAACAATATTTTGGCCAGTGTTTTATGTCAAAAGAAAAAGATGCACATCTCAGGGAGGTCTTCTCAATTCTAGGGAAAGTGAAAAGCAGCGCTTGCCCCTCCCTCATTACCACCTCCGAGGTGCCCTTGAGCAAAGCCCTTAACCCCAACTGCTACAGTGGAGCTGCTCAGTGGCCAGCAGATCACACTGTCAGTGTTCCCACTCTTTACTAGATATCATGTTCCAGGACATTTTCAGTGATGATCTAGCTGGTATGACAGACAGGGATCGCGCCATTCACTAATATGTTCCTCTCTGTGGAAATGTGATTTAAAAGACATGCAGTCTATGGCTAGAAGACAAGTGTTATAGAAACATGTCAGTATACGGGCATAACTTTTAGACGTTTAAATGGCACTAATTTTAACACTATCTCCTCTTACTGTTTTTTTTATTTCTTGCCTTGTTTTAACACTCTGTTGTTATTTTATTTTTTATAGTATACAATTGTTGTATATTATTTTATTTCTTTTGGAAAGCTAGTTGTGCTCTATGTTTAGCAAGGGCTATGTAAACAAAATGTATGATTATTATTCATTTATAACCTGAATCCCTTTTTTTGCCTTATTAATTATATCAACAATTGCTGCCTGAACACCAATAACTGAATAGTGGCTTACAATTTTGCCTTCTGACAAATCTAGACTGAACTTTAACATATATACCTAAATGTACAATTTAAAGTTAGTCGAGTTTGCTAGGATTATTAACTTCCACTGACTCTTTATCAGTTTATTACACCATACTTTAGCCCTTTACTAGTAAAGTTAAGTGGAGTCTTTAACAAGGCTAATCACACCCACTGTGAGATACCTCTACAAATGTTAAACATTTCATGTCATGTTATGGTCCATTTTACCTTCACGATGCAGCATTGCGTTTGAAGAGACAAGCATGCAAAGTAAAAAATAACCATTAGCCAGTATTTAGCTGGTGTTTGACTCACATACAATGGAATGTGCTCCCATTCATTATTTTGATCTCGGCTTCCCATTCATTATTATCCAACTCTCTCAACAATGCCATTGCTCCAAACCAGAGTTCAATCACAAACCTTAAACCTTTTCAGGTAAAAAAAAAAGAAGAAAAAATGCTAACCAATGTAACGTTAACATTATTCAACCATTTAAAACAACTTGGGAAGAAAGCAATGTTCATCTATAAACCTAATAAAAATGACCCCAGTTACCAGCCAGCAGTAACTAATGTTCCAAGACTACATCTGGACTACTTTTTGGATGTGTAAAAGCAGCTAAAATGTAATCGTCTCCTTCCACATCTGTTTGTATTCATTTTCTATGCAACCGTATGACTTATAAAAGTGGTTAAACTTTTCCTAGACAGGGACATTCCCAGAGACATCAACAAAAAAATTCAACAGAATTCGCCTTCAGAAATGGATTACATAAAAATGTGTGACAAAAATAACAATCACGCGCATTATTCATCGTTTATGTCTTCTTGGTGATCACCCGTGACCACCGAAGGAGCATTTTGTTACATTTCCTGATTCAGCAGGACCGAAATGCAATTACTGAGACAGAGCAGCTCATCACTCACCAAACAAACACCCCCAACAAAAATCCCGGGATGCTTTCCCCTGGCTCCAAGGACTCATCAGACATGGCCTGATATCAGAGAGGAGGTGCTACAGTGAACTGGGAGGGCATTCCTCATCCCACAATAAGGCGGCTGTGTGTTTGCATGAGTTATGCCAGAAGGTGAGACACAGTATCCAAACTGCTCTCCTCAAAAGAACCCAACTGGGATAAAAAAAAAAACTGGGAACAATGGGGTGAAGCTCTGGATCACTGAACTTAAAACACAAAGTGCAGAACCCTGACCATGATATCAAATGTCCTTAAACCAACAAGTGCTCTTTCTTGTTTTGTGGCAACCACATTTATTGGAATACTGCCACTGCAAAATGAATCCATCAGTTCAACTACAGATATGGTGAGCAGTATTTTGGCAATGGAAAGTGCCATGACATGCAGCATGCACACAGGAATGTTGCTATGGTTTTCAGACCTGCTTTCTGTTGACAAAGGCTTACCATATCAAGTGTAAACTGTAAAGCGTATTAACAAAGTAGAGGACATGCAGGGTGCGGTCACACTGGACCCAGAGGGAGCTATTGTTTGATGTACAATCTACAATGCTCTGAGTTTTCAGTCCTTAAGGACTAAAGAACAGCCCTCCTTAAGCCAATATAATTAAAAGCTAATCATTTCATGCTGTGGAATGAAGGTTAGGGAGCAGAGGTCACACAGGTGCTGTTCAGGGAAACTGCAAGAAGGGATACAGTGTAAAAGACATTTAAAGTGTAAACTACAGCTACTACAGTCATTGACTAATTTAAGTCAATGACTTACATCATTAGAAAATAACTTGCACTTGCAAAACATATAAAATGACACACTGATATTGAGTTGTAGCCCTTTTGCACAAACCAAATCATTTGGACAAAAACATAATAACCCTTGATCTGCTTATATTAATCTCCTTTGTGAATAGATTTTATATTAAGGAAGAAAAGGTATCCTTTTTACCTAAATTCACCCTGAACGTCATGACAACGTGTGCTTAATATTTTGTGCATTCACTAATTCTGAACAGCACAGGTCAAGAATGCAAACAGATTATATATCACAAACTATCATATCATTGCTCTTCCTTTTGTTTTCAATTGTTAACCGCAAGGCAATGTCAACACCACAGTATCTCTATTGTCAATCTTCTTGCTAAGTTTCCAGGTGATTGAGTCCAGCATTCCAGACCAATTTTTGACAGCTGCACTTGGCAGTAGCCTACTGACTAACTTCCTTCTGTTGCTCAGACAAAGTGAAAACCTTAACTGGAGTTTTTTCTTCTTGCAGGCCTCATTGTTATCAGAACAGATATATGACATTTCAGAAAACTCAAAAAGCTGTGGTTGTTCTTGAACAACAACAATGAAGCCCCTTCCATTCCACCTTAGTGAAACCACAAAACGGACCATGAACCGGCAAACACCATTTCACAAGAACTACTAACAGCAGTTACTGTCCCTCACTGCTCTGACATTTCTGTACCGTTTGTTGCATCTAATTATCAGTGCACTCAACCATAGTGACACCACCTAACTGCTTCTAATCTCCACTAATTAAAGGCTTACATTTTACTTCAGAATTTGGACAAGGAGTATAAAATGATCTCGGCTGAACTCAAATGTTAAATGGTCATTGTTGTTCAGCGATATCAGCAATACTAGTAGTAATTCCACAAGAGAACAGGAACTTCCTCATAACTGTGGGAGGGGTCCAAAAAGTGTCTCCTGTATTATTCCCATGACAGAGTGAAGCAATTTAGCTGTAGACACATGACCACCTAAGCACCAGTCTTCCTTTAAACAAAGACTTCTGTCCCCTCCGAAGAGAAATGTTCATTATTGCCCTTAGCTACTCTCACTCCATTCTTGTGACCAAACTAAAATAAAGTTGTTGTAATAGTTCTAAAAAACAGTTAGCCCTTCTCTATGTCCCACCACAACCACTCAATTTACAACAGTAGGAAACCTTGACAAGGAAGAGGCTGGTTTACATCTACCAAGGAGATATAGCACAGTGGAAAGGGAGGGGGGACATTTCCTGTGAGAACCATGTCAATGAATCATAGGGATGGAAAAAGGGATCTCACGCTCACGAGGTAGGAGTTAATGATGAACAAACTGGAGCTGAAAAACTGGAGATGAAAAAAAAAAACTCAGGAGGGGCAGCCAGGAACCCATTAGTCAAACACACAGTAAAGTATCTGCCATTTTAAACAGAAGAGAGATCCTCAAACACCAAAACAACAGAAACCTTTCCTGTTGAAAGAAGCTAAAAAAAAAACCCAACCCCCTGGGCTGGATAGACTCCACACTCAAGTTAGCTCACCTTCTAGGTAAAATCTACGTAACTTACCTTGTCAAGACTAGAATTTTCCACTTAAATCATCAAGACAATGTAGTTTCCTCTTTCACAGCACAGCAAAGCCTCTCTGTAAACTATAAGGGCGGGCGGCTTGGCAGGCAGGCGGGCGGGCGGGCAGGCGGGCAGGCGGGCGGGCGGGCGGTCTGGGGCAGCAGCAAAAAGAGAAAACAGCAGAGCAGGGAGAGAAACACACACACACACACACACACACACACACACACACAGAGAGAGAGAGAGATGGGGTTAGGGAATGAGAAAGTAACTGACAAAGTGTGACTGGTACAGCAGTCTTCCAAATCCCCACCCTCCCTGACTCACACAGTGGATGAATAACTAGCTCATAGAAGGAAAGGGAGGGAAGGAGGGAAAGAGGCTGAGCCAGAGAGAGAGAGACATACAGAGAGAGAGAGAGAGAGAGAGAGAGAGAGAGAGAGCACTGTGTGCAAATACAAGTGGGGTGACAGTGAGATGGCCCCTATTTAAACCCACACTAGAAAACACCCAGAAATAAAATGCGACTTGCTACTTTGTAACCGTCACCCTGACTTCAACAAGTCTAAGTTTCCCCCCTTTTACTCTCCTCCCTCTGAAACACACACGACTCTGGAGTCGCCACACACACACACACACACACACACACACACACACACACACACACACACACACACACACAGAAACATGACTCTGGAGTCCGCCTATAAGTTTTCTCTCAGGGGTGGGCTGATAATATTATTCACAGGCAGCGGGCGAGAAATCAGTGGAGACTCTGTTATCATGAAGTGGGGCATTGTTATGCCTTCAGTGGCTCTCTACCCGGCCAACACCCATTAAGCAAAACTGTCGGCCATTTCTCTCTGTGTTGAGAGACAATTAATGTCATGGCTAAAATGCCTGAAACAAGTCAGGAGTAGTTGCGTTTCTTTCAACTTGTGTGGTAGACTCCCTTTTGCTTTGGCAGCCAAATTTCAAATATTTCTTGTGATTTATTTTATTTGAGTCTATGTTAGCTAGTGTTCTATTTCCAATTACAATTCTGCTTAATATATGGCACAGATCCACAACATTCTTGCTTCATATCCTCCTAGATCTAAGCATACGTGTCCAGTTTATTGGCAGTTATAAGGAGTACAACACATGATAGCCTACCGGAGAAAAAAATAATACATTCGAGCTCAGAAACATCATAAACAGCCATAAAGCCTTGATGTTTACTGAGGGTCGGATAGTATGGCTAATTGCAGGCAACAATGATTGCTGCAAATGGAAGACATGACTCATACAATAATGCTTAAAATTCTTCAGTGTGTATTGTGTGATGAGGTTTGTTCTTGATAGGAAATCACTTACTCTGATCTCACTGCCACGCCCAGCTGTTTCAAGGAGGAAAAAAATATTACAATAGTAATCATTACGTTTTCTGCTCACGAATTATTTTAGTCCTTTGGCAGCAGGTAAATAGCCACAGCAGTGAGGAATGCACAGGGAATCTTCAGATTTGTGAACGTGACTAGCTCTTAATGTCGTCTGATAAAACTACACACAATAGCTTAAACAGTGTTTTCTGAGATCAAGTCATATTTGTAATAACTCTACAAGGTAGCTTTCACTCTTGCACACTAATACAGAAGTAAAATAGCCTTGCAAAGCCAGATCATGCTCAACATTTAGCTTTGGAAGGCTTTTAAGTAAAATGTCTGATGTCATTTTTGTTGTAAAGAGTTGAACATGGCTGTTCAGATCACAGACATCTGAAAGCCATGTGCAGGTGATCTTGTCACTATAAATGTCCTCTTCAGTGTTGCCCTGTATCTGATTCAGTGGCCTGGTTTTACCTGTGACTCTGTCAGTAGTACTCCCAGACTGCTGATGTTGTTGAATATGATAATCATCACTGCCCTTCAGACTTTCAGACTGAAAGAGGATCCGTCAAACCAAAACAAACCATAAGCAGTCATGTAAGAAAAAGTTGCAGTTAAAGGGACCCATGCTAACCATACATAAGTAAACGTTTTGACTAATAACTAATAAACAAAATAACTTTATGATAACTGATATATTCAAATTTGATCAAACCTTTTACCTAAAACTAGATGTCACAATAGCTGAGAGTGGGAAAAGATTAAAAATCTATTTGGCTTCATACTAGTCCCACTTTTCTCATCTACTTTGTGGAATGGGGTAAAAATCAAAGTAGTCAGAGAGAAATAATTAATGCTTTAGCAGGGGTGCTTTTAAATGTTTTTTTTTAAGTAATATACACGTGCTTTAGAGGCAAAAGTCAGTCAGATTCCAGCAACTAGACATGTCGTGTAGATACACCTTGTTCCTGGGCACAGTGCCAAACAAAATGCATCTGCCCATTTTAAACTAGAAATCAATTCATTATGCTAAGTACTGAGTGGCCTTACATCCACTTCATCTTGAAATGCATAAGAGCTACATCAAATCAACTGAAGTCTACTGGATGTGGATTTCAATTGTAAGTTAACATACAACTGCCAAAGCTTAATTCTGAACTATTGGTAATCTTGGTAAATCAAAAACAGTATAATCCCAATGGCTGATCCGTTCACTTAAGTGTAAATGCAGGAACGTGTGTGCGGCAGATGCATTATATCAGTGAGCACAAGTCTCCCAGAATTTCCGCCAGTGTATCACACACTTGTGAGAGGAGTCTGACTTCGCTGCGAAGGCCTTGTCACTGTACAAATCTCATTGTACATCATGTGCAAGGATGAGCAAGAAATGATTCCGCTCTGAAAAGCCATATAGTCGAGTCATTGCCTTCAGAGGTTAATGCAAAAATGCCAGTGAAAAGTCCAGGCTGGTGGGGTATTTCAAGTTATTTCAACTAGTAACATTCTGGACAGTAGATGTTTTTTCTGTCAGATTACAGTATGTTCGACCACAGGAAATATTTATCACAGTGTTGTCCTCTGCTCACAACTTTTAAACAAGTCAGCAGAAAGTCTTGAATGGCGGCAACATCAACCTGAAAACTGAGTGAATGCCAAGTTGAAATAGATTGAATCAGCTAAGTGAGTACTAGTCGCACATGGCAAAAACAATAACACACATTCCAATCAAGCCAGCAGGATGACAAACTCATTCGAGATAAAACTCGAGTCAGTGTGCTCTTCCTGACTTCCAGGGACAGCACAGTCACCCTGAGGCCCAGGTTTTCTCAGTCCAGACACATCTGACACAGCTGTGTCTCAAGATAACAACAGAGATAAAAAAAAGGTGATGTATTAAAACACAAGATGGTCTCATTCCACACTGGTAACAACTCAATTTCATCCAAACTCGTTCTGCTGCTTTGTCACCCAAACCTCTTTCAAAGAAAAAAAAAACTGCTGGATCATCAAACTCATTCAAAATTCAATTCAATTCAATTTTATTTATACAGCCCAATATCACAAATCCCATTTTGCCTCAAAGGGCTTTGCAATCTGTACAACATACGAGACCCTCTGTCCTTTGACCCTCGATTTGAGGGTAGTTTCGGAAAAACTACCCACAAAACCCATTTTAACAGGGAAAAAAATTATAGAAACCTCAGGAAGAGCAACAGAGGAGGCATCCCTCTCCCAGGACGGACAGACATGCAATAAATGTCATATGTACAGAATAGATTCATAGCATAAAATATGCCCTGCTGATGTGTACGTGTGCCCTATGACATATTTGTCAAAAGAGGAAAAGCTGTATATGGATTACTTCAGCTACATTATACTATGCACAATGAGGCACGTATTAAATCTAATTTGGATTGAAGCCTTTCTGCTGTCAATTAAGACACTTGCCAGTAAAACAACTCAGTTAAATGTGCATGTAATAAGCCTCTATTTGCTATGTTAAAGTTTACAAAACACTGAATTTAAAAAGACACATGCTCCATTCCTCCAGTAAACACCTCCCCACTTCTAATGGATCCTTGAATAATTTCTATCTACAGCAAACATTCCCGGTTGGTATGCCTCTCTTTAAGAAGAAATGTCTCAGCACAAACTCTGCATCTCTGTTCTGCAACCTTGTCACAACCCCCGGGTGGGTGGCCGGTGGTGGGGGAGCAGCAGTATCACCCCCACCTGCAAATATTCAGAAAAGGCCGGCCAGTCAACACTGGTCTCATTCTCTTCATGCTCCTCCCTCCCTCTATGTTGCCCCTGCAGGTCTCACCCACCAGCGACTCCGATTTCTGGAACTTTCCACAGACAACAATAGCACATCGCGTCCTTAGGAATGAGCTCAATCTGATGCAGATCATGGAGAACTGTGGCTCGGTAGGTGCAAGAAAGGGAATTTGCATGGTGGCATCCTTCAGTCTGTGTCCACACATTGAGATATAGCAATGCAAAAAAATGATGGATCCCATCTGAGTTATAAGCAAAATTCCTGCAACTGGTAAGGTATGAAGTTGTAAATGATTATGCTTATGAAGTGTAATAGCTTACAAATGTGTCATATTAGGCCACACATGACAAGTGACATTTATCACACTGTTAAAAAGGTAATTTCTGTTCATCATAACTTGCGCTTTATTTTTTTACTGTAGGTTTTGCCATCATTTCCCATCAGTGGTAATAAATTTGTACACAGAGTAATTAAATTGCTGAGATCTGAGAACACCTCAATAAAGTCAAACAGGGCAAGGGACGTTCAGACAAGAAATAAACCAACCGTTTCAGATTATCAGGTGATCTATTCCTTGCACAGGAACATTGATTACACACAGCTATGGAAAGATCGTGGGTTCGAATCCCGGACCAGACCAACATCACACGATCTCTCTGGGTGGAGTCTTCATGTCCTTCACGTGTTACCGTGGGTTCTCTCCGGGTTCTCCGGCTTCCTCCCACCCTCCAAAGACATGCATGTTTAGGTTCATTAATAACTCCAAATTGTCCCTAGTGGATGATTGTTAGAGTGAATGGTTGTCTGTCTAAGTGTCAGCCCTGCGACGAGTTGGCCACTGTCCAGGGTGTACCCCGCCTAAGGCCCGAAGTCACTGGGATAGGCTCCAGTCACCCGTGACCCCTAACGGGAACAAGCGGTAGAAAATGACTGTCTGACTGACTGACAACTATGGAAAATGATGTAGGTCAAAGTTAAACCAGGAAGCTGTTGTGTAAATGTCATAATTTTGGGTTATGTTTAGTCATTTCCTGTTTTATTCTGAAATGTTCTCCTTCCCCAATGTATTCTAATTTTGCTTTCTGACTGTGACTGCTCTAATTGTTTCCACCTGTGTCATTGTGTTCACCAGTGTCTTGTTTTCTCCCCTACCTGAGAGTTAAGTTTAAGTTGTGGTTTTCCTTTGTTTGTATTCAGTTTGTCATTGTAGCTGTGTTGATTTTTTCTTCCTGTGCAAGTTTTTTGGATTTATGCCTGCCTCCCTGTTGATCACCTACTTACCTACCCGCCAGTCTGTCAACCTGTCATCTGCCGGCCTGTCATTTACCTATCTACCTGCCTACCTGCCTTGTGAGTTTGTGAATGAACAGTCAAGTCTTCATCCTCCGTCAGGTTGTCTGAATTTGGGTCTTTCCCTCTCCCTGGTTGCCATCATACACGACAACAAACTGTGATGGATATTTTCAACAGACACTTTGGGTAGGAATTTTACTGCTCACCCTTTTGTTTTTTCTTCCAAAGAAGTTTGGCTAATCTGAGGCTTTAATAAAAGATCCTTCGCGATCATTTCATCGCTCATGTTTCTTGCCCCTTCTGATTTTCTTTTTAGACATAGCGGTGTTCTAAATTCTCAGCAACAATTGGTTTGAATAACCAATTTAAATGATCGCCAAACCTACGAGAATGACAAAGTAGAAAGGAAGCTATGGTACTTTAGGGGGCAAGACTGTGTGAAAGTGAACAAGTTCTGACTGGAGCCCTGTGGAACGTATCCTGCCAGTTCAGTAATCTGACAGGAATTTCCAACCAAACCCATAAATACAGTCCCAATTAACTGGGCTTTACATAGGAGGCTCCAAAACAAGCCATCACTTGAAACATCCCCCTACTCATTTGAGTGAACCCCCCCAAAATAAATAAAGGTGCCCTTCATGCATGCTAAACTCAACAACTTAACTTGATTGATGTGAAACGTGTTAACACTTGAAAAACTGTACAACTGTAATTATCTGATATGACTGACACACCGAGGGAAAACAGCCAAATGCAGCAATGACTCCTAAGCAGTTTAATCATTTTAGTTTGTAATAGTTGTTACAATCTGACGTTCGGCGTAATCTTCCAAAAACACTATTCAGGAAATTGACCTTATTCTCCATGAAACATCTTCATGGATATGCAGACAAGCAAGTGGAAATTAACAATCAAAAATTACCCAACAAGAAAATTGGTAAATAAAAGCCAGGAACCCCCCCCCCAAAAAAAGGTCACCGATAAAACTAAAACGACAAACTTGGAGGCACCTTTCCAGGTATGCTGGTCAAAATACACAGCCAGTTATCTCTGATGCCATCATGACACATTTAAGAACATAACAAGGTCAGTGCTTATACTGCCTGCATGAACTGAGTTTACTTATCCTTGAACTGTTTAGACAAGAACAAGTTAAACCATAATATAGCTATTTAGTATTATCTAGTACTGAACTGGTGCATATATAACCACCACCTAAAACTAAACACTTTAATGTAATTTCAGCATGAGAAATAAATGCAAGTCTCACTTCTCTGGTTCCTAAGTTGATAAATTGCTTGTTTTGCTATATATGAAGTCATGTGCATACATTTCTCCTGGGAAAATTGTGTAAGGTATAATCCAAACCTTGAGCTACATGCAACTGTTACAGCCACTGAAAAGCAGTTTCAAAAAGGTTGTGTTTTTATTAAATCGCACTGAGGCACATGCTGTAGTGGGGGGAAAAACTACTTCTGCATTGGTTCATGCAGGTTAAGACTTATGCTGAAATTCTGGCCACACCCCAATCAATGTCATCACAGCTTCTGTTTTTAACCAGGGGAACTGTGGACCAGCAGTCAGTGTTAATAAACAACTTCACTCTTCCTCTAGACTCTTTCTGCCAACCAAAAGGCTGCAAGTGGAGGGGTTGGGTGGATTTAGACAACATTTATACTGTATGAAAATCACACTGTCTCTGCGCCGTTTATTGACCACTTAAATGTCATTCACACCATTTCCCAAAATAAAATGCTGAATGTCAGGTATGGCAGCTTCTCCACACGCAGGAAGAAACACATCAAACCTAAAGGCATGAATTACAAACGGTCTCCTAAAACATCAGCAAGGGAGTGAGTACTCTGTTCAAAGACAGCTGGGAAGTATTCATGTGTTAACCTACATAAATATGTTTTGACAGACTGACTTGAATTATTTAAATTATTTATTTACGTTACAAAGCTAACATGGGCCCGAAGTCTAGTGACAACAGGTCCAAAGTAAACAGCAACAGTTTTACAGTTTGCTAGAGGCTGTCATTATGAAGCCACAGTCGCCATCTTGAGTTTAAATTTCAAATGATGTTCAAAGACCCCGGGGAACACTAGAGATTTTGACAGTTATGATCCTGACTTTCTACAAAGTTGTCAACGACTCTCTTACTTTGTGCTTCAGGGAACCACGTCACTGAGACCTCACATAGTGTTTTGGTGAGGATCCCTTAAACACCACACTGGCTGGGAATATGTGGGAAGGGAAGAGTGAATGACTAACATTTTCCTCTGCCAAAACACTTTACTACAGCTGCTCAGTGACCAACAAGGAGGAGACTTGTGGTCAACTGTGTGAAGTGTGACTGCTGCATAAACACACACGTTTTCTTGAGAAAAACTTGGTTTAAAAAGAGTCCATGGCATTTCCACTAGCTGAAGCTTACAGTTTTACCATTCGCTCTGCTCTTGCCTTAAATGCAAGTCCTTCAGAGAGGGTGTTGACATTGGAAGCTGATGAAGTGATAACACGCAACACTGTAAACACTACAACAATGCTGTTGTAGTGTTTACATTACTACCAGAAATACACCTGAGCTGGTTGACCTTCAGGCCCTTTGTCTCACTCCCACAGTGGTTGGTTACGGCTAATGTTTACATGTCTACACAGAGTTAGTGATCCATAATGTACCATAGGAGACCTTCATCTAAGAAGAAAAGCATCAATGACGGCCAGCTAGTGCAAGATATTCAAGAAACATGAAGTCCATGTAGAGAAGAGCTCAGTCTGTTGCAATATATTTTCATTTTTGTGAAAATATAAAGACCTCATATTTTGTAAATTGTTCTCTGTGTGCAAACAGTTACTGAAGCATTGCAGAAAATATATTTAATGATTTTTTCCCCCCCATCATGATTTGGCCTTGTAAATGTCAAATAACACTTAGGCCAACTTTTGTGGTAAAAAACTACAATTTTAACCTCACAGTATTCTTTCACCACTGTGCATTGCATACATGAGGTGTGGTTGGTAGGAGAATGGCTAAATTAAATGAGTTTGACTAATACTGTTGCATCCAGTAATGAAGGCAGGTGTCAAAATGATCAATGTACTTATCAAGAACCTTATCTTTATATGATATGTTACAATGTTAATATTTATTCATCTATTCAGAATGGTAAGTTCAACTCCTGCTCAAATGAGTCAAATATTTCTTGTATTTTACTGGAAAAATATCCTGCAATCTTAAAAAAAAAAAATAATAATAATAATAATAGTGTTTACATGTAATAAGTAGCTTATATGCAGTGGCAGACTGCTAAAATACCTCACATGGCACTCTTATAGTGCAGGTTCTCTGCATGCTGAAAGCAAATGTTTCCAGCCATGGGAAAGGTCATATCAAGTTTTAGTAACAATCTTCACTTTGTTACAATTTTTTACTTGACTGACTTGAACTCAGGAGCAGTTCAGCTTCAAGGTAACAACTGACTGCAGCAAGACTTAACACCATGTGGTACACAGTTACAACACCTCTGATACAGGTTAACCACATTAGTTGTAGCCTTGTAAATACACAAGTACTCAGCTACCAAAAACATATTAAACTCATACCTAAAAAAAAATAATAATAATTTTCCAATTTGTGCCTCATGAGTCACAAACTGGAGCAAACAAGAGCTCGAAACAAGGTGCGCGACCCATGGATGTACATGACCCCCTCTGGCTGAAAACCGTTAGATACAGTTATAACGTCTGGCCAGCAGGTAACTTTCACTTTTGATCTCCTATAATGAAACTCTATTTGCTATAATTCTTAGCCTACCTGGTAAACACGTATACACACATCGGTGTGTTCTTTTGATCACTCCGTTAAGATGCATGACAACTAGGAACGTTACACTCAGCCAAAAGGTGACAGTCGACGTTACCATTTGCCTTCAAAGTGTAGAGGAAGTCCGGCTGTCAGTGAGCTCTTTTGTCCGCAGCACAGCTGCAAATTTGGATGCGGGCAGATCCAGGACAACACTATCAATGGTTCAAACAACTATGCTGAATGGTATGCAAATTGATTCTCCAAACCCACGTTTTCAAGGGATACACAGCACACGACCGGACACGATGTCAAAAATCAACAACACAATTCTTAATTTACAGACAAAAAATCTGCTTTTCAGTCTACGTCTATAATATTGTAGTTATAAAGACAAACATGAAATGAATCCACCTGAAATAATATAACTTGATTATGACGCTGTGTAAATAGGCAGCTCCCTAGCCCGAGCCAAAGAAAAAAAAAAAAAAAAAGATTTAAAAAAAAAGGCTAATCGCCCCTGAAAATAAGTAAAACCTCTTTGAGTCAACATTTTACCTTCTGTTAAATTGGATGAAAACAGTGCGAGGCAACAAACCTGCGGAAAGTATCGAAAGCCAGCTGATAATGCGTTCCAACGCGTGTCTGAAGTTAGCGCTGCTTCCTCTTCCTCTCCACTACCGTCTCACCCAGCCCTCTGCTGGAGCGGTAAAAAGGTGGAGTCATCTCTACACTGCTGTGAGTTGGTCGCCTAATAAGGACGTAATCAACTGACTGTATCAAATGCCAATATTCACCAATTCAAAAGTAGTCAGTGCAGCTTCACGCTATAGCAGACTCAGCTGTTAACTAGGCACCCCCTGGACACACCCCTGGAGCTACGTGCATACACCTTTTCTTTCTTAAACAGTTTTTATCTTCCACCAGGCACACTGTAGGATAAAAGCAACATCATTTATACAACACTGTTATCATACAGTGGTTTATTCAGGCTTCAAATCAATGAATGACAGAATCTGATCCCCAGAAATGATATGGGTAACAGCAGCAGCAAGATGTTTTACATACACTAAACGATACCTCTGCTTAGGCATGTGTCAGTTTGTTTAACACATTTTAATAAAAAAAACAGAAAGGATCTGATGCTGGTTACTTAAAGTAACCCCACACTTGCAGTGAGGTGGATGGATACTCTAATCGTGTGGGTGACGCTGTCCTGATGGTGGCCTTCACCCATAATGATTAGAGAGAGATTACAGAGAGAATGGAGGATCTGTATCGAGCCTGCAGCAAAGCACAATGGGTTCAACACATGTTCAGCTTGTGTGGTCATTAATCATCTACCTATAAAGTAGTAAACTGTCCACCTGCTGCTCTAAGGCTTCTCTCTCTCAGTACCTGAGGCCCCAGGATAACTTTTAAACCACAGAAGACTACTCCTCCTACATCCGTAATCTGTGACCAGTTTAAGTACAGATAAGACACAGATTTAAGAAATACACAGAAATGTCTCCTTATAGACAAAGGTTGTATTGACACTGATGTGCTTGGAAGGTGTCTGGTTCTCTCGTATGGGTAAAAGACATACCTAATATAAATATAAAATATAAAAATGCAATGCAAAACATGTTTACAGTTCAATAAAGGCATAAAACTTCCCCCCAAACCTACAGATACAACTGTTTCATTAAACTATATGTTTGTTTGAAATCTTTGTGCGTCTGGTTTAAGGCCTCATAGCGACAGGCAGCGTGGTTTAGGTGAGTAATGAGTACGATGCTGAGTGATGATCAAAGGTGAAAAAATGCCTGACTGCTTCCACTTCCTCCTGTGTCATATTTCTAGCTGATGACATTAACAGTCTGAGCAAAACTAGAGCATAGGGCAGCAGGCCTATTAGTGCTATGTTGGGTTAATGTTAAGTATGTGATTCTCTGTGATTCAACCAATGTTTCCTGTTCATGTCATCACTGCCCTCACTTTTTGAAAAATCTGAATAGCATTGTATATATGTCTATGTCATTATACTATTTTCAATTTAACCCTTATTGTTTTGGTCTTTTCTGGTTGGATCACAAGTCAATATTTGTTTGTAAAATAATATAGATAACATTTTCTTTTTAAGGCAGTGGCTTCTACCGTTATAACTGAGTTTGGTCAGCTAATTCAAGTGGACTCCTGCAACAACAATGTGCTTCAATACTTAGACGTGTACTCTTCCACTTACCCTTCGCTTCTTTCTTTATATATTATGCAGTATAAAAACATTTTATGCCAAATTAATAAGCTATGAAACAACAATCAATCAGCATTTAAAGCCACAAACAACGCCAACAACTACAGCCAAACATTTTATTTCCGTAGTTTTCTAATGTAAATTATTTTGACACTTGAAAAAATAGGTTTGATTATTCCAAACGCAAATCACCTGCTGGTCTGAAAAAAAGGTACTCCCCTGGCTGATAACTTACTGGTAACCCTGAATATGAAAGTGTCATTAAACAGCACTCATAATAACAGTCATGGTGACCCCAAGTGGATATGTTGGATTACTGTAACTCAGGACTGCTTTCTCTAGTTCATGTGCCATTTTATTTAAGTTTCCAGTTTAAGCACTGGATATCATAGAAATGCAGAATTAAATTAATATGAAACTCAAAAAAATATACGCACAAATATACAGTACATATACATACATATATACACATGCGTGTATACACACACATACAGACACCCCTCCTACTGAAAAAGATTTTTTTTAGAAAGCTAAAAAAATGAATGATGAATTCAAGAAAATATAAATTATAAAAATATATCATTATCATCTGAGGTTAATTCTACCTAGCACATGTTTGTATCTTCATTTATAGTCAAACATATAAAGCAATAACTTTTCTACATGTTCCCAAAAAGGGAGCCAAATGCAATCTAATCTAACAACTATTCCTCGCAAATAATACTTAATCTTTTCTAACCTCCTAAAATACAATGCATCTTGAATCCAGTGAGTGGGAGATGGGGGATCAAAATTTTTCCAATTAAGCAACATCAAACATGTTGTTAAAGGTCAGTAAAGCAATACAATCTCATTTGTATCTTGGTATACCTGTTGCCCAAGGGAGGACCCCAAATTTGGGAATCTCACCCCCTCATTTCAACTACTGATTGCTGCAGTTCAATGAGACACTTGTTCACATGTTCAGACAAGGACACACACTGAAACCTGTTATCATATTTTAATCCTGGGAAGGAAGGCAAACACTGTCATCAATCTAGTTCCAGTTGTGGGCGCTGCTAGTTTGTGATGTCATTGCTCAAACTAAGAGGCAGCTATCTACCAATCAGCAAACATAAACATTAGAACCTACAATTTGCTTTCATTCTCTAAATGAGACTGTATCTCATCCTACGTCCTGCAGTTCTATCACAACCATACTGGAGGCAATCATATCACAAAGACTCTACAGCGAGACCTTCTTTTTGCGGGTTGGGTTCCATTACACAGCAGAGAAACAGACACCCTCGTCGTTTTAGTGCCACCCATTCACCTTCTAGACAAAGGGAACAGTCAGGGCAGCTATCATATGAACATTCAGCCCCCAAGGGCACCAGCACCGTTTCAGTCAAACATACCTTGTTTGTTCATGATTTGAATGCAGATTATTTTTGGCAATGTTTTGAAGCGCGTTTTTTGGAGAGTAGCACTTTCTCTATTTAAGGGTAAGCTCTGAGTTCAATGACAATATCTTAAAAAGGCCAAGAATTTAAATGATATGTTATTGAGACTTTACTAAAAAAGAGCAGCATGGACTGCCAAACATCCAGAAATGTTTGTGGGATCCTTCTGCCCTATATGTGGCTTAAGAGGAGGGGTTGTTTTCTCAGGACCTTTACCAGAGGGCTGGGCTTTGGTGGGACAAGTAGGCTGGCGGCTCTGCCTACAGGATAAGAAGAAAGGGCAAAAAATGGAAAAGAGGGAGGGCTGAGTAGGGGTTTGGGAAGGCCTTTTCCAGCCCTTCTACTCTTTCAATTTATAGGTCCTCCATAATCACACCCACGTACAGGCACAGACACACACACATAGACAGCAGAGCCCAGTAGACAAAGTCAGGATGTGACATCATCTACAGGAAGAGAAGCCAAACAACTTTTTCTCTCTTTACTGTGTTGTCTGTGCTGTTAAGTGAAGTTGGAGCCTTTCGGTCTGTTAGTGTTCTGCAGAGAAGGAGAGGATCCAGAGGAGCTAGAGGGGGCAGAGCAGCTGGAGCTGTCCTCCACAGGGAGTTTAAAGTCAAGGGGTCCGGCGCCCAAATCCTCCTCGAACTTCCCACGACTTTCCACCACATTCCAGACCCTCTGCTCCAGGATTTCAGCCAGGTACAGTGCAGACAGCTTTTTCCATTCTGTAATCGCTTGTTTTTGATCTCCCTCAGACTCTTCCTTTGGTTTCTCTTACTGCGTCTCGCAATGCTTTCGTTTCTCTCTCTCTCTCTCTCTCTCTCTCTCTCTGGTCTTGAGAGGACTTGTTTGTCTGCAGTGTCAGAGGCAAATTCCCTAACAACCATGAAAGTATGCCAAGAGTACGTGATCAGACATGCTTCAGTCCAAGGCTGTTGAGGCCTGAAGGGAGACATAAAGTGATCAGAATTAAAGTCACTCTTTATCACATGCTGTCACTTGTACAAACATTACTGTCTTCAGTAACTGAGGCTTCCTCAGAAGCCCTTTTGTTTTGAGCAAATTCAGAGCTATCTCATGACCACGTATTCATGCTCCCCCAGTGGTGAGTTTTGTGACCGTGAAAGCTAGTGGAAAGAAAAAGTAACCTTCTCATACATCAGATGCTGTTAAATCATCACTGTTTCCTCAAATTCACAAGAGCGAACAGAACCCAGCCACATAAGCTTAACAGACATGTGAGGAGTCTGCAGATGGTGACTTTTTCTGAAATGTGATATTAAGTCAACACAAACACCCGTATCAGTGCTTGGTCTATAATGTGAGCACAGATGATAATGCAGAGACAGAAACTTCTGCTAATTTTAATCATAGTGAAACAACCGCACGAAATGTTGAGACCGGCAGTTCAAAATTGGACACAAATGCGGATATAGTATCATGTTGCAACCACGGTCACTTGAATGTGATTGCAGTGTAAAATCTGTGGAAGCAACATATGCTACAGTCCTCCAAAGTACTGAACGGAAACACACAACGCATTGTAAGAATGAAATGCAGTAACCCTTTCAATTCGGTGACCTAGACTATATTTCTTATAAATTACCCGCCCTATTTTCCGATACTAACCTTCTCAGTTAATATTCAAATGCTAACATTTACGTTTCACTATCATAACAATTAAGGCAGTGGATCACATAACCATTCAGTGAGGTCATGCTCCTGATCAGTCTGTATTATCTGCCATATGGTTAATAGTTATGATGTCAACGATGTCTGTGTTTTTTGTCAGTCATCATGTTCAGTGTTTTTTACACCAAACCTAAAGTTTCGTTGCCATACCATCCACCTTTGTACCCCAGTGTTCTGAATGAGAATCATAGTGCTGTGTCTGAGCAAAGCTCACATTGTACTGTGGACATTTTCTCTCACAATACTCTAGAATTGTTTAATCTTTAGTGAGTCGCAGCATGACATTCATTTCCTCAATCATGCTTGACTCTAACAGCCTGAATTTTGCCACAGCTGACTGAAACTGTGGCTATTTTTGTCAATGGGTGCTACTGAAAATCTTGTGATATGGTCATTTTGGGAATGTTCATTAAAGGAACATTTGGGATGAACTCACTGGTTTGTCCCTCGTTGGGGGATACAGTTTTCTTTGCAGTATGTGTTGTGAATTGTTTGGTTTAAAATAACTAAATAATTTAATTCATATAGTTTAAATAGTTAAAAGGAAGGTATTATTTATAGTATTTACAGTGAGTATGTGAGTAAAATGAGAAACCTATGAATGGTTATCCATTTGCATTACTGTGCCTTTATTTTGGACAAGGAAGAGGTTTTTTTTTAGCTTGTCGCTTGCCTTAATGCTGACATAAACACAAGATGCAGTTGCAAAGGTCCGTTTGTTTACGTTTGTCTAGCGCATTTCTTTCTTTATAAACTGCTATGGAGAAGTAAAATGTTCTGTTTGAACATCACCTACTTTGGTAGTTATTCAACAACAGTATGAAGGCCTACTTTGGCCCACATGAGTCATTTTAAAGCTCTACTACTTGAAAATGTTTGGCTCGTGAATTCTCTTGTCATGCCTACTTTGCAGTTTTCATGGCAGATGCTTTTAATAAACAATAATCTGACAATGATATGTATGGTTTTGTAGTTATACCTTTGATGTTTTGGTCATAGGCAAATTTTGGTCCTTCTGGCCCAAAGCAGTGGATTGACAGGAAAGCAATAAGCCTCTGACTTCTCTTGTTCTGCTTCACAGAAACGTCCCACCATCTGAAAACAAGAGCTCCCTGCAATCTTTACATGACAGACGCTGACCCCCTGTGACCTGATTTCCGAGCTGAAGCCAGGCTGGTTCCATCTCTCCGGAAAGTCACACTTTATCAAACTCCAAACTAATTATTATTCTGGAGAGTTTATTCTCCCCTTATCTCAGGGGAAACGACTGAGTCAATGGCGTTGTGTCTTGGACAAGTGTTCAGCAAAGACAAAACATTCAGGCCAAGGAAGCGGTTCGAACCGGGCACCCAGCGCTTTGAACTCTACAAGAAGGCCCAGGCCTCGCTCAAGTCCGGCTTGGACCTGAGGAAAGTGGTTCAGCTGCCAGAGGGGGAAAACATCAATGACTGGATTGCTGTTCATGTGGTGGATTTCTTTAACAGGATCAACTTGATCTATGGCACTATGAGCGAGTTCTGCACTGAACGCACGTGTCCCATCATGTCTGGGGGGCTGAGGTATGAGTACAGGTGGCAGGACGGTGATGACTACAAGAAACCCACCAAGCTGCCCGCTCTCAAGTACATGAACCTGCTGATGGACTGGATAGAGTCGCTCATCAATAATGAGTATATCTTCCCCACCAGAGTAGGTGTGTGAGGAGTCTGCAAATGTAACCAAATACATGATTGATTGGGGCCCGCACTGATGTGTCAGCCTGGAGTGCAGTGCTGTTCCCCTTCATTAACATCTCAAATGGGTTGATAAAGTTCACGCTGAGGTTAATTAAACAATAACGTTGACATTTAGAAGAGATTGAAAGGGTGACTGTGGTATTATTTTATCTCAGCCCCAGATATGACAATCGACATTTATTAGAGGTGAGAATTTCATGTATAATGGAGGAGTGAACTCAGGCTCAGCGGATAGCACTGAAACCAAAATGTGTTTGCACTCTGCTTGAACCAATCAGGTGCTTCTCTGTTTGGATTTTGCATGGTTTCCTCATACAGTCCATAATCATGCAGGTCAGGTGAAATGAAAACTCTTCATTTCCCATAGATATGAATGGGTTTTGTCTTTTTGTTATCCTGTTAGATAGCATTTTGTCCAGGGTATTTCCCTGCCTTTTGCCCACTGTGTGCACAATCCCACATGGCCCTGAGTAGGAATAAATAAGGACAGAAAATGGATGCATAGAGTAATTATAAAAGATGTAGAACAATGTGCTGTAGTACAGTTAGAAATTTTTTTGTCTGGCGTACCCCAACAGCCCTTTCAGAGGGCTCAAGTACCCCTCATTAATGTGCCACCTTCATAGAAGGGAAAGCTTCAAGGAATTGTTTGATCGTTTTTCACTGCTGAGAGAACACAGTGGCTTTGGTGGCTTCCCAACACATGAATCCATAAAGGACATCATGATCCTGCAATTGGTGACGTTTAGACCTGGTTTCCTTTCTTTTTCAGTAGATTTTGTCAGTTTCACGTATGTATTACTATCACTCAAAGTGACTTTTCTGATAGCTTTCACATAACTTTTTATGTTATTGCTATCTTCATTCTCCTCCTAAACACAAATATGTGGCTACATTTTCTTTCTTTTTTTTACCAAATCATATTTTTTATTTTGTCAAATAGGCTGAACTTCTCCACAGTAACTGTAGAGGTAACCCCAGGGGTACATGTACCTCTGGCTGAGAACCACAGCCCTACTGCGTCTTTTCTTACAAATATATAAAGGAGAGTAATTTAGCTACAAGTGGCTTTTGTCAGTTCACACAAATCATAGAGGCAGTTTATGGACTGACTGAGGCCTCATGCAACAGAAAATGGTGTTGTAAAGCATTTTTGAATAAAGGTGCAATGGAATATTATGTAACAGGTCCAACCTTTCCTCTTTCATGCCCAGTTTTATCAACCAGTACCTGAAAAGACGTTGTGCTTGGAATTACTTCTTGTCAGTGAAATATATTGTCCATGCAAATCAGATTTCATTAAGACACTGACTAGTACTCAAAGATTGATGCTGTTAAGTAGAAATTACATTACTTACAGAATATTACATCTGCTAAATGATTGCTTCAATTATAGAACGTGATTACATTTTTATCTCAGATCTTATCAAACAATTTCTCAGGTGGAAGAAAGTCTCTTAATTTCTATAACACTTTTTTTCCTTTCTTCACAATAGGTGTACCTTTCCCCAAGAACTTCCAGCAGGTCTGCAAAAAGATCCTGAGCCGTCTCTTCAGGGTGTTTGTGCATGTTTACATCCATCACTTTGACAGCATCTGCAGCATGGGTGCAGAGGCCCACATCAATACCTGCTACAAGCACTACTACTACTTCATCTCAGAGTTCAACCTCATTGATCACTCTGAACTGGAGCCCCTGGTGAGATAGTAGCATGACCTCAGATGTGTGAGGGTGAGGACAAGAAGCAGCAGAAAGAGGGTCAGATGGATGTTTTGTATTGGGAGGGTTGTCAGTATCACTCTCATAACTGTCAGTCTCGCAGAAAATATCAGCCATCCTGCCATCTATAATCTTGTTGTGCAGCATTCCCCTTGAGCTGGAGCTTTATGTCAGTCGTGTTTTCCCGGCTAGTGTACATGCATTGCAAAGAAAATATCAATCAGCTTTACCGTGGACATACAACGCATGAACTGTGTTCTTCCTAAGATAATAATTTTCCATTTGGCACTAGGACTGGAATTAGAATCCCCTCCCCCCTCAATTTTCCATTATGAAAGAAACTCGTTAACTGCTTTATAGAACATGATTCGGTTTGAAGCAACAATCCTCATAAGAGGAATTGCTGACTTTGTGCAATCATGTAATGAGGCAGAGTTTGTAGCCTATAGTTGTTGCTTTTTTCCAACAAAGGGACCTCAATCACATATGAGCAGATGGAGAATGGTGCTCAGAGCGTCTATAAAAGGCTTCAGTTATCATCATTATGAACCCCGGGCTGCGTAACCCCCCCTCCCAGTGTGAAACAGGAATGAGACATTTATGTCAACACACCGCAGATAAGATACATCTTGTAAACAGACCCCGTTTTATTGTCCCACCTTTAGTACCTAAGGCAATTCTTTTTTGTTGTTGGTCTTGTAGGAACAACAGCTTTCTTTCTCAAGATAAGAAATAATGTCCTTCATATTGAAAGTGTAGATTGCACTTCATAACAAGCATTCATTTCATACAAAATAAATTTGATGTGTTAAACATGTCCTTTGTTTTCTTTTCCTACAGAAAGAGATGACAGAGAAGATATGCAATTAAAGAAAAACCACATGGACAAAGGAGTTTACATTTTGGCATTATCTGAGCCCCGTGAGAAATCATCGGCTTCTAAACACTCAAAACCGAGAACAATTTTACGTAAAGTTGTATGAGTGGCTTTCTAGGCATAACTGGGAAGGTCCACTGACTTACCAAACTTCTTCAGATGGTGGCACTCTGCCTTCACAGAGGTTTTTACTTACAGTAATTACAGTGGTTGATCATAATAGGACTTTGTGTTGGTTTATAATACTACATCTCCTGTACTTATGCTTCTTCTTTCCTCCTGTGCATGTATGTTTATATTTGAACTTTTTATATAGGCATAACTGGGAAGGTCCACAGCCTACAGTGTTATGTACAGTCTTATTTTGTTGAATGAAAGCTTGTTTTTTTTTATTTGTTGTCAGTGTTTTTTTTAAGAGTTTGAACATAAAAATGCAGCCTAAAAATGATCAGTGTTTTGCAAATGTTTGCAAAAAAATTGTTATGTAGGCTATTGCACTGCACCACAAAAATATGTACAAAAACATTGGATTGTGATTTTGTTTTCAGTATCAAAGTCAACACTGTATCACAGAAGTGAAAAGACAGCGTAATAACAAGATGAAAACATAATTCACATTTAGTTTCTGGCCAAAACCAACACAGACAGATTTCACGGGATGAATGTAGACAGGGATAAACCATAAACTGCAAAATAATAATGATGAAATATTTGAGGTATGTAGCGTGAGCTGTACTTGCTTTTCTTAGTGCTGAGCTGTCAAACCTCTAAAATGCATGTGTAAATATAGGTCACCACCATCATGCACAGAAAATCCCTACTACGTGGATTGGGGTGTGACCGGGAATCAAGCCAAGTGACGTAACAGTGGTTGCTGTTTTCTCGACCAATAGGAGAAGGAGGTATGCAGAGAGGGGCGGAGCAATCGTCTGTTTTTGTGATTTCCCGCCCTGTACGTCACTGGCAGTCTGACTGATGGATATCAGCTAGCAATGGATGCTCACATCAGCTGTCAGCGTCTTTGACGGAGGGGATTTGACTGGTTTGGACACAGACTCCAGGTTAGAAGGGTTTGTTGCATTTATATTTTCGTTTAACCGAGACCTGACCGGTCTCTAAAGATAAACTAGCAACTGGACGTTAATCGGTAGGGCAAGCTAGCTAAGGGCTCTTGCTAGCTAGTTAAGGCTAACGACAATAACATAACGTCGAATTCCACAGTCAGCGGTTAACGCTAACTCTAGCTTTTCTAATGACCTGTATAAGTTGTTATACATCGCCCTCTCTTGGTAACGTTACCTAGATATGTGTAGCAACACCTTGAACTGGTATAACGCAAGTTATAGCTAAAAGCTGACGCCTTTAACATCAAACCAATACATTCAGTTGCATAATTTTTTACTCGGTAGAAGGCTAAAGCTAGCCTGCCTTAACAGACTTGACTTGAACAATCTGCGGTCCTTTCTGCATGGGAACCCTGGATTTGCGGAAACTCTCGCTACCATCTAAACACGACCACTTTCAGCGGCTTTTCTGTCACTTAATAACCGCAACTATGTAAAACTTAGGAGGTGAAAACGTTTTGTAGGAACGTATTATTGGTAACGTTACACGTCAAGTTACCGTTGGGTGACCTGATTTAAAATAATAATAATGGTAATCTTTTTCAATCTTTCTCACATTCTTTGACTTGCACTTTGAAATGACTTGTCATAGTTTATTGTACGTCTCTGCTGATGCAGTTTGTTCCAGACTAACTAGTATTTGTGATGTGACTCTCAGTTGGCCGATATGGTGAGGCACAGCATGAAGACGGACTTGCAAGCCATCCAGCACTCTCTCCAGGTAGAATATATGAACTGTCAACACTGGTGATTTCAAAACCTTTAGCTTCCTGAAACATGTTGTGTTAAATAAGATAAGGTGGCCAGAAAGTAGTCCACACACTGTCAAGGTTATCAGCACAGACTTGTAGAAGTTTCATCACTGTCCTGTCACACACTATAGCGGGTTGCGTAAATGCTTCTGGTAATATCTGGGGGGAGGTAAGGCCTGCCATTGTTCTTCCTGTATTCTCATCAGGCCACTGTTTTGGCAGGATGCCACATTGGAAGATAATCTGCTAGGTTGCTGCAGTAGTATGACCATGTAATTACAGTGCGCCATTTCTTTGCTAAATAAGGTTTTATCAACCATGTGTTAGCTTGTTGGAGACAGTTAAATAGGTATTTTACAAATTAAGGGGACATTTTAAATTCTTCACTATTGAACACTAAGAACAGAGTGTGAGAAATATGTATTCCTCCTCGTGCTTTCTCTACTGTGCCACCACCTGACCTCACTGGCTACTCTTGCACTTTTCCCTCCCTCTCTCCCCTTCGCATGTGGCCTTCTGCTTTCTGTTACAGTGTAACTCCCTGGCTGTGGGGCAAGTGGGGCAGGGCGGCGGGGGAATTCACGGGAACGGGGTCACTTCAGAGGACAGGCAGCACATTTCCAAAGGCCCAGCAGGTACAACAGCTCTGTTATTCAGAATAGCTGTGGAGCTGATGAAACTTCCTGTGCATACAGTGACACACTGGCAAAGTCTGTACTGTTTTAACTAGTTTGCTTGCATATGGGTTCTTCTGTGTGGCTACAGAAATGGAGAAAAGCCAGCCAGTGAACATCCCAGATGCAGCTAAAAGAAAGAAGAAGAAAAGAACTAGAGCAACAGACAGCTTCACAGGCACTTTTGACGGTAATGGCGCTGATATTATTGTGATGTATACTGTACAATAGAAATGTTTTATTCAAACATGTCACATTTTCTTCAGATCTCTACAAACTGACAGATGAGGTGCTTGGTCAGGGGGCTTATGCTAAAGTTCAAGGATGCCTAAGTCTGCAGAATGGACAGGAGTTTGCTGTGAAGGTGAGTAAGGGCATTTTGTGGGCAACCAAAAAAGTTGTTCTGTACTTGTTTTTAGGATGTCAAATGTGTACTTTACCCAATTAACACCACCTTTTCGCAAAATCTGGCTTGTGTTGTACCTGATGGACAACCTTGACAGAAAGTTTTGGAAATAGTTTTAGATAACTTTATTTGCATAAATACTTTTCAAAGTTTAAAATATAAAAAAAAGAATAAAATAAACTGTGGCAACTTATATTAATATGCATTTTTGTAGGTTTGTTGAGCACACATGCGCTTCTACAGCAGCCCAATGTTTAGTTGAACTGAAAGATCAAATAAATTTAACAAGAACAGACAGGATCACATACAGAATATAATAATACACAGTCCATCGGCAGTTTGTGTGTTTTAATGCTGTGAAATTAAAATGTTTACACTTTAATTCCGGCAACTAATAGTGTTCTGTCTGTTTTTTGTTTTACAAAGATCATAGAAAAGAGTGCAGGCCACAGCCGCAGCAGAGTCTTTCGAGAAGTAGAGACTCTCTACCAGTGTCAAGGAAACAGGTGAGTGCATTTAGTGTGAGAAATGTCTTAACTTAATTAAAACAATCACTGAACGAGTTTCTAAACATTGGGAAATATCTTCATCCAGGAACATTTTGGAATTGATCCAGTTCTTTGAAGACAGCGCCTGCTTTTATTTGGTATTTGAAAAGCTGCGTGGCGGTAAGCATAACTACATAACTCAACAATTACACCATCTGCATACACTTAGCTATTTCAGATGACTCATAAACACCCACTGATTGCTACAAGCGATTGTCTTCTTTTTCTTCAGGCTCCATTCTTACACACATCCAGAACCGAAAGCACTTTGATGAGCTGGAGGCCAGTAAGGTAGTCAGGGACATTGCCCAAGCTCTTGACTTCCTACACACAAAAGGTAGGTCAAACAGCTGTCCTACCAAAGTCCAAAAAGAATAGCTGTGGGTTTTCTTTTCATTCTGTCATGGTGACAATGTGCTTATCTGCAGGCATTGCCCATAGAGACCTTAAGCTGGAAAACATCCTTTGTGAATACACTGATCGGGTAAGTGGCTTTCAAAGGACACAAAGCTTTCAGAATGGCATTATTTGTTCCTGGAGGTATAGAATAAAACAATATAATAATGTTTTTCCTCCATCTTTCTACTCAGGTGTCCCCAGTAAAGATCTGTGATTTTGATTTGGGGAGTGGAGTGAAGCTCAGCAGTGCTTGTACGCCCATAACAACTCCAGAGCTCACCACACCGGTAACAGTTTATTTTTGAATTCATTCATAGCACAGACACACAAACAGAATCAGTCTAATGGATAACAGTCACTTGACTCTTCCTGTGTGTTTTTTATGTGTTTTATTTTATTTTTGCCCTCCTTTAGTGTGGCTCAGCAGAGTACATGGCTCCAGAAGTAGTGGAGGTGTTCACCGATGAGGCCTCCTTCTACGATAAGCGCTGTGACCTTTGGAGTCTCGGGGTCATCCTATACATCCTGCTGAGCGGCAGCCCTCCCTTCACAGGCCACTGTGGCACCAACTGTGGCTGGGACCGAGGAGAAACCTGCAGAACCTGCCAGGTACGCTCTCCCACTCAGCCTCTGCGCTCGCTCAGTGACCATCTCACCTGACACTCCTGTAAGTGTTCACTTCCCACAGTGTTTACAGGACAAAGGTGTATCATGCTTCCCCTATCACTATCCAGGAAGAGTGTTATTTCACAACGTCAGTCATAATATTACTGCTTTTGCAACGGAAGCTACATGTATAACGTGAATGTTTTCGTGTTTCACAACAGCCGTAACATTGTAACATTGCCTTGTAAAAATGTACTCTTATTTCTTTCTTTCATCATTACTGTTGCTGCCTCATTGAGCTGGGATTACTAAAAGTATCACTTCAAGTATCTAAAATCTAGCTAATTGACAGTTGTGTCCAACCCAGATGGTTCATATCATTGTCAGAAATATGGGGGGTGTAGTAGGGTTTGGTACCAATTCCCCTTAGTGCAAAAGAGAGAGACTACGTCACCCCTGCTGCCTGTTCAAGTCACAGGTTTCACGTGTGTGCGTAGTGAGTGTGTGGTTGAACAAGAGAGAGCGAGCGACAGAGTGGCAGGGGTACAGGCGTAATGACGGCTCTTCTTTACAGCAGAATTGCAGGATCTCCGTAAAAGGGCTGCTGAGACAGGCCAATGGTGTGCAGAAAGCAGTCACCAGTGTGGTTACACTTTTCAAAACTCTCTGCAATATATGTACTGCAAACTGCAAGCCACCCAGCGCAGCACATGTAACCTGAGGAAACACCTCGTCAAAAACAATATCTCTAAAAGCTGAAGAGGGTACTGTTTTTGATGTGAAAGCCAAGTCTTCCCCAGCAGCCGCAGCTGACGTTAGCAAGCCTCCTGCCAGCGCCCAAGAAGTTAAACACTTGATCCCTGGCGTTGGTCAGACAACATGTTGCTCAAAGCACTTGTATAAAACATTCACATTTGAGAAGCTGGAATTGGTGAATTTCCCAATGTTTGCTTAGAAAAATTACTTAAATGATGAATCCATTATGAAAATAGTAACCAATTCATTTCCTGTCGATTGACTAATCATTTCAGTTATTTTAAACCTTGTTTTTCATAGGTAAATCCCCTTTTATTACATTATGGTAACAATTATGTCATATAAAAAACACTATCAGTCTTCTCAATTTCAACATTGTTATTAATTTAGAACATTTTACCTCACTCCCTCACTTAAAGTTTAGTCATCCATGGAGGGTAAGTTAAACCTGATTCGAACAGCCACACTGGAGAAATAAAGATAACTGCTCACATTTTCAGACAGTCTGTCCTGGAAGGCAGTCATAGTGTTGAACTTGGTGTCGCTCACGAAAAGTGCCACAAATAGTTGTGTAACAAAAGAGATCTCTAGAAAGAAGTTCAAACCCAGCTTACTTTCTCACCTCCCCACAGCTAGCCAATGATAGCGTGAAGTGGGTGTGTTTGGCGGTTTCGGGAAGTTCCAGAAACGGTGGGACACAGCCCCCCACATAATCCAACATCAGAAAGATGTGCGCGGAGGGCGTTTACTGGACGCTATGGTCTTTTATGAATGGAAACTGAATATCTGTGGGGTTTTGACTGTTGGTCTGACAAACAAGACATTTTAAGATGTCACCTTGGACTCTGGGAACTTGTTATTGGCATTTTCACTATTTGCTGATATTCTATAGACCACTGAATCGAGACAATAATCAGTAGATTTACTGATTATTATAATAATCGTTGTAAATGTTTGTATTATGATGAAGAAGAAAAGGCTGTGGTCTATACTACAATTGTATACATAAAAATAGACACTGTATGTGTATCAAAGTGTGCCTCTGATGTTAAAACAGGAATAAACTGGAATTAAGAATTTTGATTTAAACCTTTAAAATGCACCTCAAGTATTAGGACCTCAAACACCAAATGTTACACTAAGTTCAATCGAATGAACAACTTTATGGCTTTTTCCCCCTTAATTTAATAGTTTGATAAATTGACAGTCTACTGTAGTTTGATAGGAAGGAAGGAGGGTGAGAGGATGTTATGCAAGGCCCCCTGGCGGAATCGAACCACAAACATTGCAGTTACCTAGTAAGCATACTACTGTCAGCCTCTGTTGCTCAACTGTGTGTGTGTCTGTGTGTGGTGGGGGGGCTGTATAGCTTGATTTGGCCTTGACTGCATCTGCTATACCTGAATAGTTTTTTTCTGTCACCCGAGTCCGGTTTTAATGTTTAATCTCTTGGCTCAGGAAACACTGGAGGAGCGTAATTAGTGGCTGATGTGTGCTTCCTGTTAAAAAAAAAACACTCACATACAGGCACTCTAATGCTGGTTTCAAAGTTTTGCACGGAGAATGTTTTCATTCTGCTTCAGCTTTACAGGATATTGTGTAATATTCTCTCCTCAGAGTCACCTGTTCGAGAGCATCCAGCAGGGCAAGTATGAATTTCCAGACAAGGACTGGGCTCACATCACAGAGGGGGCCATGGATCTTATATCCAAGTTGCTGGTTCGGGATGCAACTTTGCGCCTCAGTGCTGCTCAGGTCCTCAAGCACCCTTGGGTGCAGGGGGTGGGTATCATGACATCTGTGTACTAGAATAGCTGTTTTCTACTTGGTACTTGGTAATATTGTCTGATATAAGACCACTGTATCACTCATCTTGTGCTGTTTTACTTTATTGAAAGCTGTGATTGCAAATATATGATTAATTTTCTCTTTTACAGAATGCTCCAGAGAGAGGTCTTCCAACTCCTCATGTTCTACAGAGGTATGACAGAAGCTTAGAAAGTCAAGTTTAATGTATTTGTGACGATTTAAACAACCTTGTAGTATTATAAAAAGCTCTACAGAGGATGTAAATTCAGATAGCAATAGACTCCACAAAACTGTAGTATTATTATTTTATGATAGTACAGTAGAGCTTATGTGTTTGGTGTGAACATTTCTGGGTGTGAGTAAATGAGAAGATGCAGGAAGAACACAATGTGTCGTGGGAATGTGTAGATGTTACAGATGGGTAATAACCTTCGACTGCATCCTCCTCGGCCTCCTCTCCTCTTCCAGGAACAGCAGCACCAAAGACCTGACCCAGTTTGCAGCAGAAGCCATCGCCTTCAACCGGCAGCTATCCCAGCACGACGAGCAGCAGGAGGATGTCGGAGCCATCGTGTGCTCCATGAGGCTTTCTCCTCCTTCCAACTCCAGACTGGCCCGCAGACGGGCGCAGTCCAACGCCTTGCGCACCACGGACTTGGCACCCACATCAGACGACCTCGCAGCCTGAAGGACCAGCACCAGTCCCCTCGTCATGGTTCCCGAATGATTCGTGTGTGTGTGTGTGTGTGTGTGTGTGTGTGTGTGTGTGTGTGTGTGTGTGTGTGTGTGTGTGTGTGTGTGTGTGTGTGTGTGTGTGTGTGTGTGTGTGTGTGTGTGTGTGTGTGTGTGTGTGT